>JAYEPQ010000015.1:10510922-11028422 GCA_036321105.1 Dracaena cambodiana
GATCGAGGCACTCACTTTTGCAATCGAACTGTCGAGACTTTGCTGAAAAGGTACCATGTGACCCACAAGGTGTCAACTGCCTATCATCCGAAAACTAGTGGACAAGCAGAAGTGTCAAATCGAGAAATCAAGTCCGTCATTGAAAAGACGGTCAATCCAAGTAGAAAAGATTGGAGTTTGCGCTTGGATGATGCCTTGTGGGCGTATAGGATTGCATATAGGACGCTCATTGGTATGTCACCTTATCGGTTGGTGTTTAGGAAACCATGCCACCTTCCAGTTGAGTTAGAACACAAGGCTTATTGGGCTATCAAGAGTTTTAACATGAAGATGGATGAAAGTGGAGAACATAGGAAGTTACAACTACAAGAGTTAGAGGAAATTCACAATGATGCCTATGAGAGTGCAAGGATTTACAAGGAAAAGATGAAGCCTTTTCATGATCTCTAGGAAGGAGTTTAAAGATGTAACACCCACTTTTTTAATGTTGGATTTTCAAATTTTACAATTTATTAAAAATAATATTTTATTTAAAAACATATTTTGATCATTTGACACACACCCCACACCCTAATCAAGTTGTCTAATCAAGTAATTACGATTGAGAAAACAAGTAGGATTAACTAAACTAAATTAATTCTTATCTAGAAAAAAATTAAGATAAGAATTTATTTTATTGCCTTTAACTAATTAAATTCTAATTTAACTAGATATTGAATCTAAATAGAAACCAATCCAAATCTTAGTTGAGGTATAAAATATATTAGCCTAATTAATATAGGATTCAACTCTCATCCAGTTAATTAAATATAATTTAAATTTGATTCCTATACCTATTAGGATTCAGATTCAAATTTGGTATCTTTTAGGATTCCTATTTAAATTTGATTTTCATATCTTTTAGGATTGCTATTTAAATTTGGGATTCCATATTTAATTAGGACTGTGAATCCGATTAAAGTTCATATTGAACTTTTCTCTATAAGTAGGAATAGGGCTCTTAATCTCCTATAAACAAATCCCAACAAGCCCTCTTCTCCCAAACAAAAAAAAGAGAAATAAGAGAGCAAAACATGGGAGAAAGAAGTGACAGAGAGAGAGAGAGAGAGAGAGAGAGAGAGAGAGAGAGAGAGAGAGAGAGAGAGAGGAGAGGGTTCAGCCAAGAAGAGTTTTTGAGAACCTTGGAAGATTTCCTCTCTTAGGCCAAATACTTCATCCGAAATCAAGGCCAAAGTGATTCCTTTGACTCACTATAAACATGATAATGATTATATTTTATTTTAATGTGAGTTTTATAACTCACTATAACATGCTACTACTTATATTTTATCTTAAAATGAGTCCAACTCACTCAAAGACATGCTATTAATTATACTTTATTTTCTATGTTCTCTGTTATATTTTATTAAAGATTTAATTATATACGTGGAAACTTTATGAATACCGAACAAGACATGATAAGACATGATTGATTTAATATGTGATAGGTGATAGAATATTAATCACTGACCTGTTACATTATTTCTTAATATTACTACTACTATTACTAAATACTGAATTTTATTAATGATTACAAACCTATATAATAAATTGAATTTACTGAACTGAACAACCGACACTGAAATTGACATCACCCACTTTTTTAGATTATTTCTTTAATGTCAGTTGTTCTGTTTTGTTATATTCTGAACAGAAGCGCTGTTCTGTTGAACAACCACAAAAAAACTATTCATTGTTTTTATTTGAGTATGATCTTCTAAGTTTTTGTTTTTTATAATTAGTAGTTAACATGTCATTACAATTACTATGAGGAGCATATTATGGTATTGATTATATCCTTTCAGAAAGACATTTATATTATTAATTATCACTCTTGTTTTCTACAATATAATTTGTTTTCTTTTCTTCTGCATTTTTGTGCATAAATAGTTTTTAGCATGCCTTGTTATTGATATATATATATATATATATATATATATATATATATATATATATATATATTTATATACACACACACACACACACACACGCACACACACCTCACATCTTAGTAATATTGTCTACAAAACATATCATTTTTTTTGTCACTACCCTTTATTGTGATTGCTCTAAGCCAACATAAGAAAACATTTACCATTAAAGAGAAAAAAAATGAGTAGTGAAACGTGACATGATAAGGTACTGACTGAATGCAAATTGCTATCATATGTGATTGGTAGTGAATTCTTAATTACTGTGTTGTACATTGTTCTTTTAATATTACCGTTACTGCTACTGAGTACTAAAATTTAATAATGACTACAAATCCATTGAACTAAACTTGAACAACCAATACTGAAATCATACACACTGGGGTTTTGGAAAAAAATTAGGGTTCATATGAATTTTAATGGCTAGATATAACTGTGCCACTGTTTTCCATTTTTGGGAGGATCGGGATAGGCTCCGATCACTACTGCACCACTTTTTTTCTTTATGGGAGGATTAGGATAGGCTTCGATCATTATTGTGCCACTGTTTTTTTTTTTGGGAGGATCGGAATAAGCTCCGATTAAATTTTACTGTTCTATTTTCCTGGGGGTAGACGGGAATGCATCCAGACCAGTCAAATTCATAATTTCCTAAATTTTCAAATACCATAATTAAAAGACATCAACAGAAAAAAAAAAACTAATGACAACCACATAAAACGTTCGAATATGAGATTGCCCACCTTTTATTTGCATATAACTGTTCATAATATTGAGACATTATTGTTATTTTTTTGTGTTTTACTATTTATCACTGGATCGCTTTACTAACGATCCTGGTTATGCATGACTAGATGTATACATTTATCAAGAGGTAGATCCACCAGAAACAGAATAGGATGTGGCATACTTTAAGGAACATGTAGATCTACAGGAGTGATGATTTTTTTTAGTTAATTACTTTTATATTAGGAAAATGTAAGCAGTGCATATGGCACTTCATTTAGTTATATGAGAGACATTTCTTTTATTCAGAGATAATTTTTTTGTAGTGATATTTTGTTGGTTTTATTTATAGGAAACTTATTATTATCTTGGTTGGAAAAAAATATATCGTTTATTGCTATTGGTTATTCATATTCTGTTGTGTTGTAACTGTAATATTTTTTTTAGGCTTGTCAAGTTGTCATTCGACGCCGAACACCTTAGCTATCCATACTATGGAAAGTGGGGTGTTACAGGTAATGAATACCGAATAAGACATGATAAGACATGATTGCTTTAATATGTGATAGGTGATAGAATATTAATCACTGAACTGTTATATTATTCTTAATATTACTACTACTGTTACTAAATGCTGAATTTTATTAATGATCACAAATCCATATAATGAGCTGAATTTACTGAACTAAACAACTGATATTGAAATTGACATACACCAGATTTATGGGGGAAATTGAGGATCCATATGATTTGATGGCTGAATGTAACTGCGCTACTGTTTCCAATTTTTGGGAGGATTGGGATAGGCTCCGATCAAAACTGCCACTATTTTCCATACGGAAGGATCATGATAGATTCCGATCAAAACTACCACTGTTTTCCTTTTGGGAGGATCGGGATAGGCTCCGATCAACTTACTGCTCTGTTTACCCGGGGGGTACACGGGGATGCGCTCAGACTAGCCAAGTTTATATTTTCTTAAATTTTAAAGTACTGTAATTAAAAATATTAACTAAAAGATTAATGATAAACCACCTAATATGTTAAGATTTGAGATTTCTTGCTTATTTTAATTGTACTAACTTTTTTGTATTGCCGAGATATTTTTGTTTCATATGTCTCTATTATATAATTTTGGATCGCTTTATTGATGATCCTGGTTGTGCGTAGCCAGATGCAGATTATTATTTAGAGCTAGACTCACTGGAGACAAAACATAATACAATATATTTTTAGAAGCGGGCGAAGTTACAAAATTGACGGTCTTTCTAGTTTATTATTTTCCTATTGAATATTATGTAAGGAGGAAAACTATTATTGTTTTAAATAAAAAATTTATTCTTATTTATTTTTTTATTTTCCCAATATTTCAGCTGTAATATGACTGTAATATTTACTAAGGCTTGTCGAGTTATCATTCGATGCCGAACGTTTCAGTTTTTCACACTACGAAAAGTGGGGCGTTACAAGTGGTATCAGAGCCCAGGCTTTTAAAATCTATTCAAGTGATTTGAACAGATTTAGATATTATTACAGTCAACAGACTCGAAATCGGTTTAATTTTGTTAGACCATTTTGGATTAAATACAGCTATTTATATAAATATGATTTCTTTTGTATAAATTATTTACTTTATTATTATTATTATCAAAATAATGTTATTTTACCCTATAATGTTTTAAATGTTTAATTGAATATAAGTGCGAGAAGTAGGGATATACTTTCTAGTTGTATGTTTAGAATTGATCCAATAGTAGTTCCATAAGAAATATATCTAGGAGGGATTCCTATAACTATTGAGTAAGGTATAATTCACTTTTCTATCCCATGGGTTTTAAGAAATTTCAAGGACAAAATTTATACTTAAGAGCGGTAGAATATAACACCCACTTTTTTCACGTTGGATTTTCAAATTTTACAATTTATTAAAAATAATATTTTGTTTTAAAAACATATTTTGATCATATGACACCCACCCCACACCCAAATCAAGTTGTCTAATCAAGTAATTACGATTGAGAAAACAAGTAGGATTAACTAAATTAGATTAATTCTTATCTAGAAGAAAATTAAGATAAGAATTTATTTTATTTTCTTTAACTAATTAAATTCTAATTTGACTGGATATTGAATCTAAATAGAAACCAATCCAAATCCTAGTTGAGGTATAAAATATATTAGCCTAATTTATATAGGATTCAACTCTCATCCAATTAATTAAATGTAATTTAAATTTGATTCCTATACCTATTAGGATTCAGATTCAAATTTGGTATCTTTTAGGATTCCTATTTAAATTTGATTTTGATATCTTTTAGGATTGGTATTTAAATTCGAGATTCCATCTTTAATTAGGATAGTGAATCCGATTAGAATTTATATTGGACTATCCTTTATAAGTAGGAATAAGGCTCTTAATCTCCTATAAATAAATCGCAACAAGCCCTCTTCTCCCAAAAATAAAAAAAAGAGAAATAAGTGTGTAAAACATGGGAGAAAGAAGAGAAAAAGAGAGAGAGAGGAGAGGGTTCAACCAAGTAGAGTTTTTGAGAACCTTGGAAAATTTTCTCGCTTAGGCAAAAAACTTCATCAGAAATCAAGGCCAAAGTGAGTCCTTTGACTCACTATAAATACGCTAATGATTATATTTTATTTTAATATGAGTTTTATAACTCAGTTACATCATGGTGGAATGAAGAGGTAAAAAATATTATTAAAATCAAGCAAGACCTTTATAGAGTTTGAAGAAAAATAATAATTATAATGGAATAAGTTTTGAGAAGTATAAACTAGCGAAGAAGGAGCCTAAGAAAGCTTTTCAGGATGTAAAAACTAAATTATATAAACAAGTGTACGAGAAGTTGGATAATAAAGAGGCAGAAAAGGATATATATAGAATTGCTCGACTAAGAGAGAGAAAGTTTAGAGACTTATGTACTATAAAGTGTATTAAAAATGATGATAAGACGGTTCTAGTTCAAGATGAAGAGCTGAAAGAAAGATGGAAATATTATTTTGATAGATTATATAATTATAGTTTTACTCAAGATTTAGGAGATCTTATTATTCAATGTGAGGATATGAATCGTAGTTTTATGCGCAGAATCAAAGAGTCTGAAGTAAAAGAGGCTTCGAAAAGGATGAAATCAAAAAAATCTGTTGGTCCAAATGAGATTCCTATAGAGCTATGGAGGTACTTAGGAGGGATTGGTGTGAGGTGACTGGCAGATCTCTTTAACAAGATTTGGTAAACTAAGAAAATATCAAATGAATGGAGGAAGAGTACCATAGTTTCTCTATATGAGAACAAGGGTGTTATTCAGAGTTGTTCTAACTATCGGGGAATAAAATTCATGTGTCACACTGTGAAGTTTTGGGAAAGAGTAATTGAACATAGATTGCGACAAATTGTTAAAATATCGGAGAACCAGTTTGGATTTATGCCGGGGCTATCGATGACAGAAGCTATTCATTTACTTCGTCAACTTATAGAGGATTCCGAGAGAGAAATAGATATTTGCATATGGTATTCATTGACTTAGAGAAAGCCTATGATAAGGTACCACAAGAGATACTTTGGTGGACATTGATGAAGAAAAAAGTTCCCATTAAGTATATCGATATAACTAAGGACATGTATGATGGAGTAGTGGCTAATATTAGAACATGTGGTGGTTTAACAAGTGATTTTTTTTATCACAATTGGATTATTTCAAGGATCTGCATTGAGCCATTCTTATTTGCTATAGTGATGGATGAGCTTACTAGAGCTATTTAGGATGAGATATTTTAGTGTATGCTATTTGCTGATGATATTATCTTAGTTGATGAGACAAGAGCAGGGGTAAATGCCAAGTTAGAGTTATGGAGGCACACATTAGAATCTAGAGGTTTTAAATTGAGTAGGTCTAAAACAGAATATATATAGTGTAAATTTAGTAAACGACGGACCATAAGCTATAACGTTGTAAAACTGGATGGGCAAAAGAAACAAATGAGCAGTCCGTTTAGATATTTGGGTTCTATTATTCAGAATGATAGAGAGATTGATAATGATGTTAACCATAAGTACAAACTGGCTGGTTGAAATGAAGGAGGGCAACAGGAGTTTTATGCGACCGTAATATTCCGTTAAGATTGAAGGAAAAATTTTATAGGACTATTATTAGGCCAGCTTTATTATATGACACAGAATGTTGGGTTATAAAGAAACGTCATTCACAGAAGATAAGTGTAGCAGAAATGCTCATGCTCCGCTGGATATGCGGAAACACTAGAAAAGATAAAGTGAGAAATGCAGATATTTGTGTTAAGGCAGGTGTAGCTCCCATCGATGAGAAGATGCAATAAAACCACTTACGATGGTTTGGTCATGTGCAACGTAGGCCTACAAATGTATCAGTTGGACGAGGGGAGTTTATCAATGTAGGACAAGTTAAAAGAACGAAGGGAAGACCGAAGAAAACATGGATGGAGGTGATACGAAAAGATATGGATTTTAGAGGTTTAAATGAGGAGATATTACTTGATAGAAATGAATGGAGAAGGACTATCAAAGTGATCGATCCGGTGTGATTCTTTTTTTGGTTCATGTAGCCTACCCCAAATACTTGGGATAAAAGGCTTAGTTGTTGTTGTTGTGAGTTTTATAACTCACTATAACATGATACTGCTTATATTTTATCTTAAAATGAGTCCAACTCACTCAAAGACATACTATTAATTATACTTTATTTTCTATGTTCTATGTTATAATTTTTTAAAGATTTAATTATATACATGGAAATTTAATGAATACCGAATAAGACATGATTGCTTTAATATGTGATAGGTGATAGAATATTAATCACTAAACTATCATATTATTTCTTAATGTTACAACACTATTAGTAAATACTAAATTTTATTAATGATCATAAATCCGTATAATTAGCTGAATTTACTAAACTGAATAACTAACACTGAAATTGACATACACTTGGTTTATGGAGGAAATTGAGGGTCTATATGATTTGACGACTGAACGTAACTATCCTACTGTTTTTCATTTTTGAGAGGATCGGGATAAGCTCCAATCAAAACTGCCACTAATTCCCATACAGGAGGACCGAGATAAACAATGATCAAAACTGCCACTGTTTTCCTTTTGGGAGGATCGGGATAGGTTCCGATCAACTTACTACTCCGATTTTCCAGGAGTACATGGGGATGCATTTAGACCAGCCAAGTTCATATTTTCCTAAATTTCTAAATACCATAATTAAAAAATATTAACTGAAACATTAATGATAAACCACCTAATATGTTAAAATTTAAGATTTCTTATTTTAATTGTACTGACTTTTTTTTGTATTGCCGAGATATTTTTCTTTCATATGTTTCTATTATATATTTTTGGATCGCTTTACTGACGATCCTGATCATGCATGATCAGATGCTGATTATTACTTAGAGGTAGACTCACTGAAGACAAAACATGATATAATATATTTTTTCGAAGCGAGAGAAGCTACAAGATTGACGGCCTTAGATATCATTACAGTCAATAGATTCAAAATCGGTTTAGTTTTGTTAAACCATTTTGGATTAAATACAGCTATATATATAAATATGATTTTTTAAAATAAATTATTTACTTTATTATTATTATCAAAATAAAGTGATTTTGCTCTATAAATAATATTTTAAATGTTAAATTGAATATAAGTTCAAGGAGTAGGGATGTCCTTTCTAGTTAAATCTTTAAAATTGATCTAATAGAAGTTCTAAGTGATTTGTTCAAGTGATTTGAATCTAAGTTATTTGACTCTTTAAATCTGTTCAAGTGATTTGAACGGGCTTAGATATCATTACAGTCAATAGATTCAAAATCGGTTTAGTTTTGTTAAACCATTTTGGATTAAATACAGCTATATATATAATTATGATTTTTTAAAATAAATTATTTACTTTATTATTATTATCAAAATAATGTGATTTTACCCTATAAATAATATTTTAAATGTTAAATTGAATATAAGTTCAAGGAGTAGGGATATCCTTTCTAGTTAAATCTTTAAAATTGATCTAATAGAAGTTCTAAGAGAAAGATATCTAGGAGTGATTCCTATGTCTATTGAGTAAGGTGTAATCTACTTTTCCATCCTATAGGTCTTAAGAAATTTCGAGGACGAAATTTTTGCTTAAGAGGGGTAGAATATAACACCCACTTTTTTCACATCTTATTTTCAAATTTTATAATTTATTAAAAATAATATTTTTTTTAAAAATATATTTTGATCATATAACACCCACCCTACACCCAAATCAGGTTATTTAATCAAGTAATCGTGATTAAAAAGTTTAGTAGGATTTATTAATTTAGTTTTATTCTTATCTAACAATTTAAATATGAATTTATTTGATTATCTTTTACCAATAGGATTCTAATTTGACTAGATATTAAATATAAATAGAAACCCAATCCAAATCCTAGTTGACGTAGTAAAATTGACTAGCCTAATTAATTTAAGATTTATCTCTCATCCAATTAATTGGATGTAATTTAATTTGGTTCCTATACCTATTAGGATTCGGATTCAAATTTGGTTTCCATATTCGGATTCCTATTTGGATTCCATAACTTTTGGAATTATCTTTAATTAGGATAGTAAATACAATTAGAATTAATATTGGTCTTTCCTATTATTAGTAGTAATAGGACTCTTAATTCCATATAAATAGACCCCAACAAGCCCACTTTTCCTAAACAAAAAAAGAGAAGTAAGAAAGTAAAATATGGGAGAAAGATGAGAAGGAGAGAAAGAAAGAGAATAGGATTCAACTAAGGAGAGTTTGAGAACCTTAGATATTTCGTCGCTCAGGCCAAAGATTTCATCCTAAATCAAGGCCAAGTTGAGTTTTATAACTCACTATAACATGCTACTACTTATATTTTATCTTAAAATAAGTCCAACTCACTCAAAGACATGTTATTAATTATATATTTTTCTATGTTCTCTGTTTTATTTTATTAAAGATTTAATTATATAAGTGAAAACTTAATGAATACTGAACAAGACATGATAAGACATGATTGCTATAATATATGTGATAGAATATTAATCACTGAAATGTTACATTATTTCTTAATGTTACTACTACTGTTAATGAATACTGAATTTTATTAATGATCACAAATCCATATAATGAAATGGATTTACTGAACTGAACAACAAACATTAAAATTGACCTACACCGGATTTATAGCGAAAATTGAGGATCCATATGATTTGATAGCTGAACGTAACTACATCACTGTTTCCCATTTTTGGGAGGATCGGGATAGGCTCCGATCAAAACTGCCACTGTTTCTCTTTTGGGAGGATCGGGATAAGCTCCGATCAACTTACTACTCCATTTTTTTGGAGGTACATGGGGATGCGTTCAGACCAGCCAAGTTCATATTTTCCTAAATTTCTAAATACCGTAATTAAAAATATTAACTGAAAGATTAATGATAAACTACCTAATATGTTAAGATTTAAGATTTCTTATTTATTTTAATTGTACTGACTTTTTTTTGTATTGCCAAAATATTTTTGTTTTATATGTTTCTATTATATATTTTTGGATTGATTTACTAATGATCCTGGTTATACATGGCCAGATGCAAATTATTACTGAGAGGTAGACTCGTCAGAGACAAAACATGATATAATATATTTTTAGAAGCGGGCGAAGCTACAAGATTGACGACCTTTTTAGTTTATTATTTTCCTATTGAATATTATGTAAGGAGAAAAACTATTATTGTTCTAAATAAAAAATTCATTGTTATTTTTTTATATTTTGCCCATATTTTTGCTGTAATATGACTGTAATATTTACTGAGCTTTGTCGAGTTATCATTCGACGCTGAACGTACAAGCTTTCCACACTATAGAAAGTGGGGCATTACAAAAGCTGGTCAAAAAGTTCTTCTATACCATTCATGGCTTCGTTTGTTTCCGGGTAAGTTGCATTCTCATTGGATTGGACCTTTTATTGTTACTAATGTTTTTCCTCATGGTGCAGTTGAAATTCAAAGTTTAGCAACTTCCAAAGTGTTCAAAGTGAATGGCCATAGACTTAAGCCATTCTATGAAGGTTTCCAAGTAGAGAATGTGGCAGAATTGGACCTTGAGGATCTGATTTATATTGATTAAAGAAGGAAGCATTGAGTCGAGCCAACGACAATAAATAAAGGCGCTGCTTGGGAGACAACCCAAGAGGAGTTCATTTTTTTTCTTTCTTCTTATTCATGCATTTATATTTTGGTGATTTTTGCCTTTCCTTTGCATTTAACCTTACAATGGGGACAATGTAAGTTTTAAGTGAAGGGGGGGGGGGGGGGGGATTTTGGTTGTGTTTTAAATTTATATTAATAAAAAAAATAATAAAATTTGAAAAAAAATAAGAGAGTTTTGCCTTTTGTTTTTGTGGTCTTCAAGGGGCTTTGGTTGCGTGTGTGATGAGCAAGATTCAATTAAGCTTGAAAAACTCATAACATGATTGAATAAGTAATCCTCCAACTTAGAATTAATTAGTCTAGTTATTTTCCTTGAGAATGGTAGTGATTAAATTTGGTAGACAAAAGTCGGTGAGATTTTGAGGCTTTAGACTGACACATTCGTATCAGTCTCACTCATTTTTTTTTCCATGAGAAATATTCTTTCATGGATTTGTTTCTCTAGAACTTGCCGTGATTCTATTCGAGGTCACATTGACACATGCATGCATCAACATGATTAAAGTCCTCTTTGTTATAAACTACATAAGCCAAATAGCCTACCTTGTAATTAATTTTTTTCCCTTCGTTGAACCCTTTTGAGCTTTATTGGCCTGTTTTATTGTTTATTGTGAAGCCACACTACAAGCTTTAAAACCGAAAAACAATGCCTTTACCCAAGTCATAGAGCTAGTGGAACATTGTTCATCATTATGATATATATAGGGGTGCAAGAAATAAATGTGTGGGTGTTTGGATTTATGGTATGGTTATGACTGTTGAAATGGAATATGTTTTCATTCTCAATTTGTGAGTTCCATTGTTGAAATAAAAAAAATTTTAAAAGAGAGAGAGAGAGAGAGAAAGAAAGTGATGGAGGAAATTACTTTTAATGTTACAAACTATCCATGTTCATTATTCCTCCTAAAATTCCAAGAAAGGAGTCTATTTATACGTGATATATACAAATGGAAGAAGTTGTTGAATGGAGTGATTGGTTTTGCATGTCTTATATTTTCGAACTTGAGTTGATTCATTTTTGTTCCACTAGTTTCGATGACTTTTGAACTAATATTCCCAAATATTTACCACCTTGATTCAAAACCTCATTACAACCCTTGAAAAGTCCTTATGATTCACGTTATGCATGTGTTCCCAGTGGTGGAGAATGAGAAGATATGCAAGCCTATGGTTTATCATTTCCATTGGGATGAACTTGAGCAAAACACATACCCTTTACATGAGAGTTGAGTGTTTATTTCCGTAAGAGTCTACGTATTTAGTTTACTCCATTTTCGAGTGAAAATGCTTACTAAGTAGTTGTAAGTTGTTTAAGGATGCTTGTTATGAGTTTTGAAGAGCTTGGTTGTCCTTTGTTGATGGCATTACAACCTTGGTGTTTTTTGGAGAGTGAATTTGAGTTTTGCCCGAGGACGAGAGAAAGTTAAGTGTGGGGGGGTTTGATGAGAATGCAAAATGTCACATTTTTCTCCCTTAATGTTTAATCTTCTATACTTATTTTGTGCCTAAATGTACTCATAATTATTATATTTTGATTTAGGATGCAAATGGAGGCGTTAAGTGCAAAATGAAGCTAATTGGGCAATTTTGGACAATTTCAACATCACTTCGTAATCTGGGCATAACGCTCTCATCCAAGCTTCGATTGAGATGATTCAAGATGATATGGAAATCCAAGAAAAATCTCTACAATTTTAATGTTTGAGTTTTGAGAAATACAGGCTACATCAAGGTTGAAATTGGGCATGAAGCTGTTGCACCTGCACTGCTGATGTTCTGGAAATACTACTTTTCTAGTTATATTAAGACTTTATTTTATTTTCCTTAATTAGTCAGATATAGGATATTGTTAGTTTAGGATAAGATTTAGAATATCTTTAGGGGATTTGGATATTGTTAGTTTAGGATAAGATTTAGAATATCTTTAAGAGATTTGGTAGGTTTCTAAAACTGAATTAATGTATAAAAGGGGGAGAGACTTAGGTGGCCTCTTTCCTCCCCTTCTTCTCTCTATTCTCTTCAAGTTTTCATCCATGGCTCTGCGTGGCTAAACTTTCGTAATTGGTCGAAGGAAATGGAAATCTCGGAATCAATAAAACTGTGAGATCTAATTTGTTTTTACTGTTCAATCTATGCTTTGAGTATCGAATGTTCTTTTGTTTTTATTTTTTTTATAATTGTCTCATCTAATTACTAGGAGGCCTACTAATTTATTATTCGTTGCAATCTACTGCTTGGTTAGATATTAAACCTGTAATTGTTTGATCCCTCTAATTTGTGAATCAACTAAGATTTAATGATTAGCTGCATTAGAAATTATTAGATCTTAGGAAGAACACTAGACTAAATTAAATGCAACCGCTTGTACTTGTGTTGTTTAGCTTCATCGATCTCTCTAATTCTTAAGGTTGCTACTAGATTAAATCTTTAAGCGCTTGTCTTGGGTCATTTAGTAGTTAGGGTTAATTAGATCGCTTGTTTTCTAATTAACTACGACAAAGGAGAGATAGAAAAAAAGTTTCAACGGTGAATATTCAAAATGTTAATAGATTTATACTTGCATCAATGATCAGTTGAAAAATTCCGATAGTTGATGTTGACTTAGACCAAGGTTTGTTTGATTGATTTCAATACCTTAATTTGAATTGTTCCTTATTTTTTTTAAATTGTTTTCATTATACTTAACCCCCACCAATCCTTGTTCACATAGCATAAAACTAGGCTAGATACTCTCAATGGGAACGATCCTTACTCGCACTACTACATGTATTTTTTAGGAGTATAGGTTCTATTTTTGATTGCCTATGACAGCACACCACAAAGCCTATATCAAAGACTTAAGGTGCCAGGCCAACCAGCAGCCATGCATAATATTAGATGAAGAAGAAGGTTGTCCATTGACTTACAATGGGCCGTAACCAATCAAGTGAGGCCCACATAGGGTGTGGGACCCGCATCCAGTAAACCTTGCAGTTAAGCCTGCATAAAGGGATCAAGATGCGAGGCTAAGCTCATGTAAAGTAACTCAAGCGCAATGCTATTCCTGCGTTAAGTGCAAAGTTATGCTCGCAACTAAAATGTGAATCTAAGTTAGTGTGCAAGACTAAATAAGTGTATGAATCTAACTCAGTGCGTGAGGCTAAACCAGCACACAAGTCCAACCCCACGTTTAATGCAAAATTATACTAGCCCAGTTGCGAGGCTATGCCAGCTTAAAACGCGAGGCTAAGTCCATGGTTATAGGGCTAAGCTTGCATTATGAACGTGCAATAACAAATTTAGTTGTACTAAGTGCGCATCTCAAAAGAGTTTAACAATAAAGTTAAACGAAACAATTTCAAAGAGCGAGACTTGGTCTTGACTGTCAAAAGACCGATGATCATGTCCCACAAGATTAATGGAAAATTTGAACCTAAGTGGGAAGGACTTTTTATAGTAGAAACTGTCTACTCAAATGGAGCCTATCGCTTGATCAATCAAGATGGTGACATGATTAGAAAGGTACTACATATAGCCACTTTCAAAAAAAATGGAAGGGAAGGCTAATAAGTCAGCCGCCTAATGCTATCAAAAGCAACAGGATGAGAAATTGAAAATTTCTTGCCAACCCTATTATACAAGGTGTAAGAGTATAAAACCAATCACTCAATACCAAAAAGGTAAGGGAAGAGGGAGCGTTTGGCATTTAAACCCAAACAAATCCTTGATAACTCATTATGCTGAGGGGAATAACATGGCTAGCCCAACACAAATGACAATTTGTAAAGCCACATCAAATCCGTTGATAGCTGGGAGTACGCTAAAAATCCCATAATAAATTTGTCACAATATTATCTTAAAAGGATACTCATAACCCAATACTTCAAAAGTAAAGGTGAGAGGAATTTAAATCCTCGACAACTCCTCATGCTAAGGTGAAAGCATGAACCACCCAGTGCTTCAAAAGCATAGGAAAGAGAACAAGTTTCCTGCCAACTCATCATGCTGAGGTAAAAAGTATGAATACCCCAATGCTCCAAAAGAAAAGGGGAGAGAAAATCAAAATCCTCGCCGACCTATTATGATAAGGAATAATATGCGAACAACCTAGCACCCATGAGGCAAGAGGCAAGAGGAAACTAAAATTCTCGACCAGTCTTATCATACTAGAGATAGAAATAACCTGAAGCCGAAAAAGCAAAGGGAAGAAGGAACGTTTGGCATTAAGCCCAAATAAAATCTTTGACAACTTATCATGCTAGAGAAAAAAGTATGAGTAACTCAATGCCGAAAAGGCAAAGGAAAGAGGAAACTTTTGGCATTTAAGCCCAAACAAAATCCTTAACAATTCATCATGTTGAGGATAATATCATGGCTAGCCTAACACAAATGGTGATTGGTAAAGGCATGTCAAATCCGTTGATAACTAGGGGTTTGCTAAAAATTTCGTGAACCTGTCATATTAATCTCTTACCTCTGACAGTGACATTTTGAACCATATCATCTCAACAAGATTAAATCTGTCATGTTAAACTCTAACCTTTGACAATTAGATTTAAACCATCTCGCCCATATCACTTCATACAATAAACTTGTCATGTTAAACTCTTACCTCTGACAGTAAAATTTGAATCATCACATATATTATAATAGATAAATTTTCTAATGATCCTATCCTAATCATCTCGGCATGTGCAATTAGGTGTCTCTATCGAAATCGATGATTCTGATCTGATCATATTGGCGTGTGCAATTAAGCGTCTCTGCCAAACCCCAGGCATGTGCAATTAGGCATCTCTGCAAAACCCGATGATCCTGACCTGATCATCTTAGTGTGTGCAATTAAGCACCTCCACCAAACTCCCGCTATGTGCAATTATGTGCCTCTAGCAAATCCGAGGATCCTGACATGATCATCTTAGCATGTGCAATTAAGTGCCTCTGCCAAATCCCAAACATCTGCAATTAAGCGCCTCTGCCGAACCCAATGATCCTGACCTGATCATCTTGGCGTGTGCAATTAAGCGCCTCAGCCAGACCCCAAGCATGTGCAATTAGGTGCCTCTACCGAACCTGATTATCTTAGCATGTGCAATTAAGTGCCTCTGCCAAACCTAAGGCATGTGTAATTAGGCGCCTCTACTGAAACCGATGATCCTAACCCGATCATCTTGGCATGTGCAATTTATCGCCTCCGCCAAAACCCTATGGGTACATTTAATAGTCACATCTTCCAATGGTTATTTGACCCTAATCTGGTCATCTCAGTATATTTAATAGTACACCTCTATCGAAACCCTATAGGTATGTTTAACAGTACAACTCTTCCCATGGTTCTTCGACCCTCACCTGTCACACTCTGACAACCTATTAAACAAATACCTCTTATGATATGGAATAATATGCTAACAGCCCAGTGCCCTTGAGGCAAGGAGCAAGAGGAAGCTAAAATTCTCAACCAATCATATCATACTAGGGGTAGAAATAACCAAATGGCAAAGGGGAGAGGTATCATGCTAAGCATACCAAACAATCTTGATACGTTTAACAGTACACCTCTCCCTATGGTTCTTCAATCCCAATCCAATAATCACCGGCTCTATCTATTAATCAGGCAAGTTATTGGTTTTGTTTGTCAATCCAAATTAGTCACATCACAATCAAAACACTCAGCTTGCTAAGGTATCTCCATGCTCTTAGCAAGTTCCATCTCCCATGAACTCATCCACCAATTCCACATGAAAATCCATTCACCAAGTTTGGTCCTCGCAATGCTATTCTCAGAATATCACAAACATCAATCATCATCCCATAGGCATATCAGACATACCTCTATCTACGATTATATGATCTTGATCTGATCATCCTTTCATAGGCATGTCAGTCATACTTTTGTCCATGACTCCGTGATTCTAATCCGATCACCATTTCTGTTTGTCATCCAGGTGAATTACCCCGTAGGCATGTTAGCCATACCTCTGTTTACGATCCTATGATCCTGACTCAATCATCCATTCATAGGCATATTAGTTATATCTCTGTCTATAATCTTGTGATTCAGACTCGATCACCAAGACTTTATCTATTATCCAAATAAGTCGATCTCATAATGATCAACGAAACTTAGCTTGCTATGACAACACCATATCCTTAACAAGTTTCATCTCCCCAATTTCACTCACTCATCACCACAAACATGTTATATAAAACATCAAAATGAAATAATGACTTAAATGGAACTAAAATATTTTATTTACTGTTTATAGAACAAAATGAAGAACTATTCTTAAAGAGGCCCCTACCTCAAATAGACGGACAATATTAAGGGTGGAAATTTCGAGGCGAAGTTGGCCGCCCAAATACGTGAAGCTATTGCATGATGAACACAAACACGAGGCTTGCAAAGCCTCACATCCAAGAAGCTTAAATAAGTCAGAAGCTAAAGAAAAATTTAAAATATTTCAAAATTTGGCTAAACAAATGGAGGAGCAAAATTTTAAAATTTTTGGAGGGGGACTTGTAGAATAATAAAAAATAGCTTTATCGCAAATGCGAGGCTGGGAAACCAGCCTCGCACCGCATGGCAGGGAAACCAGCCTCGCGGGTGCAAGGCTTGGCTGTGAGAAGCTCACCTCCGGACTCACGTGCTATATATTTAGGCTCCGTCTCGGACTATTTTGTATATTCTACAAATTTTAATCTAAGTCTATTTAATCCTTGGTGCAGGAACATGACCATATACAACGAATCTCAGAGCAAATCTTATCACAAGAAAATTCAAATATTTTATCAAGATTATAAGAAGATTCTGTATCTATTTATATGGAAACTCTCTTAATAACTTGGAGCCTATAAATATCTCTCCGGAGGGACTCAAAAAGAACCTTTGGTCAGATCTCTCTCCCGTGTAAGAGTTCAATGCTTCTTCCAAGATCAGAAGAGAAGAACGAACTCAAGAAATATCCACCATTGCCAAGCTTCAATGTTTGATCATCAATGAGGAACAAATCCATCCTCATGCTGCCTCGATTCCATGAATTCTGTAAAATAGAGGGACGTGTTCTATAGGTCCTCTCAACAGTTTTTCTTTCTTCTTTCTTTTCATTGTAAATTGATTATAATCGATCAAAGAGAAATTATGTAATTTTAATTCTCTTGATGGCAATGTAAAGAATCCTAGATTTTTCCAAAAACAGTCATCATAAGATCATTCTCCATAAGATGATCTATTTGTGACAAGAAATTAAATAGATGCTAGTTAGGAGAACCTCTTCCATCATAAGATTATAATTTCAATGGCTTATACTTTTCAAGGAAAGGAGCAAATTCCCATTCTACCAGATATGGCCTAGAAATCCCTACTTCTCGCAAGTCTTTTATGTACATCATGGTTTCTCTCTGGTCCTGCATCTTTTGCATTTTTTCTCCGTGTAGGTCTATAACAAAGTTGAAATCCTCCTCCTTTCTTGAAGGGGATTATTCTCCATTTCCTCTAGTCGTTTCACTATTTTTTTGTTGGTTTATCGAAGGTTTTCACCATGTTGTCTTCTAAGTTCCTTTATATATTTTCAAATACCTACAGAAGTAGTGTCCTGAGCTCATTGAAACCCTTTTGCTACTCTTGAATCAGCCGTTATTGAGCCTCCAATATCTAATTCATTTCACTAGAGCTTCATGTCAAATGAATCATTGCTCCCTCAAATCTAAAAGACTCGTATGACTAGGGTATTGCAATAACTGAGTGATCACTATATTCGTCATCTTCTTCATAGGAACCCTTAGCTAATCTTTTATAATTTCATGGTGCTAACATTCCTGACTTGAGATGTATATAATGGCATGCTTCTACATTAGATGAATGTCCCTACCGAGTGATTTCTTTCATTTATTCACCATATTTGAAGTCTTAGAGAAAGGTTCTTTGTTAATGATGACACATTGTCTTTGAATACGCCTTCTTTTAGGGGTGTTGTTCTTTTATTTGGTTATTTGACTAAAAACCGAGGGTCTGGACAGACCACAATAGCAATTAGTAAGTACTATAGAGATTTTTTGCACATATCAGAATGACAGATGAGATTGCACCATTATCCTCTTTATCAGTAAGGTATTCTGCAGATCGATCACTTGGTTTGAGGGTATTGAGTGAACCATACTTCTAGAATAAATTTCTTTTTTGATCTGGTCTCTACGAGACCCCTATTATGTTTATAGAAATCTGTTGATTTGGATGTATGAAGTCCTTGCCTTGCTTGGTGTCTTGACATGGACCTTGTGTATGCTTCACGGGGCTGAGGATCAACCTTGCATTCTGATTCTTCCACATGGGGCTCGCCAACCTTGCATTTTGGATTTTGCACGCGGGACTAAGCAGCCTCGCATTTTGCTTTTTCCATGTGGGGTTAAGTAGCCTCACATTTTAGATATTCTATGCGAGGCTAAGTAACCTTGTATTCCAATTTTTGTACGCTAGGCTAAACAAGGTGCCATTTTTGATATTTTTACGCTAGCTGAATAGTATTGCGTTTAGGATCTGACCCATGTTGGCCTTGGGCTTTGAGCATCTTTCATCATGCTTGACAGATGCGGTTCCAAATATGAGTTCTGGTTAAGCCAGATCATGGCTTCTCTTTGGCATCTTGTGCAACCATCTCCCTCATGATGGGAAGAGATATTTTCTTTCCCAAAGTTTCCGAATCCAAAGATTCAAAGAGCTTCTGTTCAATTGGACTCCTCTTCTCATTCAAATTCGTCATTCAGGTCTCTTCTTATTCTGAACTTAAAAATTTGAGGAGTTCATGTTCAATGGGAATTACCGTTAATCGAATCCATAACTTGTGTTCCAATTCTGAACTCAAACATCCAAGGAGCTCCTATTTAATAGGAGTCCTCTTGTCATTCAAATTCATAATTAGGGCATCCAAATGGTGATGGTGCCGTATTTTGGCTTGACTTACCAATCTCGAGGACAAGTATACCTTATATTTTTGTGGATCAACTTTTACGACCAACATCTTCACTGTCTTAAGAATTTTCTTAGTATCAGATTGGGCCACAATCTTCTCATTGGTATAGAAGACTTCTCCCACTGTGGTTGCTAGTTTGTTTCCTGCAAAATTCCTGCTTCCTTTAATTTCTATTGATTTATGATTATAATAATCTCAAAATTACAATGAAAAAAGAAGCAAAGTAAACAAACGAGAGGATTTATAACTTATCACTTTTTTTTACAAAATATGTGCACTCTTAAAGTAGATATGGGGTGTCAACCTTAATATTCTGTTGATAATTTTATGCTTGATTAGGTCTTGAACGTGGAGAATCAGTGAAGATGACAGCTGGCAGGCGGCTTCTTTTGTTAGACAACTGGCTAGACATGCCCTTACGCGTAAATCAACTTGCCAAAGTTCTCCATAGTGCCCAAAACTCTTCACTTGATGCCTATTTATAGGCATGAGGTAGTTATAGGAGTTTCCTTAGAGATAAGGATGGAATTATGTTACAATTCAATTTCTAGTCTTCTATTTTAATGGGACTTGAAATCTTCAATTTGAAGTAATTGTATATGATTGAATCTGTGATACTATTAAAAATCCAATATGAAACCTTCTCTAAAAAATAATTCCAAAAGGATATGATTGAATCTATGATTCTATTAAAAATCCAAAAGGAAATCTTCGCTGAAAATAATTCCATGCGAAGCTGACTCAGCCTTGTATATCATCTAGCTGCGAGGCTTACTGCCTCGCATGCACGAGGTTAGCCTTGCATACTATCTATTTATGTTGCAGAAAGAATCTTCATCCTACAATCTCCAAGATATGACCTTATTGATGACACTATGTATATTATGTATATTATTGTGCTAATGTTTTTTGTTCTTGAAGTTTCTCCAACTGATGTTAATATCTTACTTTCTCTCCTTATTTTTGCTTGTTATATACGGATTTGTTTGATGAATCAATGCATTAAGTATAATGTGTATTTTAAGTTAGGGGAGGATGCCTATGAAATTAACATAGGTTTTGTAACCTATGATGTTTCATAATTTTTTTGTTTTTTAGGTTTTTCAACCCGAAATTAAACATAAAACGTATGGCAATTAAAATAGTTAATTTGGACTTAAACTCCATAAGCCCATTATGAAAACTTCAGTTTAATGAATTGGAAGAGTTGAGGCATGATGCGTATGAAAATACATGCATTTTATGAAAAATATGAAAATATGGCATGTTCGACACATTTCGCATTGTATGTTCAATCCATTTGATAAAGTGATATTATATGATTCACGATTTTATTTATTTCTTATGAAATTACTTTCTACATTGACATGACCATTTATTGCAAAAACTTTATATTCTCATACACAATGGATATTGAAAGTCTGAAAAATAGTCATATGTTTAAAGTAAACGAGAAAATGCTAAAATACTTCTTTCAATTCCTTAAGCACATAGAGGAAACTCATGACTTGGTGGATCCTCCAAACATGAGCTTAATGGTGATACTATGTATATTTTGTATGTTATTGTGCTAACATTCTTGTTTTTGTAGCTTGATAGTTCATGAGTTGGAAACCGAAGTAATATCTTTACTCTCTCTCCTTATTGTTTTGTTCTTAACAGATTATTGATACATCAATTCATTGAGGATAATGTGTATTTTAATTTGGGGATGCTTATGAAACTAACTTAGGCTTTGTAATCCATGATTTTTCAAAATTTTTGATTGCTTTGGTTTTTCAAAATTTCTCAAATAAGATTGGCTTGAAAGTTATTATATACCAAAATTCGTACTATTCGTATTTTTCTTTTTAGTTTGGTCGTGCCGAATAAGGCCACCGAAATCAATTTTTACACACCAAAATAATTTTTGATGGACGTAACTTTAAATCTGTAACTCTAAAAGACATTCAGTCTTCACGGTTATTAGTTTTCTAATATTTATGATGTGTAGAAATTTTTCTTGTAAGTTCAAAAAATTTCTCAAATTTGCTAAGTTATAATATTAAACTATCTTTCTAATTATAATTTTTTTTATTTCGGACATCAAAATGACAAAAAGATAATTTTGTAGTACTTCTCTTGTTGAGCACTACATCCACTATTAATTTGGTAGTATGTGAAAAAAGTTTATTAGAGATTTTAATAATAAAATATTAAATAAATTGAAAATATTATTTTGCCACAGTGGAAATTTGGTCTAGCAAATTAGAACTCCATGTGGCTAACAGAGATGCAAGCCTAATTACAAACTTTGGGTTAATTTACAAAATTACCAATTAGCCTACACTTAAAACATCTAGCTTCTCTTTCTTCTCATTCAACGAAAAAAATTTCCATGCTTCCCACTACTCACATCCCAGAGCTGCATAGAGTTGCAAGGAGAAATTCATTTGGTTTTTCTAAGTAGGAAAATCAAATCGAGGAATCAAAATAAAAAAGATATAAGTAATACTTCTACCCTTTGTTTCTTTCTTGAAAACAATTATTTAATTTGTATTATGTGTACATAATTTAACGTATGGAGAAAAAAAAGAGCGATCTACGTGGAATTTCTCAGTGTCGAATTTTTTGTTCAAACCTTTAAAAATATAAGACTATTTTTTTTTATTCTCAAATGCACGTCTAAATAAGTAAAAATGATTGCTAAAAAACAAACGAGAATTCTTGTCCAGAGAGATCTGCATAGAACTTCCAGGATCATGCTTTATGGTCAAACCTTTAAAAGTATAAGGTTACTTTTTTTTATAATCAAATGCAGGTCTAAATAAGCAAAACTGATTGCTAATGCGGATTCTTGTTTAGAGAGATCCGCGCGGATCTTCTCAAGGTCGCAGTTTGTGTTCAAACCTTAAGAATATTAGGTTACTTCTTTTATACTCAAATACATGTCTAAATAACAAAAATGATTGCTAAAAGCAATTATGGAATTTTGTCCAGAGAGATCCGTGCGGAGCCTTAACGTTGAATTTTAATTAAAAAGCAGATCTAGCCTACGTTGAATGCAGGGTCGCGTTGGGCCCCTAAAAGCTCTTAAAACTAAAACTAAACGTGTTTTTATAGTTACGTAGGTCTAGTTATATAAGATATGTCTCTATGAATTCAAATACGGATCATAAATCATAGAGAGATATGCATTAGCATTCTAAGCTCATGGTTAGAACTAAATATAACTAAAATGCTACTCCAGATGGTCGCTTTTTATCTCAGAATCTTGAAAGATAAGAACTATCCTTGTTGACACCCTAACACGTGTCTAGGTATGCCATATAAGCTACAAAGAGATAAAATGCAGATCTAAATATTGTGATCTGCATTTCAGTTATAAATCTAGAGAATTTAAGAGCTCAGATACAAGTCTAATGGATTAAAAATAGGAAATTAATCTTCAAGTTAAAGAGGATATTGATTGGCAAGTCATGATATTTCTATTGGTCATATATATAGCGTATCATTGACATGCGAATTGGAAAAATTACATAATAGATAAGAACTGTATTGTATGAGGATCTGGTTGACCATTTTCTATTTAAGTGGTGAGGACTTATACTTGAACAGCACCATGTGGTATTGAGCGATAGTTTGATACATGAGTCCCAATAAGGGTGATATCTATTACTGTTTCATACTACGGAGTTAGTCTAACAGCACCTAGCAGTGCATCATGGTTAAGTGCCATGGGTTTTGGCTAAGTCTCGGGTATATACACACTTGTATAATATGGAAAACTGACACTATCTTATCCATCAATTAGTTTCAAATTCTAATAAGGACGTGACCTAGACTTATCATCTTTACATGATATTTAGCTGCTATTTGCAAATGACATGCATAGTCTTGCTTATTCTATTATTCATTTTTCATGTGACACGTTTAACACCAACAAAATTTATTCAAATACTCTTTATCTCTGGTACTGTGATAGTAGACATATTTTTTTCTTTCTTTTGTGTTACTTTCTTGGTTTAATCCCTTGGATTTTGAACCCATGTTTAGAAGGCAAAGAAGGGAACCAACTCAAACTGAAGACCCGTACTTCATTGGACAAACCGAGTGACAATAAGCAGTGAAGTACCTTAAGGAAAACTTTTGTATATTTTTTTTATTCTAGGCACTGCTTTACAGTTTTGAACTTTTGATTCTTTGTGTTAATAAATAGAATAGTGTGCCATCTTATTTAATCAACTCTTTACATGAAATAAATCTTTTCAGTTTCAGATATTTTATTTATCAATTCGAATATGACAGTAGTTATGATTATTCCAAAATCTTATGACTGTTGGGTTGTCTAGTGTTAATTTAAGTAGCACCCTCCATTTTTGGAAGTAGCTAAAAAACGGGGCATTACAAGGTGGTATCGGAGCCTAGATTTAGGTGGAAGACCATATACTACTACCACATAAGAATATGTCTGTGATTCATCCTTCATAATTGTTTTTTATTCTTTAATATCTATCTGATCTAGTATCGTGTCTGTCTTATTATTTCCTATTCGTTTAAAATATCTATCTTGGAATTCCTCTTATTAATTTCTATTTGGTTCGTTGCAGAAAAATGTTGATCCAGTCTTCTACAAGTGCAAGTCCAAGTCCAATGGATAAGACCTCTGAGCTTAGGAATCTAGTGCAAAGAGCAGCACATATACAACAAACCATGACAATGTTGTTAGAGAGAATGTTGTACTCCAAGAAACTATAAAGGACTGGAATGGTATCAGATTTTCGGAGGCTATAGCCGTTAGTGTTTTCTGGGACGGAAGAGCCATCAATGGCTGAATAGTGGATTATAGATATGGGAATCTTCTTAAAACAGCAGGAATTCTAAAGGAGAATTAGGTAGAGGTGGTATATATTTAATTGACTAATGAGGCCAGAATATGGTGGCTTGCTAAAGAGGCAAGGCACTGGGACCTCTAACTTGAGAAAAGTTTGTGACAGTATTACTTGCCAGGTTTTTCCATGCAACAACAAAATGAAAAATGAGGAAGAAATTCCTAGAGCTATAATAAGGAGATCAGGCTGATGATGCATACATCGCTAAGTTCGTGAGACTCAGTCGCTTTGCCCTGACCCTGGTAGCTGATGAGGAGAAGAGGCACACTTGTTCTAGTAAGCACTGAGGCATCATTTAAGGGAGCATTTAGCAGGTCATAACTATAAGTTTACTCAGAAATACTCGAAGCAGCATGTCGCTTAGAGAAAGTATTCAAGGAGGGTTGATCGATGAAATTTAAAAGGCCATCTATACAAAGAGCAAGCTCATCAGCTAGGAGGTTTGATGGTCCACCAGCAAAGAAGCAGATGTACCAAATCAAAGTTCGGTAATTTGTAAATACTGCCATATACCGAGACATACCCAGAAAGAATGTAGAAGAGCCTAAGGGTTATGTCTAGCATGTAAATCTACTAGTCATCGAATGAGCAATTGCCCAAAGGTTCAACAACTAGCAGTATCCAAGGTTCTCATTCTAGCCAACAGCTAGGTTAGCAGCAACATCAGCCTAGAAAGTTCTAGAACTAGACCAGAAAAGACCTTTGGACACCCAACAACAAGCCTATTCTAGAGCCCAAGGAGGAGCAGGTCAGAAAAAAGGGCAAGTTAAACTGATGAATGTTGAGGAAGTTCAAGCAACTAGGGGCGTTGCAGCAGTATGATTCTGGTTGGCAATGCATTGACAACTATTTTTTTCGATTCTAGGGCTTTGCATTATTTTATCTCTAACATGTTTATTTCCTACAATTCTATTAATTTTGCAATCTTATCTGTAGGTGGGATATTAAGATTGGGAACAGTAGTATCATAACTAATAAGGAGTGTAAATTATATCCCTTAGTAATTAATGATAGAGAATTTTATGCCAACTTGCTCGTTATCAATGGAGGAGGATATGTTGTTATCTTAGGTATGGATTGGTTGAGTACCTTCCATGCAGTGATAGACTGTAAAGAAGAAAAGTAATGTTCAGATTTCTGGCTATTCAGAGTTTGAATTTGTTGGTGGAAGTAAATTCCTAGAACCGGCTAAATCTAAAGTATTTCCAAATGGAGGAGTTTTAGAAGCTGTGGAAGTAGGAGAAGGAATGATCCCAATAGTATTAAAATTCTTAGATATATTTCCTGAAGATATACTTGGATTACACCAGTAAGGATAGTAGAATTTAATATTGATTTTATCTCTTGAGCTGAACCAGTTTGTAAACCACCTTATCTAGTGGGGATTACAGAATTCGAAGAAATTAAGAGACAAGTAGACGAGCTATTGAAATTGAATTTTGTGAGACCTAGTATTTCGCCTTGGTGAGCTCCAGTATTATTAACAGGAAAGAAGGATCAGAGTCAATGATTGTGTGTGGACTATACAGGTTTAAATGCAGTAATAATTACAAATCAATAAACATTACCAAAGATAACAGATCTATTTGATTAATTGGGATGAGCAAAGGTATTCTCGAAGTTACATTTAGAACCAGACATGATCATTATGAATATTTGGTAATATTGTTTGGACTGACTAATGCTCCAGCGGTATTTATGAATTTGATAAGTCATGTTTTGCTCATTATCTAGATAAATTTGTGATGATATTTATTAATAATATATTGTTCTATTTCATGAATAGAGAAGAGCATGCTGAGCATCTGAGGATAGTTTTGCTGACTCTAAAAGAGCAAAAGATATATGAAAAACAAAGTAAATGTGAGTTTTGGCTGGATAACATTGTTTTCTTAGATCATATAGTTTTTGTAGATGGTATATCAGCTGACCCTAAGAAGATAGAAGTTGTGATAGATTGGCCTGCACCAAAATTTGTGCCAGAGATTCGAATTTTTCTGGGGGATCGCTAGGTGTTATAGGTGATTTGTACAAGATTTTGTAAAAATCGCATTCTCTTTGACTAAATTGACTAAGAAAGGAGTGGAATATGTCTGGATAGAAGAATAATAACAACGCAAGTGCTAGCAATTCCAGATAATTCTGGATTTAGTACTGCTTCAAGACAGTAATTGGGATGTGTATTGACACAAAATGGTAGAGTGATTGACTTTGCATCAAAACAATAGGAACTCATGAGAGAAATTATCTGACTCATGATTTGGGATTAGCAGCGATGATTCATACTTTGAAGATTTGGAGACATTACTTACTTGGACAGTGGAAAGAGGTATACACTGATTATAAAAGTTTGAAGTATATTTTCACTCAAAAAGAACTAAATATGAGACAGAGATGATGATTAGAGTTAGTAACAGATTATGACTTGTAAATTAAATACCACTCATGGAAGATTAACGTAATGACAGATAATCTAAGTAGGAGGTATGCAATAAAGAGATTAACCCAACAAAAGAAACTTTTAACGGATATGCAAATGACAAAACTGGAAGTAATTTTACTAGGAATGACAAAACAACTTATGGAGATAGGATTACAATCACCATTGATAGAGTAGATTAAGAAAGCTTAAGTTGGAGATGAAAAGTTCCAATGTTTAAAGAATAAGATAGAAGTAGACAAGAGGCCAAAAATGAAGATGTACTTGGATGGGGCTATTAGATTCAAGAAAAGATTATAGGTGTCTAAGAGGGAGGTAAGAGATAAGGTTTTAGAAGAAACTCATAAATCAACATATTCCATTCATTCTGGAAGCAATAAGATATACATGGACACAAAAAAGTACTTCTAGTGCTAGGTATGAAGAAAAAGATTACTAGATATGTATCTAGATGCTCCACTTGCCAGTAAGTGAACTATTAATATCAGAGAATGACTAGATTACTCCAACTACTAGCAATACTAGAATAGAAGTCGGAACAAATATCGATAGATTTTAATACAGGCTTACCTAGGGGCACATGAGGCAATAATACATTTTGGATAGTGGTGGACCAGCTGACTAAGTCGGCTCATTTCATTATATTAAGATTTGCTCAGTCAACAGAAATATTAGTAAGAAGATTCATGTAGGAGGTAGCTAGTGAGATTAAATGGAGTTCCAGTCAGAATTGTATTAAATAGAGATACAAGATTCAGATCATACTATTGGGAGAGATTGATGAATAGTCTAGGAATACATTTAGATCTATTTTTAGCTTACTATCTACAAACAGACTGTTAATCAAAATGGACTATCCAAATACTCCAAGATATGCTTAGGACATGTGTGTTGGATTTTGTGGATCTTGGGAAGATCATTTATATATGGTTTATAATAATAGTTATTAGGAAAGCATCAAAATGGCACCATTCAAAACTTTGTATGGCTAGAAGTGCATGTCTCCATTGTGTTTGGAAGAGGTTGGAGAACAAAGTTATTTGGGACCGGAGTTGATTACTCAAAAATAGAACAAGTAAAGGTTATCAGAAAACATATAAAAATGGCCTAAGACAGACAAAAGAAATGGGCAGTTCAATATAGAAAACTATTGGAGGTTGAAGTAGGAGATAAGATATTTATTAAAATATTTTCGATAAAAGATGTGATCAGATTCGATAAAAAAGGAAAGCTCAGTCCAAAATATATTGGGCGATTTGAAATCACGACAAGGATTGAAAATCTTGCCTACATATTATCATTACAACCCGAGATGGAAACCGCTCATAATGTGCTTCATGTATCACAATTGAGAAAGGGCTAAGGTGATGAACACAAAGCAGTAGACCTATTCGAGATAGATTTGAGATCAAACCTTAAATACGAGAAGCAACTTATTGCGATTATCGACCGACGGGAGAAAGTCTTGAAGAACAAAGTGATACCGTTGGTCCTTGTTTCATGAGATGTACAATCACAAAGAGATTCTACTTGGGATCTTGAGAAAGACATCATAATAAAGTACTCATATTTTTTCTCATGATCAGATATATCAGTTAAATTTATTTTTATATATAGTACATACCCATATATACTGACATGTATTTTAATTTGGAAATTCAAGGACGAGATTCTTTTGTTAGGTGGATAGAATGTGATATCCCAAAATTCATGTTGTTTGTATTCTTCTTTTGAGTTTGGTCATGCCGAATAAGGCTATCGAAGTAAATTTTTTGCACACTGAAATAACTTCAGATAGAAGGAACTTTAAATCAGTAACTCCAAATGATATTTGGTCTTTGTGGTTATTAGTTTTCTAGTATTTATTATTTTTAAAAAATTTCCTTGCAAGCCCAAAGAATTTCTCAAATTTGCTAAATTTATAATATTAAATTATCTTTCAAATTATTTCGGAGTTTTAATTTTTCATTCCGGACATCGAAATGACAAACAAGTAATTTTTTAGTACTTTTCTTGTTGAGCATTACATCCAGGATTAATTTGATAGTATTTGGAAAAGTTTATTTGAACTGTAAATAAAAAAATATTAAATAAATTGAAAAAAAAAATTCCCACACCTTACACATAAAGAGATTTCTAAGTGCACACCCTAGAAATTATGTCAGTTTACGCTGTCAAGCGGAAATTTGGTTTGGCAAGTAGGACTCCATGTGGCTAACAAAGATGCAAGTCTAATCACAAACTTTGGGTTAATTTATAAAATTACCAATTAGCCTATACTTAATAATTTATAAAATTACCAATTAGCCTATACTTAAAGCATCTAGCTTCTCTTTCTCCTCATTCAACGAAAAAAAATTCCCTACTTCCCACCGCTCACATCTCTCGGTCAGAGCTGCATAGAGCTGCAAGGAGAAATTCATTTGGTTTTTCTAAGATGAAAAATCAAATCGAGGAATCAAAATCAAGAAGATGTAAGTATTATTTCTACCTTTTATTTTTTCTTGGAAAAAAATACGTAATTTGTGTTATGTGTACATAATTTAACTTATGGAGAAAAAAAAGAGAGATACGCATGGAATTTCTCATGGTCGTGTTTTGCATTCAAACCTTTAAACATGTAAGGTTACTTCTTTGTATACTCAAATGCAGGTCTAAATAAGCAAAAATGATTGCTAAAAAGTAAATGCGGATTCTGTCCAGAGAGATCCGCATGGAACTTCTCAGGATCGTATTTTATGGTCAAACCTTTAAAGTATAAGGTTACTTCTATTTATAGTCAAATGTGGGTCTAAATAAGTAAAAATAATTGCTAAAAGAAATACGAAGATTCTTGTCCAGAGAGATCCGCACAGAACTTTTCAAGGTCGCATTTTGTGCTCAAACCTTTAAAAACATTAGGTTACTTCTTTTTATACTCAAACACAAGTCTAAATAAGTAAAAATGATTACTAAAAAGAAAATGCAGATTTTTTGTCAAGAGAGATCCACATGGACCCTTAAGGTCGCGTTTTAATTAAAATGCAGATCTAACCCACTTCGAATGTAGGGTCGCGTTGGGGTCCTAAAGGCTTTTAGAACTAAAACTACACCTGTTTTTATAGTTGTGCACGTCTAGTTTCATAAGAGATGTTTCTATGAATTCAAACGCGGATTATCAATCATACAGAGAACTGTATTTAATTTTCTAAGCTCATGGCTAGAGCTAAAAATAGCTAAAACGCTACCCCAGAGGGTCACGTTTTCATCTCAAAATTTTGAAAGATAAAAACTATGTTTGTTGACACTCAAATGCAGGTCTAGGTATGCCACACAAGGTACAAAGAGCTAACACGCAGATCTAAATATTGAGATCTGTATTTCAGTTATAAATCTAGAGAATTTAAGAGTTCAGTTACAAATCAATAGATTAAAAGCAGGAAATTAGTCTTCAACTTAAAGAGGCTATTGATTGGCAAGTCATGATATTTCTATTAGTTCATGTGTATTGTATATTATTGATATAAGGATTGGAAAAACTACATGATAGACAAGAACTGTATTGTATGAGAATCTTATTAACCATTTTCTACTTAGGTGCTGAGGACTTATACTGCACAGTATCGTGTAGTACTAAGCCACAATTTGATACATGAGTCCCCATAAAGATGACATCCATTACTGTTTCACTGTACGAGATTTGTTTAGTAGTATCTAGCAGCGTATCATGATTCAGTACCATGAGACCAGGCCCCAAGTATGTACGGGAACTTATATAATATGGAAAACTGCATGTCATCCTATCTATCATTTAGTTTCAAATACTAACAAGGACGTGACCTAGACTTATCATATTTACATGATATTTACTTGCTATTTGCAAATGACATACATAGCCTTTCTTATTCTATTATTCATTTTTCATGTGATAATTCTAACACCAAAACAATTTATGTACATACTCCTTCAGTACAATAATAGTACACACATTTTTTCTTCCTTTTGTGTTACTTGTTGGTTTAATCCCAATAGTTTTGAATCCATGTTTGGAAGGCGAAGAAGGGGAACCAACCCCAACTGAACGCTCGTACTTTATTGAACACACTAAGTGACAGTGAGCAGCTAAGTAACCTTATGGAAAAACTTTGTATATTTTATTTTTTTACCTAGGCACTATTTTATTTTTTTGTACTTTTAATTCTTTTGTGTTAATATACAAAGCAGTGTGACATATTATAATCAACATTTGTATGAAATAAATCTTTCTAATTTTAGACATGTTATATGTCAATCTAAATGTAGTAGTAGATACGGTTATTCCAAGATTTTGTGACTATTCGGTTGTTTAGTATTTTTAAAGTAGCACTCTCCCCCCTCTCCCTCCGCATTTTGGGAAGCAGTTAAAAAATAGGGGCATTACAGTAGTCCTTAACCCGAGAGGGTCAGGGTCGAAGCCACTATCGAAGTGGCTATCGAAAAGACAACACTATAGGGCAAGGATTACCCTTAGTTGGGAGTTGTTGTTGAAGCTACTATCAATGCAGCTGTCCACAATAGCTCTCAGTGACAAACCTTAACTTCCCTTTTCAACAACAATCTAGAGAAGATTCATCTACTTTCGACAGCCAACCTCAACCCGCACATTTTTTTTAAATTTAAATCAATCTCCAAGCAAATAAGTTCTCTTCTCAGTAATTCTTATGAGTTATTTTCCATGAAAAATATTTTTTTGTCTCCAATTTTAGATCTACGAATTACGTTGATTAATTAGAGTAGATTAACAATGGAAATTAACTACTTATTAGATTGGAGTTAGTTTGGCAATTTTTTATGCATTTTGGATGAATTTTCACTAATTATTTGTGCAATATGCTAATTTATGTATGGAAATTGAATTTAAATTGAAATATTTTAGCATAATGTTCATGAGTTGTTAAATTATGTATCATATGACAAATTTATACTCAAAAAGTTGATCAAAACAAAGACTTGATTTGTTGGAGCAATTTTAATGATTAATTTGAATTAATAATTGAAAAGTAATTGAAAAACAATTACTACTTGAAATTCATCCTGAAAAAAATTGAAAAATATTTTTGATAATAAAATTTATAATTATGACTAGATTATTTGCAAATATATATATAATATTATTTTCAGGATGAGTCCATAAAGGATAACGACAAAGAGGCTGAAAGGAGAAACATGCAACTCTTCCTCTATGCATGGGAGACAGCAAATTCCATAGCTAATGAACAAGAAGACATATGCAGAATTTGAGCAATTCAAGCCTTGGCCCGAAAGAAAGGTGAATTATTCTAAAATTCACGAAAATCTTTCATTTTGTTATTTTATGCAACAAATGTTTTTGGATAACTACACGAGATACGAATGCCTACCGGCATATAATGAAATAGTATGAGGGTTCTATACACACCAGGAACTGTCAAAGGATGACCAACCTACACATATAATTGTAAGAGGGAAAGTGTTCCCATTCACGAAGAAGGAAATACTTAAGGGAATTCCCTTTCTGGAACTGGCACGGAGAATAACATGCCCACAAGGTCCCTAGCTTTCACAGAATTGTGTGCGAACCATAGTGATCATTCCTTCAACAATAGCTTTATGAGAACTGGGCTGTTGAAGTAGGTGTTTATGTTGGTGTTTCTTTTTACGAAATTTAATATAGCACCGTCCTTGAGAACAAGATCAAGGCCAACGAGGATCTTCATCTCAAGCAGCGTAACAAGTTGAGATGACACTCACAAGTCTACACGAATTGATCTATTATATTTCTAGAGACTTTGATGCACAGTTGACCATTATCAAGACCTAGTAAACATGCTTAGAGCGATGTCAGAAGTGAGGTCTAAGGCTCCGGACCAAGAAATACCAATATATAGCAGGTGATGGTGCGACCAGTTCTGACAATGAAGTTGAGTAGAGGCACAAAGTAGGAACATTATTCCCGTCGATGTCAGAGATGCGGCAAGCAAGTAAAATGGAGATGGATAGCAGCATCGATGATATCAACTATCTACCTAGTGTAACAAGAAGACTGGCAAAGCCATGTGTTTTTTAACCATAACCCTTTATATTTTGTCCTAAGTGCATTATTTTATACTCATATTATATATGGACTGAGGACATGCATAATTTAAGTTAGGTAATGAGTAGAAACACTACATTAAATTTTCATTGTCTCATTATATCATATGTAAAAAAAAATTAGACATAGTTTTTTATTTTTTTTTCATTTCTTGAAAAAAAAACAAGATTAGAAGTATTTCACATTGAGTACCAAGAGTTTGATATCTTAGATTTAAAACTCATATGATAGTATTTGTAACGCCCCACATCCAAGATACGGGTAGCATTTAGCGACGTATCATAAATACGCTAAGGCTAAAATACTTTTAATAAATTAAAAATTACTACCACAAAATTTAACACATATACACTGAGAGAATATTGAGAAAACTATAAACAATCTTTCTATTTTGCTCCAACAAAATATTAGTAAGTTCATGAAAGAATCCAAAAGGATAACACTTATGACGTCTTAATAAATCCCCTAAATGACGTCTTATAATGAAAACACTACTAATTGTCTACAGACTCCTCGAAATGTTGCTCCAGCTGTGGTAGTTCCTCCTCCTAAGTATCCTGCAACTTATCTGGGTGTGCCAAACCAGGATCGTTAGAACAATCTAACAAGTACTACAAAGGAAAAAATAATAATACACAAGCACACTTTGTGTATATATAAATAAAATATAAAACTGCATAAAATCATAAAATTATAATAATATCAAAATTTTAAACTAACTATTGAAAAGAATGTGAAGCATGAATTTAAATTATATTTGTCTAATAATAATAATAGATCAACCAGTAATAGTGAAAACATACCTTGAGTGGTGTTGGAATTTAACGTGTCGGTAAAATTTATATAAAACTGAAAAATATGAATGCATACAATATAAATCTATAGTAGAAGTGAACATTAGTTGATTTGCAGTTGTCTTGAAGATGATAATGGTCAGAGATACATCTGTATACATATATCATAGGTAATCTTGTAGCAGAGATATATATATATATAACAAAATGATCATGCATGTAAAATATGATATCATATTATATTGTTTCTTTTGTTAATTTATTTGGAACCGTCAGAATTAGTTTACCACATATTTTATGAGTATCCTGTGCATAACCGGGACCACAGTCATGATTTTTGGTACTGCCCCAGGACGTACCACTAAGTATTAATGAACATGAACTCTGATGAGTCTAAACTCCAGGCGCGTAGCCCTATATAAAGATGGTGATCCAGTAATCACCCAGAACCCCCATGGTTAGATTCCTAAAATTGGTTGTACAAGCTCAAGAATGTAAAACTTCTAAAACATATGTACAGTTCCTTCTTCGAGTTCCCCCATAACCCCATGAATTTATTTTATAATTTTATTCTTTAGGATATATGATAAAAGATAAAATTTGGTATATTACAGTCGTTGACTGGTTAACTAATCAATTACCATGTAAGGAATGTTTATTGTGATATGATAAATCTTATTTCAAAGAAATATTACAATGAAAGGAACATAATAGATTAAAAGAACTTGTTATTTTGCATAAATAATAGTATCACGCACTACTTTATATACTAAGAATTTCTTCTGGAAAGAAATCAGTTTATTTGCATTAAAATGAATCTTTTTTAATAAAGTATTTTGAAGATAATAATATTAATAGTAAGACCGAGGATATAGCTTTTGAAAAAAAAAAAATCATGTTCTAGGATTTATAACAAAGCACACTCTCTAGTAAGATTTACAATGAGTTAATTGTTAGTTTTACAAAGTAGAAATCCAACCTTATGGGCGATTACATGTTCAATAAAAAAAAGGCTAGGAATAAAATATCTCACAAAACTTTATCATTGACGATCCATTTCTATAGTGCAATGGATGTATATTATTATTTTAGAATAAGTTGTAGATAAATCATGTATCATGCGTGAAGTTTGACAATATAATTTTAATTTAGTGACCTAATAAATAATTAATATTAATAAATGAAAGACAAAATTGTTGGAGAACACTAAAACTTTACCCATGATTCTATTGAGAGATATTAAGAAATGTAACGTGTATCTGGAATGTAAATTTTTAAATTAATGGTCAATGAAATAAAGTACAATTAGTTTGTATATAATCTATCATTGTTGAACAGTAGAAAACTTTGATATTAGTTCTTCTAATGGTGCAACTAAATTAATTTTGTTATATTACTCACTGTAAAAATATAGATATGTCTAAAGAAAATTTAATAAGCAACTCCTCATACAAATATTCTTATATATTTTAAAAAAGAATTTATACTTACTCAACATTCCAAATTGTTTTCTTTGCTTTTTTTTCATGGTGCTTTATTTAAATTATTATTTTATTAATTTTATTTCATTCACCCTTTTTCTGTGATGTTACAGTACAGAGAGAAAAATTTTGATTTTGATTTCTTTTTTTTGTATTGTTCAGTTTTTTTAATTTTTTTTGTACAATTTGGATTAAGGTAAAGTTAGATATGATAAAATTAAAAACTAAATGAATCCAAACTATTTAAATTTGTTATTATTAACTTTCTGGTATTTAGGTTGAACACAAATTTTAAGATAGATAAAAATAAGTTTTGTTGAATAACAATGTTATCAATACTATCTCATTAACTTTTTGGATAATATAATTAAAAAAATAAATATACAACTAATTTATAGATAAACACAAAGATATTATAGGGAGTAAAATAGAGAATTACAATTTCTAACTCTTTTTCTTACCGTAAGAACCGTACTTCTTAATGACATTAAAAAAATTGTTAGGATTGCGTTTAAGTTTCATGTAGGAATTTCTTTAAAATTTCTCACTGTGAACATAAAACAAATGCACCAGAGAACTAAAAATAACTAGCATTTGATGCTAACAAATATAATTGGCATAAATCTAAATATTTATAATCTTTAAAATTAAGCGTACATGTTTCCAACAATTTGTATAAGTGAGAAATCTTCATTCTATAGTTGTTTCGCTATGTTAAGAATTCATTCATTAATTTCTATGTTCCCAAATATTAACTTATGTGGTTACAGTAAAATTAAAAGAAAAATAAAATAAAATTCCCTAGAGAATTTCGTTCAATAGGAATCTCTTAGTCCAAGTAAGATGCACTTTACAAGAATATACTATAGTATAACAAACTTTACATTTCTTCTTAGTTATTCTAATCTAGTAAACTAAAAATTTACATTCTAATGAAATCTTTATGTAACAGTAAGATAGATATGAAAATAATAGTTGATTAGACATAAACACAATATTTGATCTATATAAAAATAACTAACATGCACAAAGTATGCTGGAAATAATTAACATGCCTATAAATTTAATCTCATATTGCATCAATATCCAGAATCTTGAATTTATGATATAATCTACCTCATTATGCTCGTCTCATTTTTTTAAATTTTTCTTATTATTTTTTTTCTTCCTTTATGTTCAAGCTGCTGAATATAGAAGATGAATCAATAGTGTTATGTTCTATTTTTATTTAAAATCTAAAATCTTAAAATATTCTTAATTAACAAATGATGTGTTAGAGAATAAATTTACAGACCAGTCACTAAAATCAGTTTTTTTCATAGAGACTATTTGATAAATGAAATTAAAGAAGAAAATTTTGAAATATTTTAATTAATTTCTCCTTCAAATTAAATTGTATTAATAATAAGATAAATTAAAAGAAAAGAGCAGTTTCCTTATTACAACATAAATATTTAAAAAAATGTTGAGTTCCTATAAACAAGAAATAATATAGAAAATTTATAAAACAAGAATAAAGTACTTGCCTTTTGTAGAAGACTCCAAAATTTGAACGATCACTATTGCCAACAAATTTGGACACCCTTCTTCTCTCACTCTCTACTTCTCTTTTCTACTTTTTCTTTCTTTCTTTCTTTCTTCTTCTTCTTCTTCTTCTTCTTCTTTTTCTTCTTCTTCTTCTTCTTCTTCTTCTTCTTCTTTCCTTTTCCTTTTTTCTTCTTTTTTTTTCCTCTCTTTTTTTCTTTTCTTTTCTTCTCTTCTTTTTTTTTTTCTCACTATTTTTCTTTTGTTCTCTTCTGTCCGGTGACAGAAGAGGAAAAAGACGTATTTTAGTTACCGTTTCTTGTATTTATCTTTTAATTATTTACAAAATTTAGGTTAGTTTAGGATAAGTTTAGATATATGATAGATCTTCCTAATCTAATTTAGATTCAGTTAGATTTATTATAATAACACTAATTAGTGTTTTAGATAAACTCAAATCATAAAATAGATAGTTAATAACATAAAAATATATTAATTATTACTTTAATATTTATGATAATGATTTTAAAAATAAATAAACATAAAAATATGGTATAGGAAAATGGGGTGTTACAGTATTTCTTAATTATGTTTTTATTGAGAGATTAAATCCGACAATAAGATATACTGATACTTAGGTTAGAAATGAGTAGGCGCTATACACACTTATATGATGAGTCATGAAAAGTTGATACTAAAAGGAATTCAAAATAAAATCCAATCAACTTTTAAAAAAATTGATTTAAAAAAACGAAGTAAGCCTGGTATTAAGGAAAAAAATTTTGAGATATAAAATAAAAATAAATAAATAAAAGGAAATAAGTGTTAAATAGTTGGGTTAGTGCACCTCGGTAAGCATGCTAATTCACATGGACAATGCTTATGGATTTTATCACAAGCATAAGCTTAGTAACTTGGTATTTGTTTCTTGGGAAGCATAAGTGTTCACATGAACGACAAATGTTGATTTTACATGATTACAAGAGTGCATAAGAGTGGATAATCGACAGTTAGGTATATCTATAATAAGATTTAAGTGACTATGATGGGGATGCTAAGAGTACTAGATTAAGGGTGAGATTTTAATATTGATAGCTTTATATGTATCCATATATATATATATATATAATTGAGCTTGATACGGAAAGGAAATGGAAAACAAAAAAATTTCTTTATTTTTCTTATTTCTTTATTTTACACTTATCCTTAATTTTCATTTTATTGTTTTTCTTAAACCACCATTTCTTGATGTTTGTGGGTACATGAGACAACATTCATCTGCAAAGGAGATGTTTAAAAGCTTGTTGTACGTACTAAGTGCAATCATGATTTCTACGAAATTGAGCTAGGATTTTCTTTTCTTTTCATAGGATTTTATTTTTAGGATATTTTACATTTTATATAGTATGATAGGAACTAACAAAACTTAAATTTGGAGGTATGATTATGAGGATATGTGTACTAAATTATGTCTATTTTATCCACTCTAATCCAATTTTGTTGATTAATACGAGAAACTAATATAAATTAATTTTAGTGATCTATGTCTTTTCTTTAATATTTTTGTTGTTTTTTATAATCTTTTTATAGGGTTTTAGGTGGAAGAAAATCGAAACAAGAAGCATAACCATGCACGTATCAACCAAGTTATTGAATTTTCAGGTCTACATGTCAACAGTCACTTGACAGGGCTGCCGACAGCTAGTAAAATATGAAGACTGCAAGGCATCCACAAGCCACTGTCGAAATAGCTGTCAAACTCGTTGTCAATAGAAAGCCAATTTTGCACAAATATGAAGATTTTAAAGAGAAACCAATTTTCTTGTAAATAGAATTCTTATATTAGGGTTTTGAGAGACTATAAATACTCAATGTATTTCAGAGTTTTAAGAGAAGGATATTGAATAGAAAGAGAGATTTTAAGAGAATTTTTGAGAGTTTAGTTTTTGTACTTTTTCACAGTTAATAAAAAATATCTTTTCGATTATTCAATGCTTATGATAAGTATGAGTTTCTAAATTTCTTCATTGGTTTGGATGAGATAATAAATCCTAAATGATGAGCTATATGAGTTTTATTTTATTATGCTTAATTATTTTATATAATATTTTACTTTTGGTTCCCTATTATCTTGTTAAGCGCAGATATGATTTTAAGACTTTGATGGTTTATTATTTGACAATATATTTATTACTTATTTTTTGATGTACCATAAATTCTTTAGGCATGACATATCCTTAGGATTTGAATAATTATTTTTGCTATTCATATTTATGTTTAGATTCATCTCAAAAATTCATATAGGATTAACCGACAGAAAATCAACCAACTATCAAAATTATAACTTATTTGTATTTATGCTTCAAATATTTATTTTCCAGTTATATGAGACTACATGATCTAAATAATTGAGATAAAGTAAACATTAACTCATCTAGTGATTCAATCTATTGGCGTGTTACCATCTGACCAATACAACTCTCTAGTTTAATTTATAACTAATCAATCTTTAATTAATTAGTTTTTTCAACTGCCTCATAATTCTTCTTTCCTATCGAAATACTTCTCAATGTCAGAATATAATTACAAAGCATTATATCCTCAAGGGAACGATTTTGGATTTACTGTCCAAGTACTATTTATCGATCTCCTATGCATAGGAGTTCATGATTCAGGTCGACTTAGTGTGTGCTTTGCTTATTTTGTGAGTTTTGATATTTTGGTAAGACTCTGTGAATGCATGTTGGGTTTTCATACTTCTTACTGGCCTTTATACTTTTCGTTTGCAATACTTAGTTGACATGAAATTCTATTTTAGATATTCTTCTAGACCTTGAGTAAGCTTTTTAAAGCAGGAGATTTTTCTCTGACAGGAAGAGAACTTATTCTAGAGGATGTAATTTTTGGGTCGAAAAAGTAACTCAAATTCTGGCAAGTTTAGATTACAGATTCAAGCGGAGGTGAGTTAGAATTATAAACTCTAGAAGAACTCAAAGTCTGGCGAGTTAATATTATACTCTCGAAGAACTAGTTAATTGGCGAGTTAGTAGTATAGACTAAGGGGGGGCTCGAAGCCTATTGAATTAGTACTATAGACTCTGGGGAACTCATCTTAGAATTATGGAGTAGAGTAGATCATTAATACTTATGTGATCTATATTTGATAACCTTAATTGACAAAAGTTTGACTTGAATACTCTTTCGCCCCCACCCAGAAATTGGATAGCGGAATACTGGCAATATATTCGTATAAGAATATTATAAGTCTCTGGTAAAATAGCATGAATTAAAGTAGTTTATAATTAGCCAGGGATTCCTCCCCCAAAAAGCTAGTTGTGATTACTTTTGTGGCTTCATGAGAATCATTATAAACTACTTTATCTCTTATTTCACACCTGATGTAGGACTATTGAGTTATGGAATATTACATTCACCTCGTAGGATCTTACGTCCTCACCAGAGAGGCTCTAGTAACATGTTTACACTTTAATAGGCAATGTGAAATTTTTGAGATAGCCCTCATGGATTCTAGAGTGGCTCTATACGGATTCAAAAGGTGGCACTTCCGGCTAGTGTTCGGCTCTGATGCCAATTGCAACTGCTCCTGGCTGAAAATTGGATAGTGAAATGCCGATAACATATTCGCATAGGAATATGTTAAATCTCTGATAGAATAGCATGATTTAAAATAGTTTATAATTAGGCATGAATTTCTTCTCCAAAAAAACTGGCTATGATTATTTTTGTACCTTCATGGCAATCATTATAAACTCGTTTATCTCTTATCTCACACCCGATATGGGATTATTGAGTTATGGGGTATCACAAATACCTTATTGAAAAATAAAGTTGTCTACAAAAGCTTTGAGGATAGATGATGGAGAAGATAGCATCATCAGAATGCTTTTATTGATAGTATTTCTACAAGTGCTCCACATTCTGCAGTTCTTGTAGTCAATGGGTATTGTGTCCAAGAACTTTAATGATCTTATAAGGGATTTTCCATTTTACTGCGAGCTTTCTATGGCTTTGACTTTTCTAGTGATGTCATCTATTGAAGGACAAAATCACCTTCAAAGAATAGTCTCTGCTTTAGCTTGGAATTACAGTATCTACCTATTTTGAGTTGCTTGACAACTTGTTCGAAAAATGCCTGTCCCTTATCTCATTAACAAGAAATAGATTTGCTTGGATTTCTTAGTTGTTGACATGAGTATCGAAGTGGCATTTCCTAAGGCTCACTACCTACTAGGTTCACTACCTGAATTCCATAGATGGGTCAAAAGGAGGTTTCCCGATAGAGATTTTGTAAGTCATTTAGTATGATGAGAGACTCCTGATAGTTTTTTAGTCAAGTCATTCTTAGACTTGTCCACCTGCTTTTGTAGAGCAAGTAAGATTTGTTAGTTGGCCACTCCAACTAGACCATTAGTTTGAGGATGAGCAACAATTGCAACATGGAGAGAGAGTTTCCATCCCAAATAGAAATCATTAAATTGCTGAGAGTCAAATTGGGTGCCGCTGCTGGTTACAATGAACCAAGGCAATAAAAACCTACAAATGATATTTTTCCAAAGGCAACTTGCTATTTATGAGTGAAAAGTGTTATATTTTGTAGTTATTTTATGCCCTCACAATCCAATTTTGATGATTAATGTGAAAAATAAAAGATTTATTGTGAAAATTACTCTAACTCTCCACTAATTATTTTATTGCTTTAATCTAATGTTTATAATCTTTTCAAAGGGTTTTGGATGCAAGGAAAAGGAAACGAGCATGCACACATGTACGATAAGTCTAGCAAGATATCTACTAAAGGGTGGTTGAAGTAGCTATTAAAATTGTCATCGGCAGCCTCTCGAAATTCATTCACTATAAATCTACCTGAGAAGGGTTGTCAAAGCAACTATAGAAGCCACTATAGATAGGCCAATGACTAGCCAATGCAACATTTGTAACTTCAAGACCAGATTTCAAATAGATACGAGAACTGAAATATCAGAAGAAGTTGTAGAGCTCTAAATTGTCTTCCGAACAACTCCAAAATCAACTCACTCGGAGTTCAAAGGCCAAAATTATGACCATTTTACTTAAGTGCTACACAGCTAAACTCGCAACTTAGGTGTTTTGTTCCTGTTTTGCACTCATTTCCTACTTACGGACTCGTTTTGTACACGTTTTTGGTCTCTAATCTCACCCATTTTGATCTACTAGTTGCGGATCTAAAGGATAGGATTATTATGGATATTTATAAGCTTATAAATTATATAAATAGGAGAGGATGTGTCTCCCTATAAGACATCATCTTTTGCATATCTCTTTGTTTTCATTTTTTTTAAAAAAATTACTTCTTTTTCAATGGTTATTGGCTAAAATTTTGGTGAAAGGTGGATGAGAATTCTCTAGTTCTTCAATAGTAGTTTGTTTATATTTCTTCTAATTTTTATTTCTAGATTCTTATTATTTTACAGGGTTAATTAATTATAGTTTTGCATGTATTCGAAATATTTTATATTTTAGAGCATGATTTGTATTTTCTTTTAGAGATTCATATCATGATTTTAGATATAGTTTATTTATTGAATGCATATGACTATAATAATATGATCATGGAATAAAAAGATGTAATTTATTTCTTGTTTCTTATCTAATATTTGTTTGATTGTCATATTAGTATATACTTGAATTAGATTATCTTTTGAAATATGGTTCCTGCTTTCTTTAAATAGGGATTTGGATATGATTCTATATAAAAAAAATTATTTGTGGGTATATAGGATTTTGATAATTTAAATATTGATAGAAAGATCAAGAAGATGTATTCTAACATTTTGATAACCAAATTAGAGAACTATAGATGAATCTGACAGCTTAACCATTTTTCTTGTTAATTTTCATACTCTCGAATAATAGCACTTTTCCTTACTCTTTTCCACCACCTCGTGTTTTCATCCCCAAACTGTCCTTGTTGATTCGACCTCGCCCTTACCAGGACTATTTTACTTGTCAATCCTTTGCAATTGGGAGTGTGTAAATTCAATCATGTTTTTGGTACTGCTGTTGAGGATAGTTTGTAGGTGTTTTTACACTTCTATTCTATCCAAAGTTTAGGAGCAAGAACTTGTTTGATTTTTATTTTGTGCACTACCACTTGGTATTGAGATCTTGCACGTAGATTGAATGGGACATCTTTAGAGACTTCTTCCATAGACTTATTGAAACTCTGTGGCCTTCACCTTCAGACTCGTAATTTCAGACATCAATACAAGCAATGCAAGTGGATGCTCAATTCGAGAATATCTACATCCTAATAGTAGCTGCCAACTATCTTGTATCATCTTCCCGCTCAATATTGGCCACTTTGAGATTAAATCTGGGATAGTTTTTCTACTGTATAAATTTTATGGATTGAAGTATGTGAGCCCCTACTTTCATTACTCAGAATTTGAGAAAGTTTGTGCAACCATGAACCTACAAAATATTTTCGCTAAACAGATGAAGTTCAAATTATTTCCTCTTTTTGAAAGACTGAGCAAAAACATGACTCACTCTTTATGTCCAAATTCTATTGGCCAATGGGATGAAATAAAAAAGGAGTTCTTAAAGAAATTTTATCTAGCATATCGAACTAATTAAGTTAGAAGACAAATTGTGATCTTTCGGCAAAAAGAGAAAGAGACATTTTTCAAATGTTGGGAAAGTTTAAAGAACTATTGCTATTATACCCACATCATATATATGAGAAATGGAAAACTATCAGCACATTCTATTGGGATTTCAGACAACTTTTAAAAAACATATCCAATAGAGACTTTCTAAGCAAAAATGCTGTTAAAGCATGTAGAGGATGCTGATAAAGCATGGGACTATTTGGACAAATTTGCTGAAAATTTCTAAGAATGAAAAATAGAGAATGCAATAGAGAGTTCAATTAAAAACTATCAAGATAGATTGAGTTGCGATTTCTCCTCTTGATGAAGCAAAATGATATTACGGTCTAATTGACTTATCTCACCAAGAAGGTTGAAGATATGATACCAACCAAAAGAAAAAAAAACTAAGGAGTGAGCCTGGTATTAAGGTAAAGATCTTCTACAAAAAATAAATAAATAAAAAGAAGTGTTAGACAGTTGGTTCACGTACCTCGAAAAGTATGCTTATTCACACGAATAATACTTTGAACTTTTATTATAAACATGATCAAGTAATTGGGTATTTGTGCCTCAGGAAGCATTACTATTCACATGAATGGTAAATGTTTGTTAGTGAAAAAAACAGAAAAAGAAAAAGATGAAAAGGGTTCCCATGAATTCAATTGGAGTTTGAAGCTTGATTGGTTCATTTACATGATCACAAGGGTACATATGAATGGATAATCGAGAGTTAGAGGTATCATTGATAAGATTTAAGTAATCATGATAAGATACTAAGAATAATGAATTAAGAGTAAAACTTTATAATTGAAAACTTCTCAAATATACATGTGCATGTCGTGATTGAGTTTGATATACAAAGAAAAGGAGGCAGAAAATTTAATCTTATTTCTTTTTAGTTTTAGTTTTTTAAATTTCTATATTTTACATTTATCCTTAATTTTCATTTTATTTCTTTTCTTCAACCACCATATTATGATACTTGTGGGTAATATTGTTGGAAACTCTCATAATACAATACTCATACACTAGGAAAATCTAAGAGTTTAAACCTTATTGCACGTGCTAATTGCAATCGTGATCCTATGAATGTGAGTTAGGATTTCTTTTCTTCTTTTAGTTAGGGATATTTTATTTTCTTAACTTTAAAATTTTGCGAGTGACTAGAAAAACTCAAGTTGGGGGTTGGACTAGGACTAAACAGTGTTATATTTTGTAGTTATTTTATACGCTCATAGTCTAATTTTGATGATATGAAAAATTAATGATTTATTATGCAAATTACTCTAATTCTCTTCTTGAGTGTTTTATCTCTTTAATCTAGCATTTTATAATTTTTTGAAGGCTTTTAGATGCGTGGAAACAAAATGAGCATGCACACGAAAGATCTACCAGCAAATCTACTAAAGAGCTATTGAAGTACCTATTAAAGCTGCAGCTGACAGCCCTTCGAAATTCAATCACTATATACTTACCTAAGAATATCGAAGTAGCTATTGAAGTCACTATTGACAGCCCAATGACAGTCAACGAGCAGTTGCAATTTTAAGATCTAATTTCATATAAATAAGATTAGAACTGGAAACATTTGTGCAAGGAGAAGTTGTGAAGCTCTGAATTATCTTTCCGATGGCACCAAAATCAGCTCATTTTGGAGTGCAAACAAAAAAGTTATGACCATTTTACTTAAGTGCTACACAATAGAACTAGCAACTCATGCGTTTTGTACCCGTTTTCTACCCATTTCCTACTTGTTTTTTGACTCATTTTGTACGCATTTTTGACTTTAATCTCACCCATTGAGATTTACTGATCGTAGATCTAAAGGATAAGCTATTGAAGTCATTGGCTTTGTGATGTGAAAATTCTACGGCAAGCGCATAGTGTCAGTTATAGCGCTAATAGGTTGTTCCCACAGGGATCCAGAGTGTTTTGCAATCTTACTAATTCTATTATTCTAACGAGTTAATTATGAGTCTAGATTGATGATTTGCAATTCTAATTAGCCTAGGATATGAAATCTATTAGTTCACAGCCAAATTTTATTTATTTCGTCTTCTTTCTTCCATAAAAATATGATCTTTTAGTTTAGTTTCTACTTAAAACATCCTAAGTATGGACTATCAAGTGGTGTGCAAGAATAATCTATCAAAGAAATTACATTTTATAGAGAAAAACTAAATTATTAAATTAATTCAACAAAACAAATAAAACCAACAACTCTAAATTCTAACTAAGCATAGGCTATCAAATTACTTAAATTAAGCATAACCTATCAAAGTTTTAATCTATGAGTTCTTTTATTTTTATTGTTTCATAGAAAAAATCCTATCTTTATTATTTTTATTTTAGAAAGAACACAAATAGATTAATATGAGCTTGATCCCTAGTTCATCTACATCCTAAGACTAAACTAATTAGCTTCTCATACTCCTAGTTAAAAAGATCCTACTTTTATTTATAAAAGCGATTAAAAATCCTATTTTTCCTAGAAAGCAATTAGAAATTTACACTAGAAAGCAAAATAAATCTATCTAAAAAGCAAATAAAATAATTAAACTTACAAGAACGAACTTCTGAACAATGGCGCACTTCTGGAGTACGGTATTGCGGCTGTCACCCCTTCGGCAAATCCTAATTTTATTAGTACAAAATTACTTCATAAAAACCTTAGATTATAAGGATACGGCCAATATATAGGCCTCGGAAAACAAAACCCTAATTTGAGTATAAGTGAGTAACTACAAAATTACATCTAAGACTTCATAAAAAATTCATGTCAAGTGGGTCCCAAAGTGCCACTATTTAGCGGTAATTGCCACCAAATAGAGGAAAAAATGTGAAGACTTGCCCTCAATTTTCTTATGCATGAAGTTCTGATCTTTGTCTTGTTATCTAAATGACTGTATTGAATTTTAGGTCTCTACAGCTTTATGATATTTGAGTTTTGCTCACTTTTAACTCTTTTCTGGACTTGGTTTCCTAATCCGGTTCTGAGTTTATGTCATCTCCTTGTAGGAATAGGTTTACCTGAAAAGCACACTAAAATACCCGATTAACATTATTTAAATACAAAAATAGATAATATGGAGGCTATAAATATGCAATATATGACACTCATCACTTTGTCTTTTCTTCTGTGGTTATTTTTGTTACTAATGCCACCCGAAGGGAAGAAATATGTATTTCTAGAGGCAGGATAGCCTCACACCCATGTACCAAGAAGAATGGTATGGCTCTTGTTGATGTTCTTACCATTATGCGATAAGTCTATAGATAAGCTCCCAACTTCTCATCTCAGTCACGCTGAATTATGATGACAAATTTCTGTTAAAGTTTCACAGTAGTTTTGTTGAATGTTTCTGCTTGGCCATTACAACAGAGCTACATGGGGATGAGAACATATTTTGTATTATGAATTTATTACTGAATTTTGTGTAGGCTCTGCTAGCAAATTGAGGACCATTGTCACTGATGATCTGTCTAGGAACACCAAAGTGATAGATGACGTAGTGTTTGATAAAATTGATCACATCATTTTCACTTTACTTAGAGGGATAGTTTGTCCATTTTGAGAAACAATCGGTTATAGCTAATATAAACCGATGTCCATGAAAGGATGGTCGAGTAATGGACCCAATAATATCCATTGCCATGTCTTGAATGACAAAGTAATCGTAGTGGCATGTAGGTGCTTTGGAGCCTGATGTATGGAGTTCGCACGCACCTGGCAGGCATGGCATTTCTTTCCATATGTCATGTCATTTTCGACCAGTAGAACCCTAATCTTTTTATCCGGTCCCCTAATTTCGGTCTTGATTGTTGAGCATTCTTAGCTCAGTCATGCACTTCTTTGATTACTTCTTATGCTTCTTGTTGTGATAAGCACCAAAGTAAAACTCCACTTGGTGTTTTCTAATACAAGGTGCCTAGTTCGGGACTATAATTAAACTTTCTGCCTCTTTCTTTATTTTGGTAGCTTCTTTGGAATCCTCCGATAATATCCCATAGACTATGAGGTCAACAAAGAAGAATCGCCAATCTCTAGGCTCGAAATTCATCCCTGATATATGGATTTCATTTGCCTCAAGTATTTCTTTAGGACTAAGAATCTCGCAACTTCCAATCAAAATGTGTTTACTAGATTTATGAGGGAGGGCTAATGTTGTTGTGAGGGAAGCCAAAGCATCAACATATACAATTTCATGTTGTGGCACATAATCAATGTAAAACTCCTTGAATGAATTGGCGATTTTATCACCTGATTGTATGGTAGGAGATGTTTATGCATTACTTCATACTCTCTTCTTACTTGGTTTACCATAAGTTTGAAATCTCCATAAGCTTCCAAATGCTGAATTCCCAATTGCCGCATAATTTGAAGTACTGTTAACAACGCATAGTACTCAGACATATTGTAAGAGTAGGGTTGAGTGAGTGACCCCAAAGGAATTACATGGTTGAGAGGGGATATTAGAACTACCCCCACTCAGGCAGAGATTCTTTGAGTCACTCCATCAAAGAATAGTAGCCAAATAGCTCTTTAGAAGTCATGTTGCCTTCCACAATATCGTTTGGAATATGCTAGTAAAGTTTGGAGGATTTCAAGGTAGGGTGTTTTGCTAAAAAAATCAGCGATAGCTTGCCTCTTGATTGCCTTTTGCGGTATAAATCACATATCATACTGCAATAGCATAATTGTGTAGCTAGCTAATCAGCAATTGAGTGACCATCGTTTGGTCATAAGTGCTCTCAAGAGATTTACCGGAGAAATTGTGTGAAATGTTTGGCCCACTAAGTAGTATCATATTTTCTGAACTGCGAATACCAGGCTAAGTGATGTGATAAATTTACTGCAAGCGTACAGTATCGGTTGTAGTGCTTTACAGGTCGTTCCCACAGGGATCAAAGGTATTTTGATATCTTGCTAATCCTATTATTCTAACGATCTAACAAGGGTTCTTAATTGATGTCAAGTTATTCTAATTAGCCTAGGATATGAATCCACTAGTTGACAACCAAATATTATCTATTTATTTTCTTTCTTCCATAAAAATATGATATTTTAGTTTAATTCCAACTTAAAATATCCTAAGTATGGACTATCAAGTGATGTGCAAGTATAATCCGTCAAAAAAATTACTTTTGAATAGAAATAAACTAAATTATTAGATTAATTCAACAAAATGAATAAAACTAATAACTCCAAACCCTAACTAAGTATAAGCTATCAAAATACTTAAATTAAGCATAACCTATCAAAGTTCTAATCTACGAGTTCTTGTATTTTTATTATTTCATAGAAAAATCCAATCTTTTTTTATTTTATTTTAAAGAGAACACAAATAGAATAATATTAGGTTGATCCCTACTTTCATCTACATTCTACGACTAAGCTAATTAGCTACTCATACTCCTAATTAACAAGATCCTATTTTTATATATGAAAGTAATTAAAAATCCTATTTTCCTAAAAAGCAAATAAATATCTACACTAAAAAGTGATTAAATCTATCTAAAAATTAAAGAAAAGCAATGGAATTATCTCTGGAGCTCAGTATGGTGTTCGTCACCCCTTTGGCAAAATCCTAATATTTATTAATTAAAAAGAGTACAAAATTACATCTAAAAAACTCTCCCTAATTATAAAGATTCATGGGGTATTTATAACCCAAATACAATTCTGCTCCTACTCAAACTTAATACAAAAGATATAATCCTAATACAACACAAACTAATCTCAAGATATATAATTTTAATCTAATCCATAGGTATTAGAAACCAATGGTTGAGAAAAGATGGCATAAAATACTAATTTTCGGGTCCAAAACCCAAAATTAAGTTCAGCAGACTCGTAGCCCGTTGGATCAGATTTTTTACTCTGTAGTATTTCAGTAAAATGGCCATAAGTTTTGCATCTGATCTCGGATTGATTTGTTCTTGGGCTCATATACAAATTTCTCACACACAAATGTTTCCAGTTTAAGCTTTATCTTGGCCGAGTATGCTTTTGAAGTTGCTACTACTAAACTTGAGCTTCTGACTTCACAAAAATTGACTTTCTATGCTCATATTCATGACAAATTTGCATCTTCTTCTACTCTTTCTTGCAAATCCTTTGTTACCTATAAAAACACATTAAATATGCCCGAGTATCAATTATTAATATACAAAAAAGATAAAATATGGGAGGAAAATTACAAAATATGATACTAATCACACACCCGCACCTATTTTTTACTAGTCCTCGAGCAAAATCTAGACCTAAAAAAAAGAAAAAATCCTAACTCAATTTCGCAGGAATCGCAATTGTACTTAGCACGTTCAATAAACGTTTATGCCCCTAAGTTATCCTAATGGACGACTTGTGTCACGTGAGAGTTTACAGTGAATATACCCACAAAATTCGTGAATAAAATAGATTAAGGAATAAAGGAAAGAAAGATAAGGATAACCAAAAATTAAGAAAAATAAAAAATTTATACAAAAGAAAGAAAAATCCTTTTTTTTATATTTTCTTCAATTAATCTCACTAATATACTATCTCAACAATACATTTAGATTATCAGTTTTCAAGTCAAGTATCATATCAAATACACCTATTATTTTAATTAAAAATACAAATCCTATCTTTCAATACCCACTAATAGATAATTCATTAGCTCCTATACATCTACGTGCACGTGTGATAGTCTACTTCGGCTTTGGACTCCAACTTTAACTCATAATTCATCCCCTCGCTCTAAATAATTTTTTTCTTTTTTTCCAAATATTTCACTTTTTATGCGAATATTCACGCTTGCTTAGGTACAAAGTACCCAATTACTCGGATCCTACTCTTTTTTTCATTTCTGAGGCTATTGTCTTAATACCAGGCTCACCACCATTTTTTTCCTTTTTTTTTCTATTTATGAGGCTATTAGCTTAATACCAGGCTTACCCCTTTTTTTTTTCCTTGTTTAGAGAGAGAAGAGTACTCAATCATTATCATTTTTTTCCTTAACCTAATTAACTATTATGAAGTAAAAAATAGATGTATACTTACCTCAAAATTACTATTAGTGGTATTTATTTTTTGGATTTTTATTTTTTCATAAAATTCTAAGTGCATTATCCAATCTACTCTCCTATCAAACTTAAAATCTAAATTTGTTCTTTTATTTGTAATTAGGTTGATTTATGAAGAAAATATTTTTGGATTTTTTCAGATTTTTTTCAAATTTTTTTTGTTACTCTAAAACTATCCAAAGTGTAAAATAAAGAAACCCAAAAAACTAAAAATAAAATAAAAACCCTAGAAAAACTAAAAATCCCATAAAGACACAAAATATAAAAATAAAATAAAAATCCTAGAAAAAACTTACAAATCCTAGAAAAACACAAAAAAAGTTCTTTACCCACTGCCTCACACCTAAACTCGTGTATGCCCTCATACATGAACCAAGCGTGGTAAAATAAAGATGAAAACTATTGTACAAATACTGTAATTAGAGCTGTGAAAGACCACGATCTCAATAAGGTCACCCTAGTTATGCATCAAAAGCGGTTACAACCTCTTCATCGCTTCCCACTTTCATAGTGTGTCCTTTTGTGTTTTGATATTGATGAACTTAGTCTTTTTGTCAATTTTACATTAAATCTCTCCATCTTATTTTTGGTTTTTTTCAATTTATACCTGCCCTTCTTTTTTTTATTCAATAGTAAAATTTTGAAGTTAGAAATCGTACCTTTATCATCATCCATATTCCATCCACGAGCATTTTTCATGTCAGTAAGTATTTTGATCTTATCAATATATGAAATAACATTCTCACTTTGGTGTTATAGAATTATGAGCTCGATTTTAGATGGCTCTTTCAAATCATCAGGTACCATGAGCTCTTCCTTCTGTGGTTCCTTCCATTCTTCTAGTATTTTGACTTGTCATGCAAATTTTCTTCAGACCTGTCATCAAAATTCTTAAAAGACAATGTCATACTAGTAGACTTATCATTAGTCAAGTCATTATGAAGGGATAAAAAATTTTCTTCACAAATTTTCTCATAATTTTTATCAAAAGAATCACAAGATAATATATCACTAGTGAGCTCATCATGAGGCAAATCAGCAAGCAAAGTTTTTTCTTTATCACAAGTTTCTTCATAATTATTTCACAATGGTCTAAAATAGGTTGATCACAATATTGAAGTATAGACTCATCATACACAAAATTATTAAACTCATTTTGAATTATATCAACTTCAAAAGATGACTGAAGTGGTTGTTCATTTGGGTTAGATATGTTCAAACAATTAGATAGTTGATTTTTAAAAAGTTTAGTATGAGAAATCATTTTGAAAAAATCCTCCATATAAGATGCAGTTTGAGAGGATGATCTTATCAAACCATCCATACCTTCATCTATTCTACGTCTTTGTTCCTTAGACTCACGATTATAATTTTTCTTATTTTCCTCGAATGATTGCATCTCGAAATTATGAGTGAAATTTGAAGAAGGATATAATGGATCCGTGTACATATTAGATGACATACGTGAAGTAGTTATCGGTAAATTCTCATGACATGCATACCTTGCTTCTAGTCTTTTTAATCTTTTATCTAACATGTTCAATTGAATATCTTGTTCTTGAATTTAGAATATGGAGATGAATAATCTATGAAGAAAGGATCAGATGGACGACTCTCTTGATACGACACTTTATTAGAATAATTTATCCATTCACAATTATAATTTTGTGTATAGGAAGCACTCGTAGGTTTAGATATGTGGTGTGAATTTGATCATGACCTAGTCCTAGTGAACTTCTTATCCATAGATATTGATGATAATTATGATATGCATCACGGCAATAATGATAATCAGTTTGATTTTGAAATATATTTTTTTAAAGAGTTTTTATTTTGAAAAGCTGGAGAGGGAATGAGATGGAAAAGAAAAAAAAGAAGAAAATTGAAAAGTTTTTTCTGTAATTTTTACAGAACTAGAGACCCAAAACACGGAGCTGGAGAAAAATAGGGGAAGATTTTCACCCAAATTGCCGCCAACTAGAGGTAATTGCCGCTATTTAGCGGCAAATCATGGAGTCAGGCTCTCTGCCTCTTGCAGTGTACTCCTAAGACGTCTCTAGTCCCTTTTTCTTCTTGTATCTGAATTTCAAGGTCCCTGCACACTCAACGCACACTATTAACACGCAAAATATTAGAAAAAGCAAGAAAACACTGTCGATCCCTAGTAATGGCACCAAAAAGTTAATATGATAAATTTACTGCAAACGTATAGTGTCGGTTGCAGCACTTTACAGGTCATTCCCATAGAGATCTAAGGTGTTTTGCTATTTTACTAATCATATTATTCTAACGAGCTAACTAAGCGTTATAAATTGATGTCAAGTTATTCTAATTAGCCTAGGATAGGAAATCCACTAGTTGACAATCAAATATTATCTATTTATTTTTTCTTCCATAAAATATGATCATTTAGTTTAATTCCGACTTAAAGTATCCTAAGTATAGACTATTAAGTAGTGTGCAAGTATAATCCGTCAAACAAATTACTTTTGAATAGAAATAAAGTAAATCATTAGATTAATTCAACAAAACGAATAAAAACCAACAACTCCAAACCCTAACTAAGTATAGGCTATCAAAATACTTAAATTAAGCATAATCTATCAAAATTCTAATTTACGAGTTCTTGTATTTTTATTATTTCATAGAAAAATCCTATCTTTTTTTTATTTTTATTTTAAAGAGAATACAAATAGAATAATATAAGATTGATCCCTATTTTCATCTACATCCTAGGACTAAGCTAATTAGCTACTCATACTCCTAATTAATTAGATCTTATTTTTATTTATGAAAACAATTAAAAATTCTATTTTTCCTAAAAATTAATTAAATATCTACACTAGAAAGCGATTAAATCTATCTAGGAAGCAAAGAAAAGCAATGGAATTACCTCTGAAGTTTGGTATGGTGACCGTCACCCATTTGGCAAAACCCTAATATTTATTAATTAAAAAGAGTATAAAATTACATCTAAAAAACTCTCCCTAATTACAAGAATTCATGGGGTATTTATAACCCAAATACAATCCTGCTCCTACTCAAACTCAATACAAAAGATATAATTCTAATCCAATGCAAACTAATCTCAAGATATATAATTTCATCCAATCCATAGGTATTAGAAACCAATGGTTGAGATTAGATGGCATAAAATACTAATTTTTGGGTCCAACCCGAAATTAAGTTCAGCAGACCTGTAGCTCGTTGGATCGGATTTTTAACTCTGCAGCGCATCAAAAAAATAGAAATAACTTTTGTATCCAAAGTCAGATTGATCTATTCTTTGGCTCGTTTCAAAGGTCTAAAAATTTCTTCCACACAAATTTTTCTAGTTTATGTTTCTTCTTGACCGAGTATGCTCCTGAAGTAGCTACTGCTGCACTTGAGTTTCTGACTTCATAAAAATTGACTTTTTATGATCATATTCTTGACAAATTTGCATCTTCTTCTTCTCTTCCTTGCAAATCCTTTGTTACTTATAAAAACACACTAAATATATCCGAGTAGCAATTATTTATATATAAAATTAGATAAAATATGGGAGGAAAAATGTAAAATATGATACTAATCACTAAGCACTCTTTTTCTACTGGAGTATACTAGTGTTCGGCAAGGTAGTAAATGGCTTGCTCATGACCCGTCGGTTTGGGCCAACAGAGCACTAAGTTAATGGCCCATTGCCCGAGCATATATCAAGAATGGTTTTTCCTGATACAAAGGCTGCCAACACCGGTGGTTTCATGAGGTATTTTTCTAGGTCCTAAAAAACCTGTTGACAGGTCTCATCCCAGACAAATAATACCCCCTTCATCATTAATTTAGAGAATGGCTGGCATCATTCTAAAAGGTTAGCGATAAATCTATGAATGTATGCTAGATTCCCTTATAACCTTCAAAGTTTTTTGAGGTTCCTTGGTGGCTGCATTTCTTGATCGCTTTTACCATTTCTGGGCCTTGGATGTAACAATAAATCCAAGAAATTTACCAATAGTGACACCTAGAAAAGATTAAGTCGGAGTCATTTTTAGTTGATGTTTTCTCATAATATCAAATAATGTTTTTAAGTCTCGGAGATGATCGCCTTTATTGTGACTCTTGATAGCAAGGTTGTCCATGTAGCACTCAATCGTTTTAAAGAGATGCTTGTAGAAAATTGTGTTCATAGCACATTAATATGTAGCAACTTGAGGATCTAAACCTAGCATGTCTTCATAGTTCTAGGCAAAGAAGTAGATATACTCTTAGATGAGAGTTATAAGATCTTCTCTTTCATTATAAGACAAACTCCGACTTATGAATATGGGTTTCAAGTTAGCTTCATCACCAATGTTTACTTAAACCACCTTGTCTTTGGCAGACAGTTCGCGCTGCTCAAAGCACATGTTCCATTGGGCATCAATATGTTTAACTAATGCTTCATCCTAAGGAAGGGTCAGTTTATCATTTTCATCTGGAGTCAGGCTGGCTGATGTCATGCTCATAGTCAGCTACTTAGATAGTACCCCAGACTGATGTTTAAGTTCTAATTGGATTTCTCTGCACTCTAACAAATCATGTCATCTATATATAAAGGATCGGGTGTTGTGAATATCCCAACCGCAGCCGGTTATGTGATTATAATCCAGTTTTTTTTCCTTCAAACACGAATGAGCAGAGTAGGTTTCGATGCTCTTTGCCGAAATTTAATCTTGCCTTTAGATGATGACATGCTCCATTTCTCAGTCATCTAGAATGATTTTGGTCCTTAATAATAGAACTGAGGTGCTCCTTTACTTTGGATTGCATTTTAAAGCTACTTTTGGCTGGTGATCTATGCAATTTTGGTGAAACCGCCATCGTATCTTTCCCTTTAGAGCGGAAAGATTGGGGTGGGGCTTTACTTTCCGTTTCTACAAATCTCCTCTAGATGGAGTCCATTACTTTCCAAACATGTCAAAACTTGATGACCATCACTAACTCTGGCTTTGTCTTTCTTGTACTAGTCGATGATAAGCTTAGAGTCATTTAAGTCTCAAGCTATTTCACCTTCAATTGTTTGAGGCAACAGGAGAATGTTATATCCTACCTCTTATTGGAATAAGATTCCATTACTGAGAAGTAGACGAAGCAAATGATTTCAATGTGAGATGAATGATCTCCATGTTAGGTAATTGAGGCATTGACAGTTTGATCTTGGATGTTGGTTGTATTTCAATAATAGTTTCCAGAAGGATATGAGCATCACCCCAAGTAATGTAGGAACAACTTAATTAGCCTCACAGAAAGAATAGCTTTGTAGTGGGCTCACACCTAAATCATTGTCATCGCATAACTTTGATTCCGAGAGAGTTTTAGAGAGGAAGCCTCTTTCATATGTGTCCTATGGACTGCATGAAGATAAAGCTTGTGCTTTTAGCCTTGGGTGCAAAATAGATACAACCCTGAAGATGAGCACGTGTGATGATTAGAACACACGAATGCCAATTTGAGCCTCCTATTTGTAGACTAAGACAGGCGAGTGTCATGACAAGCCTCGCATGATAGCTAAGACATGTGAGTGGCATTTTGAGTTCTGTATGGAGGCTGAGAAATTTTGTATGCTTGAGTTACTAGAGCTGCACATCTTCATCTTCTATATGGATGGTAAGATGGGTATCTTACTCCATTGAATAAGAATATTTTCAACTACAAAGCCGAAAAATCTTAACTAGCTTTCAGCTTAGTTGAATATATAGGAAATCTCTTCCCAAAATAGGATAGAGGTACATTGGCTTGGTTGATTGTCATGTTGTAAGCCTCATAACTCATATGAGAAAATGGGGGAGCCTCAGGAACTTCATTGATCTCATGCAAGACCTCTAGTTGAATCAATTCTTGATGTAGAGAAAAGAATAAATTCTTTAGTGATTTGCTAAGAGAGAGACTAGAACGGGTGTGGTGAAGTCTCATCTTAGTATTGGAGGAAATCATAATTGAATGGTATGACTATTCCCAGTCAGGTCTAAATACCTTCAGACTTGACAAGGATATGAGATGGCCATAGATATCTGTCCATTTTTTCGAACCATCCAGATATTATTGCAGTTCGCCATATTGGTTGTTACTTGGATGATAGATATAGCCTCATATAGCGGAAGCAAATCTGGCATTGCTTTGGAGGATTTTGTTTACCTTTCTTATTCATAAGAGGTTCTTATGGGTTAGAAAAGAGAGTTTTTTTCTCAGGTTGGACTGAATGTTGTATGGATGGGTCCTAATCAATCTTATATATCACTTTTGGTCACTCTCTGTGACTGAGCTTTATTAGATTGCATGCTGAAACTAAGTCCAATTGAAAACTGTTATTTTGATCTAAATGTTGGTTTTGTAATAAATAAGAGCTCTCCTAAAACACGGGCCCCACCCCTTGGGTGGCCGTGCAGGGTTCAATGGAGAGCCCTATGTCTACTTTGGTTCACATGGGTTTTAGTTTCTCACTAGATTTAGTCAAGGTTAGGCTGAGCCTTATTAATGATCTGATTAACACTAGGCTGCGCCACACATCTGATTGCTTAAGCCTCATAATTAATGTGGGCTTCACAAGTTATGCATTTTCTCTAAGGATCTTGAGTCCGTTGTTGGATTCAACTTGATTTTGGCTTAATCTCTATCACACGGGCAGTGAGAGAACCATCGTGCATCATGAGCTATGAATTTTCACTAGAGATAATTTGGTTGAGTTTATTTTCAACTAATGTATATTCTGCACACATTTTCTAATCTCAAAGATAACTGTCCCAAGATGAAGCATCCTTCTCTTCTTCGTACACGTTTGAATTTATATATATATATATATATATATATATATATATATATATATATATATATATATATATATATATATATATATATATATATATATAAGGTTGATGTTTTAACCATAATCTCTCCCATTCATTTTGCGTGCCAGGAAAACAATATTTATCATATATTGATAATTAAATTTGCCCTCTTCAGACCATATTACGCGAGTTACATGGGGGTTGAGCTACCCAAATAGCTCACTAGGGGTACAGGGGCGGGCATGTCCCAATCCGGAGTGTGGGGGCAGCACCTTCGACCCAAAATTTTTTTAGAGGATTAGCTATTAATTTTTTATAAATTTCTTTAAAAAATTGACTGCATAGAGTTTGAGGGCGCTCATTGCACGCGCCCATCAGGGCTGCGTAGGCCCTATGGCGTCCCCTTAGGACTACCCATTTAGGTAGCATGCGCTCAGTTAAGTCATGATAGCGCCCGGTTGGGGTGCTGCATGCACGCCCAGTTGACGCACCTCAATTGGGGCACTGCACGTACAGCTAATTGGGTACTACGCATGTGCCTAGTTGGGTTGCGCATGCCTGTCAGGGCTACCGCCACTGTCACACACCCATCAGGGCTGCGCGCTCTGCACACACACCAATCAGGTTGAACGCGATTTTCACATGTCATTCCTATGTGCGTAGTTTCAGTGTGCGTAGGGCAGAGCTTGCACAGGGCTAGCGTAGTATTCCTAATGAAGATGCCTCATATTTGTCAACAGGTGGTAATGCCTAGCCTTTTTCAATGGGCGATAATGCCTCATGTTTTTTGGTTGTTACTCGGCAATAACGCTTTGTAGGTTTCGGGCGAGAAGAACGATAATAATATCAGAATGTGCCAACATTTTTTCTTTAGTAAAGAGAAGCTCCCAATATGGTCGTCAATTCCTATATGCCCAAATTTGTGGATTTCACTTTCATTGCCATTGATTGAAAATTACAACAAATAAAAGAAAGTTGTTTTTACATATTGATCCCTTAATTATTTAAAAACTAAATATCGATCCCCTAAAACATCATTACTTGATTTTAGTCCCCCAAAACATTTAAGTTACACCCTTTTAGTCCCTCTGGATCACTTCTATTAGCTATTAAATTTTTGGCTTTTTATACTCGTTATACCCCTCAAAAGGGAGGGAAAAGTTAGTAATTTTCCTCCCTTCGCTCTTTCCCTCCTCCTCTCTTCCTCTCTTCTTGGTTTGGTTCCCCATTCCATCCTCCTCTATTCCTCCCTTCTTGGTTGGATTCCCCTCTCATCCTCCTCTCTTACTCTCTTTTTGGTTGGGTTCTCCTCTCCATCCTCAATCTCTCTCTCTCTTAGTTGGTTTTTTCTCTCCATTCTCAACCTCTCTCTCTCTCTGCTTGGTTGTGCTCTCCTCTCCATTCTCAACCTCTCTTTCTCTTCTTGGTTAGGTCTTCCTCTCCAACCTCAACCTCTCTCTCTCTTCTTGGTTTGGTTTCCCTCTCCATCCTCAATCTCTCTCTCTTTTCTTAGTTGGGTTCCCCTTTTGAGGGTGACATTGGATGGATTGGGTTTTCATGGATTGCTGTTAGAGTTAGTGTGGTTAGGGTAGTAGGAGAGTTGGAGGGAGGGGAGGGAGGGAAAGACAGTGAGGAGGTGGAAAGAGAGATTTGAGAGTCATCATTTAACATTTCTAAGTTAGGGCATTTAGGTCATTTTATTGATATATAAAAATAGAAAAAAATAAGGTTTATTTTGACGGAATACGTAATGGAAAAAATAAAATGGTGTAACTTAAATGTTTAGTAGGACTAAAATCAAAATATAAAGTTTTGAGGGATTCATATTCAATTATTAAAGAATTAAGAGATCGATATGTAAAAAACCCAAAAATAAAATTACAATTGATTTATTCGAGATTATAAGGGTAGGGAAAAGAGATCTCTCTTTTTTCCTTTTTAATTTTTATAGGTTATTTGGCACCAGTGGAAGTTCATTGCTGTCTTTCGTTGATAATCAAAATATTGCGTTGACTAATTTCTCTGACACAAGGTTCTAGCTAGAGGGGAGGAGGAATTCTTGAAGCATAGTAAGTTTAGCTTCTCAGGAACTCTTCATTTTTGGATCTCTAAATCTCTCTGGATGGAAGAGAAGAAAAGGAAATTCAGCTCTCTAGATTTTTCCATCTCCCTTCGTCTCTGAGTTTTTTAGTCTCTGCAAATTTTTTGACTTTCCCTGTAAATTTTTCTTTCAGTCTGAGTTCCCCCCCCCCTCTTCTTGTTTTTGTTGAGAGAGAAGTCTTTTATAGACTCTGGAACGTATCTGTTTCTCAAATTTCTCTATAATCGGAGATTAAACGTGGGAACAATCTATTAAATTGTTATAACCAATCTCGCACATGAAGCGAAATGCATGATGCTATCGAAATGTGCATGCAGCACCCCCTAGCCGGGGCACACACGGCCTACCCCTTGGGGCGCACACATGGGGTGCCCCGAGGGCTTGCACTTGTAGCCCCATGGGGGGGCGCACATGTAGCCCACCCCATGGAAGTGCACGTGGGGCATCCCCTGGGGCATGCGTGATGCCCTGTATGTGGCGTCCCATGGGGGTCGTGCTCGCTGCGCCCCCTAGGGCATGCGTGCAATGCCCCTTGGCACGCGTGTAGCTCTCCAGGGCACACGCAACACCCCTTGGCATGTGTGTAGCTCTCTAGGGAAGGCACAGTGCTCTGGGCATATGTGTGTGTGTGCTTGAGCATGCATGCGATGCTTTCTGGGTGCACACGGGTGTGTCGTTGGCGTGCTCTTCAGGGTTTGTGCTCATGGCTTGTGTGTGCCTAGGAGACAAACGCTTGTTGAGAACTTTCGTGCTCTTGAGAATGGGATGCGCTCGTCTGAAGGGTACGCGCTTTTTGATATATGTTTCGCAGTGCTTAAAGGCATGGTCCTTAGCGTGAGCTATATAGTTGAGTTTCTGGGTTGCACGCGCCATGGCAATGCGTACTTACTGGGGACGCATGCGCTCTAGAGGGTGCACACTCTTTGATGCATATTTCATGGTACCGAGAGGCATGCTCCTTGGCGCATGCCTCTAATTGTGCTTTTGGGTTACGTGCCTGGGCGCGGGCATCTGGAGCTCTCTTGTTTTAGCGGATTGTTTTATTTTTTTTAGTGCGTACAATAAACACAATAATTGGTTCTGATTATTTCATAATATGGTATTAAAGAGTACTATGAAATAGATCTCAGATGTCAATCTCAGCCATCCTAATCAATCGCCGCCTTCGATTTCAACTCCAACTCCGGCACCGACATTGATTATGATTCTGACTCTGAAATCATGTCCCCAATTCAATTTCGACTCCAATTTCAACTCTAATTCTGGCTTTAACTTTGCAATCGCATCGCTAGTATAGTTCTATATCAACTTTAGTTTCTTTTTCTTCTCTGCTTTGCGACTGCAGAGACCCTGACTTCTCCTTGACTGCAAAGATGTAATCTAGCCTTAATATAATCCTTTATTCCTTCCTTTGCATGCTACTACTTCTAAAAAAAGAAGTTTATTAGCTGTCTAATACTGCTTCTAAGAAAAAGTTTATCTGCTGCCTACTGCTACTTTTAAGAAAGAAACTTATATAATATTTACTATTACTTCTAAAAAATAAAGTTTATCTGCTATCTACTATTGTTTCATAGAAATAAGTCTATCGTCTACTACCTATCAGCTTTTGATGGTAGGATAATGGCCTACCATATTGATAATGGGTGTGCTCTGATGATTCAAGTGATTCATATACTTCTGATACTTCTATTGCTGCTGCTTATCCATTTCAAGTTAATCTATAATATTGAAAAGAAGGACTATGTTTTCTGATTTGTATTACAAGTTGGGTATATTGATATGTATACTCCAACTTGAGGGATATATTAAATTAGAAATCTATCTTGTATTTGTATTCAATTTAGTTTTAGTCCCACATCGTATATTTGATTGTTTTTATAGCGTTGAGATGCCTATAAATATATATCTCTTGACCATAATAAAGAGGTCGTTTGGTCTGATTATTTCATAACAATTATGTAGTATTTTAACTATGATATTATACCAAGAGTTATTATATCCTTATGAATACTATAATTAGCAATTGTACTACTCAGATTCCAGTTGGGGCATTACAACTTTATTTGAAACTAAATATATAGTTAAGATATGCGCTTTTCAATTATCATATGAATGTCAGTACATATTCAGGTATAGATTACCAGATGCATGGTGCTAAATCATACTGTGCACTAAACATTTAATGCATATTCTGTACTGAATACATTAACAAACATCTCATTTGAAAGGACTAAACAAGAGACAGTGGATGCAATAAAGATTCCAGCCCTCTATTAATTAGGCCCTGTTTTGCTCTTAGAAGTGGGAGAAGTAGAGAAGAAAAATAGAAGTAATTTTTAAAATGGAAGTTTAGGAAGAGAGTTGTTCAATAGAGTTCAAGTATTTATAAGCTCACTTTCAGAAATAAGAAGTGGAATATGAAAAATATTATTTTTTTATCAAATTAAATAAAAAATAATACTAATATATTTGTTAATTGAGTAGAATTGAAAAGTAATAATGAGAAACTAATAAAAAAATAATATATTATCTTATTTCTTGAACTTCAAGAGCACTTCCAATCAAAAATAAAGAGAAGAGAAAAGGGAAAGTTGGGATGCCACATAGGATTCACATCATCCTAATGGAAATAACTTCAAATTCTCTTCTTGGCCAAACAAACAAGTGAAGTAGTGGAAGTAGCCTTACTTCCACTACTTTCATTCTACTTCCATGCAAACAAACACAGCCTTAATATCTAAATCAAGACCTTTTACGATAAGGCACTTATCCATTATTTAATTTTCCCATAATCTGATGTTGTTAATAAATGATGCACATAAATCATGTTTGAAATATCAAATACCTGGTCAAGATCTTATATATGTTTACCTTCAAGAATGAAAGAAAGCAAAAAACAAATCAGATTAAGATCATGCTCATGTCTATCATCATAGTAATTTTGATCAATTTCCATGTATAATGTTCTACGTATCAATCAAGCAATCATCATGTAATATGTATTAGGTACATTGTGTATCAAGTATTAATTTTTATATGTCAAGTGTTTCAAGCATCAAGTGTTGTAGAATCAAGTAAAAAGTTTATATACATTATGGTGTATAAATCGGTATCATTCTAGTGTAGGCAAATAAAGTAAAATCATGTATGTGTACAACTCGATTAGCATGTGTCTAGTGTTAATAGGAACCAAGTGTATCAAACATGGATGAATATACTAAGTAACGGATGTTTGATATTCAACCAAGCATATGTCGTGCAACATATAAGTATAAACTTCATTAAACATGACATACAATATCTCTAAGCTTGATCTTTGAGTTTTTATGACATAATTAGAAACTAAAATGTATAGAAAATTTATAGTTTTTGGAATAATTTTTCCAACAAATCAAGAATCACTATAACTGAATTTCGAAAGTTGGTGATATGACTATTTTACTAAGTTGCCGCCAAATGAATTCTGGAAAAATGTACAACTTTGAGGCTAGTTTTGAAATAAAAATAACCAGAATTGGAATTCAAAATATAACAAAGTTATAGTATTCAATAATCTTTTAAGTGAATTAAGAATCGCCTCAATGAGAGATTAGGTTAAGAAATATGGTTGTTTTACCGAAATCTTGGACAAGTTCTGGATAGTAAATTCATAACCAATAATGACATAGTTACAATTGGAATCCATAAATATTATCAGAAGTAAAGTTGTAGAGCCATGAAAACTTTTATAATATACTATAAATTAAGGTAATTGGGATTATGTAATGATTAGGTAATTGGAATTAAGGTAATTGAGATTAAAGTAAAGTTGCTGATGATATTGTCTTAGTTGATGAGACAAGAGCAGGAGTACATGTCAAGCTAGAGTTATGGAGGCATACATTAGAATTTAGTGGTTTTAAATTGAGTAGGTCTAAAACAGAATATATGGAGTGTAAATTTAGTAAATGACGGACCATAGACAATAATGCTGTAAAACTGGATAGGCAAGAGATACAAATGAGTAGTCAGTTTAGGTATTTGGATTCTATTATTCAGAATGATGGAGAGATCGACAATAATGTTAACCATAGAATACAAGCTGGCTGATTGAAATGGAGGAGGGCAACGGGAGTTTTATGCGACCGTAACATTCTGTTAAGACTGAAGAATTTTTTTTATAGAACTACTATTAGGCCAGCTTTGTTATATGGCATAGAATGTTGGACTATAAAGAAATGTCATTCACAGAAAATAAGTATAGCAGAGATGCGCATGCTCTGCTGGATATGCGGCAACCATAGGAGAGATAATGTGAGAAATGAAGATATTCATGCTAAGGTAGGTGTAGATTCCATCGATATGAAGATGCGAGAAAATCGATTACAATGGTTTGGTCATGTGCAACGTAGGTGTACAAACACCAGTTCGACGAGGGGAGTTTATCAATGTAGGACAAGTTAAAAGAACGAAGGAAAGACCGAAGAAAATATGGATGGAGGTGATACGAAAAGATATGGATTCTAGAGGTTTAAATGAGGGGATATTAATTGATAGAAATGAATGGAGAAGGACAATCAAAGTGATCGATCCGGTGTGATTCTTTTTTGGTTCATGTAGCCTACCCAAAATACTTGGGATGAAAGGCTTAGTTGTTGTTGTTGTTGTTATGTAATGACTCTACGAAATAATAATATAAAATCGATAATCGAAAGAGAAAGTTGAAGTTCTATTTGCCTAAACTACTAGGAACTAAGCTTGGCCTGCTGTTGCGGGATTGCTCTCAGCCTTCTCTTCTATTGGTGATGGAGTTAGAGAAATTAGAGAGAGGGAGAGAGGGAGACAGAGAGAGAGAGAGGATGACATGGTGAAGTGAGAGGAAATGAGAGTTTAATATGAACATGATGCATAGGAACATTTCATCACTTCCTTGCGCTTTTTATTCGAATTTCCAAATTATTGCCAAGTCATGCTCATCCATCCATGGTTACTAACCCAATCTTCATCCAAGAAGAAAAGCTAAAAAATCGTGGAGGAGAATAGAAGAAATAATTAAATTAAAGAATTTTTTTCATATTGATCCCTTAATTCTTTCATATTTAGATTCGATTCCTCAAATCTTCATATTTTTAAATTAGTCACTCAAAACTTTAAATTAGTTCAACCTCCGTTAGTTTTTTCATGCATTTGATTCTGCATTACGACTTAATTAGGATAGCAAATAACCAAACAATCCCTTTACTTGCATTACTTTTCAAGGGATTCATGAGACCTCCTAAAATGGAGGAAAAAAAAAAGGAAAAGAAATAAAGTTCACCCTCTTCTCACTCCATGAACACTTGGTCTGAATGGATCATAATTGGATCCTCCCTCTCTCCATTGCTTCCAACTTCCTCCTCCTCAATATTGTCTCCTCCCCTCTCTCCCTCCTCCTTCCCCCTCCTCTACTCTAACTTTATTCCCAAGTTTATCGAATCTAAATTGTATTCTTCCTCCACTAACTTAGTGCATCTTCTTCCCCCACTAACTTAGTGCATCTTCCTCCCCCTCGTCACGCCAACTTTATCTATCACTTCTCTCATGGAAATTAGCTACTCATCAAGGACCATCCATGCTCTCTATCTGATGGAGATCAGGATTTAATTTGGAAATAGATTTGATTTGATTTGATTTGGATCTTATTAGGATTTGAATTTTATTAGAATATTTGATTAGATTAGGAGTTTGGATTCTATTAGGATTTAGTTTGTTAGGGTTTTCCTATATATATGAGTTTGTATGAAGTATTAAGGAGATGAATAATATTTGATAATTTCTTGAGAAATTTCTGGCGTGGATTTCACTTAAGCAAATCTTTCCTCGTGGATTCGTGGAGAGTGGGCGTGGATTTACCTGGATGGATTCCCAAATCTTCTAAGTTCTTCCCCAATTCCTCTAAAAAACCCGAATTCTCAAAACCCTAACCCTAATTTCGCCTCCGTCCTGCGTCAAATTTGGTATCAGAGCCTATATTTTCTTCTCCATCACCATCTTATTCTTCCATATCTCTATTCTCTTTTATTTCAGTTTATTTTTTTTTATTTTGAAAAAAAATAGATCTGAAAAAAAAACTTCTTTTGTCCTATCTTTTTCTCTCCCCAACCTGTTTTTTTTTTCCAACTCAATCCAAACTCCCACCTGAACAACCTCTCCGCCAGACCAAATCCAACCCAAACTCCCCAAGTTTAGCCCCTCTTTTCATTCGGCTCCATCTCCTCTTCAACATCTTCTTCTTTTCCCTTATCCCCTTATCCGGATCCACCCCTCTCTCCCTTCTCCTGCGAATCCACTGCAGTAATAGCTGCATAGTAAGCATAGCAGCACAGCAGCAAGCAGCAGCATCAATAGGAACTGCGATATTAGCTGTAGAACTGCAGCAGCAGCAGTTTACTGCTGCTGGACAGCAATAGGACAGTAGCAACAGCTGCAGAACAGCAGTGGCAGTAGCCAGTAAAAGCAGAGCAGCAGACCAGTGCAGCAGTGAAGGGAAAAGTGGTGATTTGGAGTCCGCTCGGAGTCCAATTCGAGTCAGATTCGAAGCGCTATTTTTCTGGATTTGTTTCCAACAATTGTGGCTGGATTTCAGGGCTCTTCAGCAGGCGAACCAACTTCGAAAAACTCCAAGGGGCCACTACAAGTGCACGAACTTCTTCGGTATTTGGATAATCTCTAAACTAACCTATTTTCTTCAGCAAAATTTTACAATTATTTTGTGAAATTCTGCATAAGATTGTTAGTTGGAATTACTAATAATTATTTGCCAACTCATTGCTTGCTGCATACACACATTTTAGGATCTATTTCCATGCATTTTAGAAACTAAACCTTAGAAAATTTTATTTGATCATATAGTGCACGCATATAAAATTTGACTGAGTTTAGGAAATTGCATTGCATACGCTTGTTTTGTATGCTTCTTCGTAACGGTAAAATGACCACCCCAAATTCTAGTAATGTGAATGAAAAGTTAGAAATCATGATGAAATAATTAAAAGCAATCACTGAACAAATGGAACAGTTTAAAATTGTTAATAAACGATTGGATGCACTATAACAACAGATGGACAAGCTAGAAGGACAAAATAATCAAATTTATAAGAATGAGTATAATGAAAGGAATTATGATCAATACATAGGTCCAAGAGATCGAAATGAAAGGAATAGAGATGAGAGTGTCCCTAGAACTAGACGCGTTGAAAATGACATCACACGTAAAATAAAAATAGAAGCTCCTATATTCGATGGCACTCACGACCCTAAAGTTTTTAGTGACTGACTCGCAGACATGGATTACTATTTTGAATGGCATGACATGCCTGAAGAGCGTAAAATATGATTTGCTCGGATGCGACTAACAGGGCCCGCTAGGATATATTGGACGTCGGTAGAAAGAGAATGTGACAGATATTTGGATGCGATAGAGATTTGTAATGACATAAAAGCTAGACTTAAAAAGAAGTATCTTCCAGTCACATTTAGGAGTCACCTTTTAGATAGGTTGGACAATTTTAGCCAGGGAAGCATGACGGTCCAAGAGTACATGACTCAATTTGATAAATTGACACTTCGGTGTGATTTGCGAGAGGACCGACACCAGGCGATATCTAGATTTCGTTCTAGACTACGTGCAGACATACAATGAGCCATGCATATCCATTCCCGGAATATAAGTTCTCTTGCTCAAGCTTGTCAATTAGCAGAAGATATAGAACACTCTCTCAAATTTTCTACTGACCACAAGTTTACTCCTAGAGCCGGGGAACAGTCCAGACGTTCTTCTGAAGATAACAAGAGACCTAATACCCAATTCAATAACGACTTTAAGGGTAAAGCCGTAATAGGTGAGTCTTCAAAACAGGGCACGAAAGGCATAGAGTGTTTTAGATGTCACGAGTATGGCCACAAAGTTTCACAGTGTCCCACTAGAGTTTTACTCGTAGAAGGAAAACATAATGATAATGATGATCTTGAGGAAGAAGTATATGAACCAGTAGAAAACGCTAGCGAGTCAGACGAGGAAATAGTCATTTCAAATGTGCGCTTAGGCGTCGTTAGGTGTCTTTACACTAAAATGAAAGATGAAGATTGGCGTAGATCTAGTGTTTTCACCACGTACATCACACACGAAGGAAAGAGTTATCGAGTAATGATTGACGGGGGTAGTTGTATGAATATAAACTCAAGAACGGCTGTTGAGAAAATGGGCCTCAAAGCTGAACCCTATCCACAACCATACAATGTAACATGGGTAGATAAAACTGCTCAATTTATTACCCAGTTTTGTCTAGTGCCTATCCAGATGTCAAGCTATCAGGACTAGCTTCGGTGCGATGTGTTAGATATGACCGCCGCACATATTTTGCTTGGTAGGCCATGGTTGTATGACTTAGATGTGACGAGTTTCGGCAAGTCAAACATATATACATTCAAATTTAATGGGAAGAAAATTATTTTGTAACCCGCACCACCTAAGTCTAGAGATGAGAGCCCAAAGAGAGAAAAAGTCACAGGCCAGGTACATAAAAAGTCTCTTCACCTGGTAAGTCGATCACAGTTCCTCAAGGAGAGCCTAGAAGAAGGACTAGTGTATGCGGTAATTTCTTTAGGAGAACTTCTAGTCCACCTGTCATTTACCACCCGGAGATTCATTAGATTCTCATTGATTTTCGGGATATCATGCCCGATGAGTTACCTGATGAACTTCCTCCCCTTCGGGACATTCAGCATGCCATTGACTTTATGCCAGGGTCCAGCTTGCCCAATTTATCTCATTATCGGATGAATTTTGTTGAGCACGCTGAGTTAAGAAGACAGGTCGATGAGTTATTGCGAAAAGGCTTTATTAGAGAGAGTTTGAGTCCTTGTGCTATTCTCGCTCTACTCACACCTAAAAAGGACGGTAGCTGGAGGATGTGCGTTGACAGCCGCGCCATCAACAGAATTACCGTCAGGTATAGGTTTTCCATTTCTAGACGTGATGACTTATTAGATATGATGGCTGGCTCTCAAATATTTTTGAAGATAGATCTTCGAAGCGGATATCATCAGATTCGTATCCGTAAAGGTAATGAATGGAAAACTGCCTTTAAAATTAAGGATGGATTGTATGAATGGTTGGTCATGCTTTTTGGTTTATCTAACGCACCCAGTACATTTATGAGAGTTATGACCTAGATATTGCGTCCTTTTTTAGGCAAATTCGTTGTTGTCTATTTTCATGACATTCTCGTCTTTAGTCAAACCCAAGAAGAGTATCTTTCTCATTTGACACAGGTTTTAGAGACTTTCCGTAAGGAGAAATTGTTTGTCAATTTGAAGAAATGTGCGTTCGTAGTTTCCTCTGTTCACTTTCTTGGGTTCATCGTCTCTAAAGACAGAGTAGCAGCAGACCCTGACAAAATTAAGGCCATAAGAGAATGGCCTACTCTTCGTATGATCCATGAAGTCAGGAGCTTCCATGGTCTGGCCACATTTTATAGGAGGTTTGTTAGGGGATTTAGTACCATTATGGCTCCGATCACTGATTGTCTTAAGAAAGGGGAGTTTCAATGGACTAAATCTGCTACTCATGCTTTCGAGGAGATTAAGGAGAAGTTGACTACTGCTCCGGTCCTTCATCTTCCAGATTTCTTGAAGGTTTTTGAGATAGCATGTGACGTATCAGGCGTAGGTATAGGAGGCATTTTGAGCCAAGAAAATCATCCTATCGCCTTTTTTAGCGAAAAATTGAATGAGACGAAACAGCGCTACGATGTTTATGATAGAGAGTTTTATGCAGTAGTGCAATGTTTGCGTCATTGGCATCACTATTTGCTACAAAAAGAGTTCGTTCTATACTCAGACCATCAAGCTCTACGCTATATCAATTCCCAAAAGAGAGTAGGGTATCGACACATCAAGTGGCTTGAGTTTATTCAGGAGTACAATTTTGTACTCAAACACTGTGCTGGAACTGAAAATAAAGCCGCTGATGTATTAAGTAGGAAACTTTGCACTTTACAGACGATGAGTGCAAAAGTTATCAGATTTGAGCAAATCATTCAAAACTATCCTACTTGTTGGGACTTTGGTGATATCTATTCGTCTCTGACATAGGATCCTTCTACTATAGTAGATGCCTTCACCATTGTTGATGGTTTTTTATTTTGAGGTACCCGTCTATGTATTTCCAATACTTCTTTGCGCGATCATCTGATTTGGGAAATGCATACGGGAGGGATCGCTGGTCATTTCGGTCGAGATAAAACTATCATTCTTGTAGAGGACCGATTTTATTTGCCAAGTATTAAACGTGATGTTGCGCGAGTTGTGTCGCATTGTCGAGTTTGTCAGGTAGCTAAAGGTAGGAAGCAGAATACAGGACTCTACACACCATTACCCATACCCTTTATACCTTGGGAGCATCTTAGCATGGATTTCATTTTAGGACTCCCTCGCACACCTAGGAAACATGATGCAATATTAGTCGTGGTGGATAGATTTTCCAAAATGGCACATTTTATCCCTTGCCACAAGATTTCGGATGCCTCACATGTTGCACACTTGTTCTGTAAATGGAAGTTCGTTTGCATGGCTTTCCTAAGTCAATTGTTTATGACAGAGATGTTCGGTTCACAAGTCATTTTTGGCGAACTCTCTGGAAGAAAATGGGTACCACACTTAAGTTCTCCACTGTTTATCATTCACAGACAGATGGTCAGATAGAAGTTGTCAATCGTAGCTTAGGTGACATGCTTCGATGTTTAGTGGGCGACCATTTAACCACGTGGGATCTTGTTTTGCCTATAGCGGAGTTTGCATATAATAATTCAGTCAATAGGTCTATTAAAATGAGTCCATTTGAGATAGTTACACGTTATAAACCTAGAAAACCTATAGACCTTCTTCCCCTCCCCATAGGTGATAGGCTTAGTGCCTCAGCCGAGTCTTTTGCACAACATTTGCATGATTTGCATGATCATATTCGTCGGCAAATAGCAATTAGTAATAATAACTATAAGTCTGCAGTAGATTCGCATAAAAGATTGCAGGAATTTGCAGTTGATGATGAGGTGATGGTTAGAGTGCGTCCGGAGAGGTTCCCTCCAGAAACCTTGAAGAAGCTTCATGCTCGACGTATGGGTCCTTACAGAGTTCTTAAGATGATTGGTTCTAATGCTTATAAGCTTGCGATTCCTCACAATCTTGGGATCAATCCAGTTTTCAACGTCGAGTACCTGACTCCATACCGTGCTCCATTTGATTATCCAGCAGTTATTCCGGATTTACCATCATCAGCTTCGCCATGACATCGGCATTTTATCATCCGTACACCGCCTCCTCCTGCACCACAAAATCATCATATAGATCAGATTGAAGACATTTTGGTTGATGAGATTGTTTCAACTACTGATGGTAGATATCAGCGTGCACTTGGTGCGTTGGCGTGGACATCCAGACTCAGATTGCACTTGGTTGCGCACCGAGAAGTCCAGCAGCTCGACCCGGATTTGCTCGATAATTATCATTTTCGTCATTCACCGAAAGTTCATGTTTTGAAGTCGGGGAGAATTGATGGAGATCAGGATTTAATTTGGAAATAGATTTGATTTGATTTGATTTGGATCTTATTAGGATTTGGATTTTATTAGGATATTTGATTAGATTTTGGATTCTATTAGGATTCTGTTTGTTAGGGTTTCCCTATATATATGGGTTTGTATGAAGTATTGAGGAGATGAATAATATTTGAAAATTTCTTGAGAAATTTCTGACGTGGATTTCGCTTGAGCAAATCTTTCCTCGTGGATTCGCGGAGAGTGGGCGTAGATTCGCCTGGGTGGATTCCCAAATCTTGTAAGTTCTTTCCCAATCTATTTTTTCTTCCCCAATTTCTCTAAAAAATCCTAATTCTCAAAATGCTAACCCTAATTTCGCCTCCGTCCTGCGTCACTATCATTATTGATCTTGAACTCTCTTAAGCCCACAAGTAAAAATTAATGAGAATAAGAAGAATATTGGGGTAATTTTCCATCACTAAGATTGAGGGAAAAGGAGTTAGTTAAACTTTGCAATGAAAGAGAGTAGTTAGAAGAAGAAATTGAGAGAGTATATGTATTGAGTTGAGATAAAGAGAGAAGAGAAGGAGAAAGAGTTGGGCTCGATTGAAAATGAGAGAGTAATTAGGAAAGAGAGAGAATTGAGTTCACTAAGAGAATAATTAGAGAGGAGAGATTGAGTGAGGATGTTGCAATGAATAATTAGGAAAGCAAGAGGTAAAGGGAAGAGAGATGGATTTACTTTATAATAAGAGAGAAAAAATAGGGATGAGAAATTGAGGAAGATAGAGTTGGGTTGAGTTATTAGGAAGGAGTAAGTAGTAGAGAGAGGTGAGTTAGGTTTACAATAAGAGAGAAAGAAATCAAGAAGGAAAGAGAGGAGAGTTGAGTTTAGCTATTAGGATAGAGCTGAAGATGGGGGTATAATTAGAAAAGTTGACAAATGGTTAAGCTAGAAAGAATATTCATTTGACATTAGATGAAACTTAATTTGAAAGAGTAAAGTGGAGTAAGTTAAGAGTTTCAAGGGATTGATTTAGAATGATAAAGATTTTTAGGATTTATAGCAAAAATATAGAAGAATTAAGGATCAATATTGAAAATCTCTTGTATTAAAATATTAATTGTTGGTCTGAAAACAACAATATTGTAAAATTTTAAAAAAAATAAAAATGATAGAATGGAATAAAACAGTTACGAATCATTTTACGAACTGAAATTCAAGCTTTAGAATGCAAGATAAAAATTTATAAAATACAAAATTAGGTAAATATAAGTATCAAAGTCTTGGACTGATATCAACTATTCAAAGAAAATATCTGAAAATTTAGTAAATCCAATAAATTAAGCAAATAATATCTCAAACTTGAAATCAAAATTCGAGGTATGATGTGCAAGATAAAGTCAATATACTATATATCGGGCCAATATCGGTATTCAGACTCTACGTTGATAATCAATATGAAATAAATTGATTCAAGGATGAAGTAGATTAGAGTTGTTACAATATGTTGCTATTGTAAAGATTTTTTTAATCCTATATAAAAATTTTATTAAAATCTAATGGCATAGTAAAGGATTATCAAAGTTACAAAAAGAATAAATACCAACTTTATTCCCACTTGCTGATTTTATTTAGATAGATGCTAATTTTCTTTTTCTAACTAGTTGTTTCATGTTCTTTTAGAATATCACTTTGCCTTTTAAAAGGCATGGAAAAACTTTTTAAATAGTTAAATTTGACTAATTTTCTTTGGGAGAAAGGCATATAAGTTTATATGGCAATCGAAAATTGGATAAAAAAACTTGTATTGAAAAAAGAACTATACATTGGGAGAATCTTATGATTTCAATAAATCACATAAATAAATATCCATACACCATTTGTTGACTATAAGCATCCTTCACATGATATATGTCTTCACAAATGATTGCTCATGTGTAAACCTCCATCTATCATGGGTTCAAGCTAATGGTGCTTTAGGTAGTTGGCTGACGATCCTCTCGTCACTAGTGCACTCTGAAATATTTTCATAATTTTTTTTTGATACAAAGGGTAATTTTATGCTGTCAATTCAAACATTAACATTCCATATACATATAAGAATTTTGTATTTAGCGTAGAATCATTAATCCAATATCAAAAAATCAAGAATTATAAACCCATCTAATTTTATTTATGTACAATCACTTTTATTACTATTTGATCTCAAAAAATTGATCTACACGACATTCATAAATATTTCATGATAAACAACCATGAATATCATGCTAACTGGGGGTCCTGGCCGCCAGCTAGCAATCTGTTCATGTCTGATTGCTTTGAAACTTTTATTACATGAGGCTCTCTAGGTCTATATCCTATTTCTTTCTTTAGAAATTATAATACAGTTTTTAGGAAATAATTTGGAACAGTGAAAAAGAGGGAATGAGATTATGTTACTTATCTCTAAATTACTTTAAATGTTTAAGCCCCTAGCCAAATCCTAGATGCTCCCTCACATTAGTTGTTATTCCTATGCTTGTGACAATTAAGAAAGAGATTTTAATTCTTGTGTTGATTGAAATTAAGGAAAAGAAAATATATATGTATGTATAAAATTAGGCACCTCACCCTAATTATTATTTAGCCTTATGAAACCTAGCTGTCCATTGATGTGATAATTTACTGCAAGCGTACAATGTCGGTTGTAGCGCTATACGGGTTGTCCGATAGAGATCTCATGTGTTTTGCAATTCTTACTAATTCTATAGTCTAACGGACTAACAAAAGATTCTAGATTGTATTTGGGAGTTATTCTAATTAGCCTAGAATCTAAAATCCAATAGTTTTCAACCATATATTTACTTCTATTATCTTCTTCTGTCATAAAAATTTGATCTTTTAGTTTAATATTTATTTAAAGTGCCCTAAGTATGAGCTATCAAGTAGTGTGCAAGTATAACTCATCAAAAATATTACTTTACATAAAAATAAACTAAACCTTAGACAATTCTTTGAATAAGATGAAAACCAACAACTCGAAACCCTAACAAAGTATAGGCTATCAAAAAACTAAATTTAAGTATAACCTATCAAAGTATTAATCTTTAAGTTCTTGTATTTTAATATTTTCATAGAAACATCATGTCTTTATTTATTTTATTTAAGAAGAAAATTCTAGAGAGTAATTACATGGTGAATCCTAGTTTCATCTACATCCTAGAGCTAAGCTAAATTAGCTACTCATAGTTCTAGTTAGCAAGATCGTATTTTTTTCTAAAAAGCAATTAAAAATTATACTAGAAAGTAAGATAAATCTATCTAGAAAGAAATTAGAAGAAGATTACCTAAGAACAATTGATATGCAGCAAAGGTTACCTCTGGTGTCAGTATTGTGGCCGCCACCCCTTCAGCAAAACCTAATTTTTATTAATAAAATTAGAGTACAATTTATCTCCTACTTTCACTATGATTTTTCTCTACATCAAACTCAAGAATATAAGAATACGATCAATATATAGGTTTCAGAATTCTAAACCTAATTCTAATAGAAGTGCAAAACTACAAAATTACATTGAAACCCTCAAAGAAAATTCAGTCAGTGGGACTCTCTTTGTGCCGCCAAATGGTGGCAAAATGCCGCTAGTTGGCAGCAAAATGCCACCATAATATAAGAAAATTGCTTGAATTTTCTTCTGCATGAGTCTCTTGTTCTTTTGATTCTCTTGACTGTATTGTACTTTGACTTTCCAAAGTATTTTAATTTTGTAGCTTAACTCTCTTTAAACTCTTTTATCGGATTTGTTTTCTAATCTGGCTATGATTTTATGTCATCTCATTGTAAAAATTGGATTACCTGAGAAACAAACTAAAAATATCCGAGTAGCATTTATTTATATACAAAAATAGATAAAATATGGGAGGAAAATAACAATATATGATACTCATCAACCATCATGCTAATACTTAATCATGGCTCAACACTTCCATATTGGCATTATATCGAAGTGCTGCCCAAGTGATTAATATGGGAGTGTGCCCATCGTAAAACTTAATAAATTTTGAAACATTATTTTACCAATTTTGGTTCCCATTGATATTATCCAAAATTACCAAATTAATATAGGATATAGGTAGTAAAATATTAGAAATTTTATAGTATATTTTCTTGAGGACTAAAATGATATATAGAAAATATTAAAGAAAATATAGAAATAATTAGTTCTCAGTAAACTTTCTCAAAAAATTTAATAAAACATTTTAAAATAAAAAATAATTCAAAAACATTAACTCCAAAACTGAAATGTCATTGGGAGTTATAAAATTCATTTTATGTCTGTCGAAAGTGCAATCAGTTATTGATCGGGCCCTAATAACCCTAATTTTTTATGATCTACACAAGAAATAGATATTAAAATACAAGATATAGTCATAGTATCCTATATCAGACTACTATCAATATTCAAAAGCTCCATGGATTGATATGATTAGTATGGGGTGAATTAACTTGTAATGTTACTAGTCAGGCATGTTGTATCCTACTTACCTAAGAAAAAAAAAATCGAACTTAAAATTCCACTCATGGCGAGTGGATATCAAAAATTAAGATGAAATCTTAATGAAAATAGTTGCAACTAAATTGGCATACCCTATCACTCTGTTCAGCATGAGAGATTGACCAAAGTTATGGATAATAAAAAATCTTGTAGAGTTCACTTATAAAGATTTACAAACATGGTTGCAATGGTCATTAAAACAGGATCAATCTCACCGTTGCCATGCCTCTATAACAAAACTCAAGGTAATGGAGACATTAGAACAAGGACATATTCAATATCAAATACAAAATTATAGTAGTGACTATAATTGCTAGCTCTAGAGATATTACCTCTATGATTGCCTTGCCAACTCAATAGAGCTCATGTTCATCAAGATACTAGACACTAAGTATAATAATTAACTAAGAAATGCCTTTTCACATCTAGAGCTCGCACTCTCCTACTTAATCTTTATCCCTCGTACTGTCAACTCATCATAGATAATTGCTAGTCTTTATTGCTTACTTCCATGGATTTTTACTATTTATCATCTCTTCCAGACAATCCTTTGATGTCCTTACCTTGAATATATCATATCTTAAAAAGGCAACTCTCTAACTATCCACTCTTAGATGGTTATAATGTTACAATCCCCATTCTTAATATCTTAATACTCTTTTCAAAATAGAGGATTGTGATCAGGTGTAACTGCAGATAAGAATATGGTGAATTTGAATGAACAAAATACGACTAAACTAACGACATTTACTGACTAGAATTAACCAAAACATATCCATCATTAGATTTCCTGAGAGTTGAGCTTCACCCACAACTTTTATATAGCCTGTCCTTAGATGTCGTCTTTGGGATCTACGGATTGGCTTCCCTATTGTTACCAATCCTAGTGCGGACTGATTTTATGGCTTTACAAGGTCTTGTACTATCATTTCTTATAGTGTTTTAGTTGGTGGCATGGAGACCCATATGCTAGACAAACGCCTTTCTTTATTCTGCATTCCTTCTTTACATGCCTTGTTGTCTGATGAAAATTACATATATCTTAGCCTTGTCCCGACACCTTTCATTGCTTTATTGGTAAATTATCAGGATTAAAGACCGTATCTCTTGACTGATAGACTCTCTTGTACTTTAGTCCTCTATCATCTTTCCTTCAATACTTGCTCTTCTTGATAAGCGACTTCAAATACCTATGATTAGGTCCTGAAAGTCTAAGAGGCTAAATCCTATTTGATGTTATGCCTCAATCCTTGCTAAAATAAATATGCTCAATCCTCCTCCTCGGTCTCCAAGGTTGATGCAAACTGATGAAGACTAACAAACTCAATCGCTCACACATCCACCATCAATTCTCCCTATAGTAAGTCCACAAATTTCTGCTCATCTCCCGACAAGCTGAATTATAGAAGGATCAGGTATTGAAGACTTCTGCGAACTTTTTATATATAATTGGTTAAGTATAATTCACTTTTTCTACCAACCACTATGTTCTGGAAAAATATCAATCAATTGGATGAAAATTACATCAATCTGATCTTCCTTCGAAATCCTGGCAACCTTCAATAAATTTTCTATATCTATACTCCATTGCTCAGTCTTTAATAGTCCTTCCATCTCAGTAGATAACTGAGATGTGTGATCTTTAGAAATCTAATACTATCTTAGGCCTATCATGGACCTATGGCGTCACCATTTTTTTATTACTTTTGCTATAGTTTGTTTTGTTTGACTGGAGTTCACAACTAAATCCTGATTTCTATAACTTTGTTATCAAACTTATTTATTGCTGAAGCATGATGAGTCATTTCTCTAAAAAAGAATATAGATAGCAATCAACAAAGAATCATTTCATAAGCTAATTGAATGGAACAGACATACACGATATTTACAAAGTAGGATAGATAATCAAGTGATCTCAAGATCAAGATTAGATATCAAGCAACAGTTATGGACAAGTTAATATATGACAGTAGTTCTATAGTCTCCTACCTAAATTTATACTCTGATACAACTCTATCATGCTTTGTTTTTCAACTGTTTATTAAAATGAGGAGTTCAAAGTTTTTTATCTTACTGGCAGAGGAAGTTGAATAACTGTAACTATAGTCACATTCAGATAAATAAATAACATATTAAAAATAATGCTTTTATTTATATAAGAGAGTGATTACATTATAAGGCATACAACTTTAGAAATAAATAAAAGAATAGTATAGAAGGAAGATGCAGTGTCTGGAAAAATAATTAAAATAAATACATAAAAAACTACATGTGATGGAGTTCGAATAGTGACGCTCTGCCTGCTCGATAGTATGGTCTACAATGATAACAAGTTCTCCCTCCTTGGCCCCAAGACTTGGTTTGAAACCCAAGAGATAAAATCCAACAATTAATACAAAGAAAAGAAATCACATTATCATAGTACGGGAGTGGGTTTGAATATGATATGACAGGGTTGGTCTTGCTAGCATAATTAAATTGTAAATAATATGAATGTGCATGGAACAATTCATAGCCATGAACATATATATGAAATACATTAGAATGCAAGTCTTAGTCACTTCCATATTATATAATTAGAGCAGGGTAGATAGATTTCGTTTCATAGCAATGGACATTCCACCAATAGATTTCGTACTGTTTAAAATACTAAAAACTTTGACTAGCTAAATTTTTAAAGTAGATTTTATACCGAACACAGCATGGACACGCAAGTAGGGGAATAATGAAGATTCCATACTGAACATAGTGTGGATATTTTGATTATGGGTGTAGTATAGACTCTGTACTGAACACAGCATGGACATCCTGATTATGAAAATAATATAGATGGTAGTTAATGCTTTTCTTGATTGCCAACAGAAAATTACAAGAAATAATTGTCTGATCCATATACACGTAAGATATAGTGAAGCTCTTTGTCTGCACTCTGCACCATAGGATTCCTTATCGAGAATCAGGTTCACTATATATCATGGGTACTTGCTATATAATCTTGCTATGTCTCCTTGCTAATAACAAAATATTAGCTACATACATGTGGAGGTCATTGGTTCGTACTAGAATACGGTGCAATATATAGCTATGTATCATTTTACATGTCACGTATGCAGTATGCCTGATCTCATGTCTTACTTGTATCATGCATATTCCATATCAATTATCAAAATCATGTAAGCTAGTCAAGTATCATGTTCATCGTGCATGTATCATGGTGTCACATTTAATTCTTATATCTTGTATTAAGAAGTGTTCAAAATCAAGTGTAACATGTCTCAGGTTAGTTCTTGGCAACCTGTCATACATATTACCCAGGCATCCCATCAAGATAAAATCCTACTCTTAGAAGTAAAATTGGCGCTGATACCCTAACACGACACTTAATAAAATTTGGTTATAGTGCTTTTCGTTCTGCTTAGCTTTTAGTATACTTGTAGGGGTCTTATAATTCATATTATGCACACTCTGCGAACCATACTGGCTGTGCTGTATAATTACAAATGGCAGATGCGCTACTGAGTGAGGACCTCAGCCTCCAGTGTTAGGATGATGGATTTTAGAACAAACACTTTGTATATAATGGAAAAATAATGCATATTAATTGTTCCACTTTAACGCTATAAAAATAAATAAATTTGTCTTTTGAAACTACTAACATGGAACTTTAACGAGTCATGCACATCCATACTGGTTCCACATAATAAATGTTCATGGGTTGAAAGAAAATTATAATTTATACTTGGCAAAAGAAAATCTAATGTTTAAAATTTATAAGAAATATGATATGTTGTATGGGATTAACGAATTAAAGAGCATAAGCAAATAAGTACCAAGTTTTTGCCACTGACAAAGGGATGCCAAAATTTTGTTGATAGGAAACAGAAAGCCTCTTACTCCATCAGTTCTCTCTTCGGTCATTATAATGGAGATCACCATTTGGCCATCCTCTCATGAGTACTACCGTAAAAGATACCAAGATGAGCTTAAGAAGACTTTAGTAGCATAATTCTGGAGACGCATAACTAGTTTGTTCTATGTAGGAAAAGGGTATAAAATATGTGGTCATCATTGCCGCCAGGAAGAAACCCGAACCAGTACATGGGCAATGGATTGGGACTAAAGGAATGTGATACGGAGGGACGGCGACGTTCTGTCCTAGGTGCTAAACCTTAGTCCTTACCCCTAACCTGTGTTAGCAAAAATAACAGAATAATACTAATGCAATAACCAGCGGAATTAAATAGTTAACCGAAGAGAAAAATAGCAGAAACAGAGAACAAGCAGATTTAACGTGATCCGACAATATGCCTACGTCCACGGGGACACGATCAAAAACTTCCACTATATTAAAAGATGATTACAACTTTCTATTTCTCAACCACAAAAGAAATTATGATCAAATCACACAAGAATTTGAGATCAAACTCTAATCTCTTATTAGAGTGATTTTCTTCTTTGCTACAGCCATCAAAAATTCCAAAGAAAACCGTCACCTTCCTTTAATTTTCTCTTTGGCCAAACCCAGAATACAAATAGCAGCCCACTATTTTTCCTTATTTTCACCAAAGCTAAATAGCACTAGCAGCCGCAACCCCTTGTATTCTTTGTTTTCGGCCGAATAACCCTTCAACCAGCCACACAATAATTTTCCTGTGGCCTCACATAAAATTGCAGCAACAGTAGCCGCAATTTTATTTTCAGTTCTTTGATTTTTTCTCTCTTTGACAGCGGCTACAAATTCAAGGACGGCGGCAACGGAAAGAAGAGAACCCTTGGCCTTAAACAAACCCTAACCGCAAATTCCTTTTTTATAGATTATATCATAACGGGTTTGGGCCAGTTTTGAACCCATTTCGACAGACCGAAATCCGCTGTGGTAATAAGACTCCATTAGCAACAACAGAATAGTCCCACATTAGGTGGGACTCCAACTCCCAAATGGAAGCAAGCAGCTCACCCCCACTCCTGCACCCTCCCTTTAACAAGCCGGCATGCGTCAGGTTTCGGACTGCGGTCAGGTTTGGGACTATTGCACCCTAATAGATGTGGACCCTATATATGCTCACCACACTTGATAGCCCACATGAGTGCATTTTTAGTAATGAATCATAACTTAATGTGATATAGTGATGCTGGACATCGTAAAATTAATGTTTGGTGATGAAATTTAGAAATTTTGTAGATTCGAAAATGAACTAGGGTTGGATAAAAAGATTGAGGATAAATTTCGGGCCTCACATCCAAGCAAATCGTATACATAGTATAAACAAGTTTAAGAGATTTTCAAAATGATACATATTGTCTCAAGAAATTAAGTTTCCATGTTCAGTAATTATTCTTCACAAATTAAAATAATTCTTAAAAAAAGTTAAATGCAACCAAAAATATGTAATAAAGAATTAAAACTAATGACTCACACAATACAAATAAATCTAACAAAATCTAAATCATAAATCCTAACAATAACATCTGATTATATTCACTATTTTTTTTTTCCGGGAAAGTATAACCACCGCCTTTCCTTTTGGGAGAGTATGGGAATGAATCTCCATCTAGTACTAGACGGTGCTTTCAAATGAAATTTGTAGGGCATGTTGAAATCCGTAATAGAAATAATTTACCAATTGATAAATCCGAAATAAAAATAATTTACCAATTGATAGATACGAAATAAAAGAAATAATTTTGTATATTCTTGAATCTCCTGATTAATACCATGAGTACAAAATTAAAAGCAGAAGCATATCTGAATCCATTGATGTAGAAATCTTATGGGAAGAGAACCCTTGCGTTATGGTCTTTCAATTCTAACCACCAGATCCTTTCTTAGAATTCTCTCTGAGAGGATTTTGAGAAATCAGAATATATCGTGGTAGAACATGGACCATAACCCTAATTATAAATTGCTAGGGCAGTTATAATTTTTACCATAATTACCCTTCTACCCCTCATATAAGTAATAATTATCTAATGGTATCTACACAATAATCTCATTACTATTATACCATTTAAGCCAATTAATCAATTATTAATTAGACCACAAAATTTAGACTTGGCTTAATTAAATGATAGCACACACATTTTAATTGTCTACATGTGTGGCCCCAAATTATAGATTAATTACAAAAATTAATCTAACAGGGCACACCAATGTACAATGGCCCAAGTTTATAGCGTGTAAAGCTTATTATGCTCGGCTAGCAATTTATGGAGATAAGCATCATAAAGCAGTGACTAGGTGTAATGCCCCCACTTTGGCTCTACTTTTTTTTTTTTTCCTAAGTGGGCGACATCGCTTAAATACTATAAATAACTCAACAGTCCCATGATCTTGGAATAACCGTAACTACTGCCATGTCAAGATAATTGACCATGTCTGAAACTGAAAGGATTTCATTTATACAGAGAGTTAATTACATAAAATGGCACACTGCTCTAAATATTTATACTAAAGAGGTAAATATTACAAGTTAAAGCAGTGCTCAGAAAAAGGAAACAAGAACATGAAGTGCGAAGTACCCAAAAGGTGTTGTGCTGCTAGTACCCTCTACTCGACCTGGTTGGTGAAGTAAGGATCGTTGTCTGGAGCAATCTCCCCTTCTCTTCTTTCGTGATCTGGGCTTAAGAAAATCCAGGGGATTAAACCCAGCAAGTAACAAAAAAACAAGAAACACGTGTACTTTCACAGTACAAATAAATAAAAGAATAAATAAATTACGTTGATACAATCGTATCTTAAGAATGTTGAAAATGAATTGAGTAAGACTATTCATTCAAATAGCAGAAACAAATCATGTAAAGGTGACAAGTGTAAGCGAAGTAAATATCAATCATGTTGCATATAACCATAACAATGTAAATCATTCACAAGCTTCGATATCAATCATGTTGCATGTAACCAGAACTATGTAAGTCATTCACAAGCTTCGTGTAAAATTTAATAGGTCCATGTCATGTTAGTGTTGGAATTGAAACTCAATGATGGATAAGATAGCGCGCAGTTTCTCATATTGTACAAGTGCCCGTGCATACCCGGGACCCGGCCTCTAATTCATGGCGCTGAACCATGACACACCGCTAAGTGCTACAAGTCAGATCCCGTTAAATGAAACAAGTAACGGGCATCACCCATATGGTGACTCATGTATCAGATGGTGGCTCAGTACCACCCAGTGCTGCTAGTAAAAGGCCCTCAGCACCTAATCAAGAAGTTGGCCAACAAGATCCTTGTACAATACAGTACTTATCTATCCATTATGTAGTTTTTCCCGTGTTAGTAATGCACATGATATACGTGAATTAAAGGAAACACGTGGATTTTCATGTCAAATTGTACACATATCATTTCACAAGAATCAAGAGTGCAAGAATCAAGATTTGGAATCATGTACACATGTGTTATAAGAATGCTTCATATCATGTAATAAGAATACTAGAACTTGTAATCATGTCTTGTAATAAAGTACTAGAACTTGTTATCCTGTAATAAGGATACTAGAACTTGTATTGTAATAAAGATACTAGAACTTGTAATAAGGATACTAGAACTTGTCATGTTATCATAAATCCGCGAATCATGCCAAGTGCATAAATCCGTGTTTCTCTTGAAACTGAAAATAGCCAAACGCGGAGCTGAAATAGCCAAACGCGAAGCTAAAAATTGCCAAACGCGAAGCTAAAAATTGCCAAACGCGAAGCTAAAAATATAGCCAAACAAGAAGCAGAAAATAGCCAAACGCGAGGCTAAAAATTGCCAAACGCGAGGCTAAAAATTGTCAAACGCGAGGCTAAAGAAATAGCCAAACAGAAAGCAGAAAATAGCCAAACGCGAGGCTAAAAATTACCAAACGCGAGGCTAAAAATTGTCAAACGCGAGGCTAAAGAAATAGCCAAACAGAAAGCAGAAAATAGCCAAACGCGAGGCTAAAAATTGCCAAACGCGAGGCTAAAAATTGTCAAACGCAAGGCTAAAGAAATAGCCAAACAGAAAGCAGAAAATAGCCAAACGCGAGGCTAAAAATTGCCAAACGCGAGGCTAAGCCAAAAATAGCCAACATCCGTAAATCAGGCTAAGTATGCAGTCTAGAAATTTTTCTAAGTATGCAGATCCAATATGATGTGAATTTATCCATAAAGAAAAAGGAATCATGTACTCATAATAAAAATCAAATAATTTCCAAGAAAGATCATACATGCTACTTGTACTCAAATACGATTCAAAGAGAGAACAAGAACAAGGTGATACTTGCCTCTATTCCCTTTAATCTCCTCCTTCGTTGTAGCAAAGCCTCCCTTCTATTTCCTTTACTCAACGAACTAGAAGAACCAAGGGTGATTTCTATTTTGTTCTTTTTTTTTTTTTTTGATAAGAATTCTCTTTGAGAGAATAAGGTTATATATATTCCTAAGGGCATTTTGGTCACCTTATCCTCTAGCCTAGTCCTAAGGCTTCTTGCATGCATGACAAATGTCAACTAGAGTGCCACCTCTCATTCTCTTCTAATAACTCATCCCCACAAAAGGCCAAGGTAGTGCCCTTAGAAATTAAATTTAAATTTGAAGGTGTATAGAAAGAAACTTTTGCCTTGATAATTTGCAATGATAGTTTTGGGGTATTACATTCTACCTACCTAATAAAAGAATTTCGTCCTCGAAATTCCAATTTTAAAAGGTATACTATATACAGGTACGTGTTGTCATATAAAAATAGACTCAACTTACATACCTGATAATGAAAATAGGTACGGGTATTTTGTTTTGATATCGTCTTCAAGTTCCCAAGTGGAGTCCCCAGGTGATCGTGCATCCCATGAAACAAGGACCAACGGTATCACTTTGTTCTTTAGGATTTTCTCTCGTCGATCAATGATTGCTACAGGTTGTTTCTCATACTTTAGATCGGATCTCAGATCCACCTCGGACAAGTCCACAGCCTTATGTTCATTGCCCAAGCACTTCCTTAATTGCGACACATGGAATACATCATGAATAGTTTCCATCTCAGGAGGTAATGATAATCTGTATGCAAGATTCCCAATTCTTTCTGTAATTTCAAATGGTCCAATATATCTTGGACTAAGCTTTTCCTTCTTGCCGAATCTAATCACTCCCTTCATTGGCGATATCTTGATAAACACCTTATCTCCTATTTCAAACTCCAATGATTTTCTACGTCGATCTGCCCATTTCTTTTGACTATCTTGTGCAGTTTTCATATGTTCCCTAATAATCTTTACTTGCTCTGTTGCTTGAGTAATTAATTTAGGTCCCAAAATACTCCGCTCTCCAACCTCGTTCCAACATAATGGAGATCTACACTTCCTGCCATATAAAGCCTCAAATGGTGCCATTTTGATACTCTCTTGATAGCTATTATTGTAGGAAAACTCCGCCATATATAAATGGTCTTCCCAAGATCCTCCAAAATCTAGCATACATGCTCTAAGCATGTCTTCAAGTATTTGGATAGTTCGTTCTGATTGTCCATCTGTTTGTGGGTGATATGTCGAAGACAAGTGTAAATGTGTTCCTAAACTATCCATCAATTTCTTCCAGTATTGTGATCTAAATCTTGTATCTCTATCTGAGACAATTCTAAATGGAACTCCATGTAACCTCACCACTTCCTGCATGAATCTTTTTGCTAATGCTTCTGTTGACTGACCAACCCTAAATGGGATGAAATGAGCTAACTTGGTCAGTCGGTCCACTACCACCCAAATCGCATTATTACCTTTGGTGCTCCTTGGTAATCCCGTAACAAAATCCATTGATATTTGTTCCCACTTCCATTCTGGACTTGTTAAGGGTTGAAGTAATCCAGCTATTTTCTGATGTTCGACCTTCACTTGTTGGCAAGTAGAACACATGGATACATGTCTTGCAATTTCTTTCTTCATGCCCGGCCACCAGAAGTACCTCTTTATATCCTTGTACATCTTATTGCCTCCGGGATGAATGGAATATGCTGATTTATGAGCTTCTTCTAAAACTCTCTTCCTCGTCTCTCCCTTGGGCACCCATAACCTCTCTCTGAATCTAATAGTCCCATCTGAGTGTATCTTCATCTCAGGCCTCTTACCTGTCTCAATTTTGCTCTTTAACCTTTGGAAGTTTTCATCATCAACTTGGGCTTGCTTGATCTGCTCTATCAAGGGTGACTGTAGTCGCATTTCCATAGGTTGTGCTATCATTCCTGGTAGAATTATTTCCAAATCCATCCTTTGTATTTCTGCCAACAATTCCTTTTGTTGAGTCAATCTTTCTATTGCAGGTCTTCTACTCAGAGCATCTGGCACTATATTGATCCTTCCTGGATGATATTTAATTTCCAAGTCATAATCTGCTACTAACTCTAACCATCGTCTCTGTCTCATATTTAGTTCCTTTTGAGTGAAAATATATTTCAAACTTTTATGATCAGTGTATACTTCCACCCTTTGTCCTAGTAAGTAATGTCTCCAAATTTTCAAAGCATGAATTATTGATGCTAGTTCCAAGTCGTGAGTGGGATAATTTCTTTCATGAGGTTTTAATTGTCTTGATGCAAACTCAATCACTCTTTCATGCTGAGTCAACACGCATCCCAGTCCTAGTTTTGAAGCATCACTATAGATTTTCATTCTTCTAGTGTTATCTGGAATTGCTAACACAGGTGATGTTGTCAGTCTTAGTTTCAATTCTTCAAATGCCTTATCGCACCCTTCCGTTCAGACATATTCGATTCCCTTTCACGTCAACTTAGTTAGAGGAGACGCAATTTTTGCAAAATCTTGTACAAACCGCCTATAATATCCAGCCATCCCCAGAAAGCTGCGAACTTCTTGGACTGATTTTGGTACAGGCCATTCCATCACAGCCTCTATCTTTTTAGGATCTGCTGATACACCATTTTCAGATATTATATGACCCAAGAAAGCAATTTGATTCAACCAAAATTCACATTTGCTCAATTTTCCGTATAGCCTTTGTTCCCTTAAAGTTTGTAATGCTATCCTCAAATGTTTAACGTGCTCTTCTCTATTCTTAGAGTAGATCAATATATCATCAATAAACACCACCACAAATTTGTCCAAATACTGAGTAAAAACATGGTTCATCAAATTCATAAACACCGCTAGAGCATTAGTTACCCCAAATGGCATCACTAAATATTCATAATGACCATATCTGGTTCTAAATGCAGTCCTTGGGATATCTTTTGCTCGGACTCTTACTTGATGAAATCCTGAACGAAGATCTATTCTTGAGAATACCTTCGCTCCTCCAAGTTGATCGAATAGATCAGTTATCCTTGGCAATGGGTATTTATTCTTAATTGTTACTGCATTCAAACCTCTGTAATCTATACATAACCTTTTACTCCCGTCCTTCTTTCCTACCAATAGTACTGGAGCTCCCCAAGGTGACACACTGGGTCTTATAAAATCCAATTTCATTAACTCATTCACTTGCTTCTTAACTTCTTCTAGTTCTGCAATCCCCATTCGATAAGGTGGCTTACAAACTGGTTCAGCTCCAGGGATAATATCAATAGTAAATTCTACTATCCTTGCTGGTGGTAGTCCAGGTATCTCTTCAGGAAAAATATCCAAGAATTCTGATACTACTAGGATCATCCCTTCTCCTATTTCCATAGCTTCCAAAACTCCTCCCTTTGGAAACACCTTAGATTTAGCTGGTTCTAGGGATTGGCTTCCACTGACAAATTCAAACTCTGGACAGTCAGGAATCTGGAATACTACTCTCCTTCTCCTACAGTCTATCACTGCATAGAAGGTGCTCAACCAATCCATGCCTATGATAACATCATATCCTCCTCCACTAATAACTAGTAGATTGGCATAAAATTCCTTACCATCAATTACTAATGGACATAGTTTACACTCTTTATTAGTCATGATACTACCATTCCCGGTCTCAATATTCCACCCCGCAGGTAAGATAGTGAAATCAATAAGATTACAGGAAACAAACATGCTAGTGATGAAACTGTGTGATGCTCCAGAATCAAATAAAACAGTTGCCGGTCTATTATTAACCAAGATCATACCTGTCACGACTTCTCCAGTGGTTTGAACTTCTTCTGCATTCATTAGTCTAACTTGCCCTTGCCTTCGTCCTGCTCCTTCTCGGGCCCTAACATAGGTTTGTTGTCGGTTCTCCCAGGTTCCTTTCTGGCCTGGTCTTGGAACTCTCTGGGCCGACGTTGTTATTGGCCTGGTTGTGGCTTGAAACGGGACCTTGGTTATTGTTGATTGTTGGGCCTTTGGGCAATCTCTCAATTGATGACTAGCGGATCCGCATGCCAGGCACCACCCTTGAGCTCTTCTGCACATGTTCTGGGTATACCCTGGTATATGACAATAGTTGCATATTACTGAATTTTGATTTGGCATTATCATCTGTCTCTTTATTGGCGGACCACCAAATTTCTTGGTCGATGAACTTGTTCCTTGCCCAAACAACCTTTTAAATGGCACTGACCTATTCTCCTCGAATACTTGTTCCAAACGACATGCCGCTTCAAACACTTCTGAATACGTCTTGTAGTTATACCCTGCTAAGTGCTCCCTCAGATGAGACCTCAGCCCTTGCTGGAACAAGTGTGCCTTTTCCTCCTCATCAGCTACTAAGGTTGGGGCAAATCGGCTCAGCCTCACAAATTCTGCGGCATATGCATCCAGAGTTCGATCTCCTTGTTGCAATCCTAGAAATTTCTTCCTCATTTCTTGCCTTGCTGATGAGTGAAAAAATCTGGCAAGAAATGCCTCTACAAATTTGTCCCAAGTTAAGGGTTCCTGGTGTTTCACTTCTTCTGCAAGTCACCATGTTCTAGCTATGTCAGCCAACTGAATGCATACTACTTCAACATGATTCTCCTTTGGAATCCTTGTTGCCTTCAGAAGATTCTCCATATCCACTATCCACTGCTCAGCTTTTAGTGGTCCTTCTGTTCCGAAAAATACTGATGGCTGCAATCTTCGAAAATCTGACACCACCCCAGTTCTTTCTTGTTCCTTGGACTGTAGCATTCTTTCCAATATTATCGTTGTAGTTTCTTGTATCTGTGCTACTCTTTCCACTATAGTTCTAAGCTCAGACTCTTCACCCATAGGATTTGGGTTTGCGCTAGTAGAAGATTGGGTCGTCATCGTTCTGTGACGGTCCAAGAGAAATTGATTAGATGGAGTTTCAAGATAGATATTCCAAAATGAATTAGAAACAATAAATAGGCACGATACTAGATCTGATGGATATCAAGGATACGGAAGAAGTGTCAAGAGTGTATCTTAGACATGCTTTCATGTGGCAGTAGTCATATGGTCTCCCACCTAAACCTAGACTCTGATACCAAATCTGTGACGCCCCCACTTTGGCTCTACTTTTTTTTTTTCCTAAGTGGGCGACATTGCTTAAATACTATAAATAACTCAACAGTCCCATGATCTTGGAATAACCGTAACTACTGCCATGTCAAGATGATTGACCATGTCTGAAACTGAAAGGATTTCATTTAAACAGAGAGTTAATTACATAAAATGGCACACTGCTCTAAATATTTACACTAAAGAGGTAAATATTACAAGTTAAAGCAGTGCCCAGAAAAAAGAAACAAGAACATGAAGTGCGAAGTACCCAAAAGGTGTTGTGCTGCTAGTACCCTCTACTCGACCTGGTTGGTGAAGTAAGGATCGTTGTCTGGAGCAATCTCCCCTTCTCTTCTTTCGTGATCTGGGCTTAAGAAAATCCAGGGGATTAAACCCAGCAAGTAACAAAAAAACAAGAAACACGTGTACTTTCACAATACAAATAAATAAAAGAATAAATAAATTACGTTGATACAATCGTATCTTAAGAATGCTGAAAATGAATTGAGTAAGACTATTCATTCAAATAGCAGAAACAAATCATGTAAAGGTGACAAGTGTAAGCGAAGTAAATATCAATCATGTTGCATATAACCATAACAATGTAAATCATTCACAAGTTTCGATATCAATCATGTTGCATGTAACCAGAACTATGTAAGTCATTCACAAGCTTCGTGTAAAATTTAATAGGTCCATGTCATATTAGTGTTGGAATGGAAACTCAATGATGGATAAGATAGCGCGCTATTTCTCATATTGTACAAGTGCCCGTGCATACCCGGGATCCAGCCTCTAATTCATGGCGCTGAACCATGACACACCGCTAGGTGCTACAAGTCAGATCCCGTTAAATGAAATAAGTAACGGGCATCACCCATATGGTGACTCATGTATCAGATGGTGGCTCAGTACCACCCAGTGCTGCTAGTAAAAGGCCCTCAGCACCTAATCAAGAAGTTGGCCAACAAGATCCTTGTACAATACAGTACTTATCTATCCATTATGTAGTTTTTCCCATGTTAGTAATGCACATGATATACATGAATTAAAGGAAACACGTGGATTTTCATGTCAAATTCTACACATATCATTTCACAAGAATCAAGAGTGCAAGAATCAAGATTTGGAATCATGTACACATGTGTTATAAGAATGCTTCATATCATGTAATAAGAATACTAGAACTTGTAATCATGTCTTGTAATAAAGTACTAGAACTTGTTATCCTGTAATAAGGATACTAGAACTTGTATTGTAATAAAAATACTAGAACTTGTAATAAGGATACTAGAACTTGTCATGTTATCATAAATCCGCGAATCATGCCAAGTGCATAAATCCGTGTTTCTCTTGAAACTGAAAATAGCCAAACGCGGAGCTGAAATAGCCAAACGCGAAGCTAAAAATTGCCAAACGCGAAGCTAAAAATATAGCCAAACAAAAAGCAGAAAATAGCCAAACGCGAGGGTAAAAATTGCCAAACGCGAGGCTAAAAATTGTCAAACGCGAGGCTAAAGAAATAGCCAAACAGAAAGCAGAAAATAGCCAAACGCGAGGCTAAAAATTGTCAAACGCGAGGCTAAAAATTGTCAAACGCGAGACTAAAGAAATAGCCAAACAGAAAGCAGAAAATAGCCAAACGCGAGGCTAAAAATTGCCAAACGCGAGGCTAAAAATTGTCAAACGCGAAGCTAAAGAAATAGCCAAACAGAAAGCAGAAAATAGCCAAACGCGAGGCTAAAAATTGCCGAACGCGAGGCTAAGCCAAAAATAGCCAACATCCGTAAATCAGGCTAAGTATGCAGTCTAGAAATTTTTCTAAGTATGCAGATCCAATATAACGTGAATTTATCCAGAAAGAAAAAGGAATCATGTACTCATAATAAAAATCAAATAATTTCCAAGAAAGATCATACATGCTATTTGTACTCAAATACGATTCAAAGAGAGAACAAGAACAAGGTGATACTTGCCTCTACTCCCTTTAATCTCCTCCTTCGTTGTAGCAAAGCCTCCCTTCTATTTCCTTTACTCAACGAACTAGAAGAACCAAGGGTAATTTCTATTTTGTTCTTTTTTTGTTCTTTTTTTTTTATAAGAATTCTCTTTGAGAGAATAAGGTTGTATATATTCCTAAGCGCATTTTGGTCACCTTATCCTCTAGCCTAGTCCTAAGGCTTCTTGCATGCATGACAAATGTCAGTTAGAGTGCCACATCTCATTCTCTTCTAACAACTCGTCCCCACAAAAGGCCAAGGTGGTGCTCTTAGAAATTAAATTTAAATTTGAAGGTGTATAGAAAGAAACTTTTACCTTGATAATTTGCAATGATAGTTTTGGGGTGTTACACTAGGTGACAAATAATACCAAACGTTTCGTGGTGTGAGTCATCACAATGGAGTTATTTTTGTCCAAATCGAAATTTTCTCTTCTAGCTATAATGCGGGTCTTTCTAGTGCTACTATAAGCCTAGCAACAATTTAACATAAAATGAAGGGGAATTATAGATTTCAGGAACTCGATATCAGGAAGAAAGAAAGCATTTTCATGTTAATTGAGTGAGTCAGGGGGCATGTGGCACAAATTAAAATTGAAATTAAATTGAGTACTCTCAATTATCAGCATTACAAGTGTATTCTTTATTCTTTATCATATCCCATACGTGATCATGCGAAGGCAGTTGCCAAAAATATTGATTGGGCAGCTCAGCATCTTTTTCTTTTTAGGACTATAAGTAGCTCCTCATATTAGCACAGAATGGATCTGAAAGTTGAGAGATTACAAGAACCGTCAGAATGGGAGGATAGTTCAAACGACATTTAAAACAGTAACTAGAAAGTCTCCTCAGCAATGGGCAGTAGGAAACTATGTCCTTCTCGATAACCATCCGTAAACTGTGCATGCCACTTTCCAGTTGAGCAACCTTCAATGATCAAATGGCCGATCTCTTTCTCGCGATTTCTCGGCCCAGCACGAGCAGCAATCTCCTTGTACTCTTTAGCTGTCATGCGAACCTTAATCCGGTGGCACCGGAGACTGCCTTGGCCCCCACAAGTCCTCAAGCCCTGCAACTGGGGCTCCCGAGGATGTTCCATACTACTAGTGTTGTTATTACTAGCAAAGCAGTTGCCCATGATTCTTCTTGAGTTGTAGCTTAGGCCAATGAATTGAGCAATATATAGGGGAATTAGATTAGTTTGGCAAAACCGAGGTGAATGGGCGGAATGCGCGTTGTGAATCTTGCGTGCGGGAAGCTCTCTCCAAAGCTGGCAAAGAACAGCTTTTGTTGTTGCTTTGGCGTCGGGGAAACGTTTTTTTTTCTTTTTTTGCTTTTTTTAGCCTTGGGCGCACGTTTATGGCATTACCACTTCGAAGCTGTTCGGCAGAAATTCCTACATATTGAATGTTCGAGTGGGATTTTTTGTCTATATATTCGAGCTTGCACACTTGTTTGGTTGCTCACGGAAATTAGATGCCAATGGCGAGAATTTTTTGGCTCCTGTATTTTTGTTTCCTGAATGAGACCGCAAACTGCTTGACTATCTGCCCACACAAGACTGTTGCTATTACCAGTGGGGAGATACGGTGGGAATGCAGTTAATAGAGAGCATAGAATTTTAGTTCAGACTACAAACTCTGTACATTGAAAAAAAAAAAAAAAAAGCGTCTAAATTCTAAAATAGAATAGCGTTTCTTTAAAAGCCATTTTGAGAGAGAAGCGGCCAACTTTTTCTCGCTAAAGGCAACTTAATTAATGTGTGTGGGTGAGAGCAGTAACTTTCACCAGCACTAGTGAAGTGTTTTTCTCCAACGGAATTGTGACACTATAATGTAGACTATTGTCAACCTGTAAGAAATGTTATTGATCTAAACTCTACTCGAACCTAGAAATTTTCTCGAGGAAATGGAAAAATGCTTTGGCCTACAAGCTAAGCAACCATAGTGATTACCCTCGTAGTTTTTTCTTGTTCTCTTTTTCTTTATGTGACTAGCCAAAAAAAAAAAAATTTAAAATTTTCACTTTTTTTAGAAATCAATTTAAACTTATTAAAGTTTGGAGAAAAATCTTCAGATTCCAGAGTGGAAACAAGTTCCAAATTGGAAATAAAGGAAAAAAAAATAAAAATCTTCTGATTGCGCTGAATTACACAAATAGATGTTTACGAACTGTTTGAAGTCCAATTGCATGCTTTTGCATGTTGTAACTCTACAAAGGTGTACCATCCTGTTTTCTAACTTGTAGCGACCATAATCTTTAAACCCTTGTATTGGTTTATTCCACATTGTTTATGCCAGCCAGAGAGCCCGGATACTGATAAGATTACTAAGTAAATTAAGTTATATTTTTCAATCTAATATTCAAATTCAAATTCCGTGGAGCGAGAATTTCATATCATATTATTTTGGATTTTTTTCATATTTTTCTTGAATTATTCCGGATCGGCCGATTTTCAGACAAATACTCGATTAAAATAATTAAATTAAATCAAGAATTTCAATTTTTACCCTTACACCAACTCCAAATTTATCTCTAGAATCCTTACAATCTTTCTTGACCAAATTAGAGTTGAAATTAACCCAATGGCAAATTTGAAATTTAGATGAAGTTTAAGAATTTTTATCATGGCAGAGTAACCACCTTCAAGTAGCTATTTAACTCATCTAATAAATTCATAAAAATCTAAGAAAAATCAGGCATCCTCCTCTCATGTTTCTCTTCATCTTCTCTTTAGAACTCCAACCTTAGTTCCCACTCCTCTTTTTTTGAATAAATTACCAAATATTCAGCCTAAAAGTGGGCTGAAAATCCACTATATTGCTTTTTGAATTTTATTCTTAGGTTTAGCTTTTTTAAATCAATTCTAAACTTCTCCACAAATATGAAAAAATCTTTTTCAGCCTCTGCCTTTTATCCTTAGTGTGATTCTTTGGGAATTTATTTACTTTTAAGGAGCAATCGCATTAATATAGTTCATATCCGATTTTGGTTCAATAAGAGACAAAAATACACTTTCAAATCCTATAAATTTATGATTTCTTGATGTAATAAGCTCATATAAGCTATCAGAGACATTATCAAATATTTTAAAATTTATATATGCTCAAATTTTTCTTTATCTTGAGTTTTATTTTATGTATCACATCGTGCATGTTACATGTGCACAAAATGTATTACTGCCCAGACCTATGCAATAGTCCATTTTAGAACTTTCATAACTTTTGTATTTTAACTTGATTAACCTCATTCTAGTGTCATTAGAAAGAGAATTTACTAATCTACATTTTATTCAACTATAATGAATCCTAATTTAGTGGCGAAAAATAGTCTGGAATATCACAACTTAGTACTATCTATATTAGTAGCATAACAGTACCAAGCCGTAGTAAAATGCCCATAATTTTTTGTTTAGAGCTCCAATTAAGCTCATTTAAGTTTTATTGATAAGTAATTAAATTTTCTTTAACTGTCCAATATCTTAGACTCTAATTTATTTTTCATCCTGGTCAAATTAAATATGGAATTCCTCCTAGCTACTGTACCAGATCTGTGCAATATGTATATAGTAAAATAATTATAACTTTCATTCTCGAGCTCCAATTAACCTCATTTAAGATTTATTAGAAAGTTAATTAAATTTTCTACAATTGTATAAAATCTTAAACTCTAATTCAATTTTGTGTTACTCAAATAAGGCCTAGAAAGTTTGACTGCCCATTGAGTTGCAGCAATATAAGCACCTAGAAAATGCCTATGCATACATTGCATGATCAATTATATGGTACACACGTGCACATATTCAATCACTCTTGTTATTGTCTGTACATATTTATCTCAGACCTGTCATAGCTCATGCCCAAGATATATAACATATTCGTGCATATACCACTTGATTTAAAATATGATATACATGCACACAAGTTCATTTATACATATTATTCTTTCTTAAAAATGATACCTCACATATGTAAACTTATTTTATAACTCTTGAACCTATCAGTAACACTCTTGTGCTTGCCAGTATTGACATGTGTGTCATTTTATATTCACATGCTATTGGTACATGCATAATATTACATATGATACATTTACTACATTGTGGGTGCAGGGGAAATGAATTGTGGAATGAAACACTTATTGTAAGAGTTCTTATCTTATTTAGATGCATCTGCCGACCTATGTAATGATACTATCGAATTCTTACTTGTCTTGTTTCTTACTTATGTCCTTAGTAGGACACCATCTGGTTCAAATCAGGACTTGTACTTGAGGCCGTGATTCCAGGTATGCATAGGATATCCAATGTGCCTACTGGTACAAAATCCAATTCGTGTATGATCGGTCTTGGGTCCGTGGTATCGGGTATGCATGGTACACTTCTAGAACACGTGAATACTCCCACCATTCAGTTTCAAATTCATAAGATATAGTGTGTATCATTTACATTATTATTCAGATAATGTTTTGCATGCCTTGTTCTTCATCATTCAAATGCACGACCATGTTATATTATACACATTATATGCTGCTTTATTCATGTTATATTATGCTTACATATACCTCATGAGCTATGCGCATACGTCTTTTACATTGTCTCCTACCAACATTCCATGCACCACCCTTTTATATGGTTTTCATAGTATTGCACAAGCATGAATTTGTATTCTTATTTGGGTATCACACTCTAGGTCTAGTAGCCATGCCCATGGTGTCCGTGGAGGATGAACTACCTCTCGAGGACCCCTACTTCTAGGAGCAGGTCGTGCACTAGTAGTTTGCCTCTAGTAGGGTCTTCATCCATTTATTGTATATATCAATTTGGTTTGTACATATATATATATATATATATATATATATATATATATATATATATATATAGTCATAGTATCGACACTCTTTTATATATTCAATACTTATGTTGCTCTATTATGATACTATACTTGACTCCACATGAGCAATCTTTTGATGTATATATTACTTATCATTTCTTTATATCATTTTTTGGATATTACTATACTCATGCATCTGAAATTGTGGCAAATAGATCAGACTATGGTATATATTATATTTGCTTATTTCTATCTCTCTTGCTTATGATTATATGATGTAATGGTCTCGTGCACTCAAGTATTGAGAATGCTCACTAGTGATACTCTACCCATCATTGGAATACATACTTGGCCTCATCAGAGTGATTTGGAGCATCATAGAGTAGTATCAGTGCAGCCATTATTATTATTCTTCGACCAATGACTATAGGATTCTGCCATACATATAAGAAATGTCCATTAACAATTTCTTGTTTCATTATCTTATTTTATATCCTATCCTTTGTTTTTTTATCCCAATTCCGTCCTTATCCTTTTATTTCCAATGTGACTTTTCGTCATCAAGAGAATACATCTCCTAACGTGAGAGGCCTCAAGGGAGAGTGGCCAAATGAAGGAACTTATGCAGGCTATGATGGAGAAAAATGCATTACTCAAGATAGGAGATGAAGTAGTACAAGAAAAGCTAGTAGCAACCTCAAGAATAGCAACTGAAGTGACTGAAACAATGTCTGCACCACTAAAACAGGAAAGAGTAGGCAATATTGCAGACTTCCGGAGGCTTCGTCTGGTATCTTTTTTTGGGATTGGAACTTTGTTGGGGGTGGAGGATTGGTTATATAACATGGAAAATCTATTGGAGGTGACTCGTATCCCATTAGAGAGCTAGGTCGATGTTGTGAAGATCCAACTTACAGATATTGTCAGGACTTGATGGAAATATGAGGAAGATAGATTAGAAAAGTCAATTGCATGGATGGTTTTCTCGAATGGGCTTTATGCCAGATTCTTCCTATTGACAGCTCAAGATGATGTGGAGCAGAGTTTTATAGAACTGCGACTGGAGGGTAGGGCAGTTGATGCATTTACTACTGAGTTTTGTGACTCAGCAAATTTGCTCCTACTTTAGTGTCTGAAGAGAGAGATAAGGCTTGTAGGTTCTAACAAGGCCTGAGTTTGGAGATATAAAAGCATATGGCGATGATAGTTATGAGGACTCATGCAGAAGTCCACGAGATAGCACAACGTTAGGAGTAGGCCACTAGGAGGAGGAAGGCTTATATGTGGACGTTGAAGCATCCGATAGGCTAGATGTCTAGAGTATCGAGCAGACGAGTTTCTCTAACTAAGCACCAAATGACTTCTACAATTAGGCCAGTAATAGCTTATGGATATTGCCAGTTACGGGGACCACCCTCAGAAATTTCAGGATGACTCATAGGTTATATTTGAGTTATGGCACTTCAGACCACCAAATAGGGGCATGCCCATAAAGGAGGTTCTCCATAAGTCAGAGACAAGCAGGGCAGACTCAGAAGCCTTTGAAACTACCCCGGTATCAATCGAGGTTGGGCCACCTCAGCAGCAGGAGTAGAGATTAGCACTAAGGAGGCCATTGGCACCACAACAAAAGGCCTTCTGGGGAGTTCAAGCACAGGGAACTCCAGGTGCAGACAGGGTCAGGCTTATATCTTGACAGTTGAAGAGGTGCGTACATCTGGAGAAGTTGTGACAGATACTATTTTAGTTGGTTTTATTTCTGCATGTGTGTTATTTGACTCCGGTACATCATAATGTTTCATATTATCTACGTTTGTCATTCAACATACCATACCATATGTTAGCTTAGACTTTGGGATTGAACATTAACACTAGAATGGGGTGATTGTGTCTAGTAAACTATGTAGTCATTGTCCACTAGTGATAGATAACAGAGTATTTCCTGCCAACCTATTTGTCTTAGATCATTGTGATTTTGATGTTATCATAGGCATAAATTGGCTGAGTGCCTCTCAGGCAATGATTGATTGTCATAAGAGAGCTGTAATATTTTAAGTCCCTGGTCAACCAAAATTTGAGTTTTTTTTGTTGTAGTATAATTCTAAAACCAGTAATGGCTAACGTAAGACCGATATGTGAAACTCGCTCTACTTTGGATATTAAGGAGGGAAAAATTCCTGCAATATCTGATTTTTCAGGATATGTTTTTTGTGGAGTATAACTTACTGATGAATATCATATATTGTATTTTTCCTCTCATACTTTATCTATTTTTGTATATAAATAAATCCTACTTGGGTATTTTTAGTGTCTTTTTCAGATAATTCAATTCGTACAAGGAGATGGTAAGAAATCAATGTTAGAGTAGGAAATCAGAGTCCGAAAAGTTTCTAAAGTGAGCAAAACTACGAGACTACGATGTTTCAGAGACTCAAAATCAAATACAGTCAAGGAAATATAATGTAAAAGACACGAGACGCACGTGTAAGAAACTTCAATTGATTTACTCAAAATAAAACAGCCATTTAGCGGCCAATTGTGGGCCCCACACGCTGAATTTTCTCCCATGGCTTCGATGTAATTTTATGGTTTTCCAGTTATGCTAGAATTAGGGTTTGATTTCCGAAGCCTATATATTGGCCGTATCCTTATATTCTAGGTTTTATGCAGTAGTTAATGTAGATTAGGATTTAGTTTGTACTCGTCTTTCATTAATAAAATTAAGATTTTGCCGAAGGGGTGGCGGCCACAATACCGTGCTCCAGAGGTAAGCCATTGCTTGTAATTCTTTATTTGCTTTTTAGATAGATTTAATTGCATTCTAGTATAGATTTATTTACTTTCTAGATTAGATTTTATTGCTTTCTAGAATCATGTGTAGCTAATTAGTTTGGCTCTAGGATGTAGATGAAGGTAGGATCCACCATGTAATTGCTTTCTAATATTTTTTTCTCAAATAAAATAATAAAGACATGATTTTTCTATAAAAAGATTAAAATACAAGAACTCGAAGATTAGGACTTTGATAGGTTATACATGAATTAGGTTTCTTGATAGCCTATACTTAGTTAGGGTTTAGAGTTGTTGATTTTATCTTTTTTATTGAATTATCTAAAGATTTAGTTTGTCTTTATGAAAAGTAGTATCTTTGATGAGTTTTACTTGCACACCACTTGATAACTCATACTTAGGGCACTTTAAATAAAAATTAAACTAAAAGATCACCTTTTTATGAAAGAAAAAGATAATAGAAGTAAGAATATGATTGGAAACTAGTGGATTCTAGATCCTAGGCTAATTAGATTAACTCAACTTCAAACTATAATTTTTTGTTAGTCCATTAGACTAAGGAAAAAGTAAGAATCGCAAAAACACCTTAGATTCCTGTGGGACGACCTGTACAGCGCTACACCGACACCGTGCACTTGCAGTAAATTATCACATCACTTACCTCCAGAAGGGTGTGTGGAGTTATCTATTGATCTGATTCTCGGGGTAGCACCTGTTTCAAGAATACTTTATCGTATGAGCCGGGTAGAGTTATAAGAGGTGAAGGCTCAGGTGAATAACTTGCTAAGTAAAGGTTACATTAGACCCACTGTATCACCATGGGGGCCCCAGTGTTACTGGTAAACAAGAAGGATGGCACCAAGAGACTTTGAATTGACTATAGGGGTTTGAACAAGGTGATAGTTAAGAACAAGTATCATTTCCAAGAATTGACAATCTTTTGGATCAGCTGCATAGAGCAAAGGTATTTTCGAAGATTAATCTTCGTTCAGGGTACCATTAGGTGAGGATGAAAGCAGAGGACATTTCAAAGACTGCTTTTAGCATTCGATAGGCATTACAAGTTCTTAGTGATGTCGTTCGTAGTGACTAATACTCTAGCTGTGTTCATGTGCTTGATGAATCAAATTTTTTTCCCCTTGGATAAGTTCATAGTAGTCTTTATTGATAACGTATTGGCATATTCCTAGAGCTATAAGGAACAAGCAGAACACCTGAAGGCAGTTTTACAGATTTTGAGACAGGAGCAACTAAATAGAAAGCTTATTAAGTGTGAGTTCAAAGCATTTCCTTCTTGGACCAAATTGTATCTATAGAAGATATTTTTATTGATCCTAAGAAGGTGGACACTGTTTAGAAACTACCAATTCCAAAAATAGTGGCAGAGATCCACAGTTTCATTGGGATGGCTAGATACTATAGAAGATTCATTCAAGACTTTGCCAAGATTGCAACATCACTGACCAACCTGACCTGAAAGGGAGAGCCATATGAGTGGACTCGCGAATGTAGTGATACCTTCAAGGAATTAAAGCACAAATTGACCTCAGCACCAATATTAACTATACCGGATGGGAGATATGATAATCTTCATAGATGCTTCAGGTAAAGGTTAGGAATGTGTTTTGACATAGAGTGGCAAAGTAATTGCATATACTTCAAGACAGTTTTGACCACATGAGCTTAACTATCCAACTCATGATCTCAAGTTCGCAGCAATGATTCACGCTTTGAAGATTTGGAGATACTTCCTCCTAGGAGATCAAGTAAAGGTTTACACTGATCATAAGAGTTTGAAGTATACTTTTATCTAGAAAGAGTTGAATATGAGGCATAGGAGGTGGCTTAAGCTTGTAGCAGATTATGATCTGAACATTTTATATCATTCGGGGAAAGTGAACTTGGAACCAGATACACCAAGTCGGATGCCTATGGCCATATACCTAACTCAACAAAAAGAGATCCTGGAGGACATGGGGAGTTTGGATTTTGAGGTTGTATTGTCAAAATTACAGCGTAGCTTATGGTATTATAGCTTCCGTCCCCAATGGTGGATAGGACTAAGAGGCTAGATAGATGATTTGAGGATGCAACGACTCTGAAGGAAGATAGAGGTCAGTCAGAGGACAGATATCTTGATTCACCCTAATGGTTCTCTTTGACTTAATGGTAGACTGTGTGTATCAGAGGGTGGTATTAAGGAAAAACTTATAGAAGAGGCACATAGATCAAGGTACATGATGCATCCAGGCAGCACGAAGATGTACAAGGATTTACGTAAACATTTCTGGTGGCCAGAAATGAAAAAGGGGATAGCTAAATTTGTACAGATGTTAGATTTGTCAGCAAGTCAAAGCAAAGTATCAAAGGACAGCCAGACTTCTACGGTCACTACTAATACCTGAGTGGAAGTGGGAGAAAGACACTAGACTTCGTGACAGGACTTCCTAGGAGTCCTAAGGGTAATAATACAGTATGGGAGATAGTGGATCGGCTCACAAAGTCTGTGCATTTCATCCTCTTTAGAGTTGGTTAGTTTACAGAGGTTCTGGCACATAAGTATATGCAAGAGGAAGTTAGGTTGCATGGGGTTCCTGTGGAGATCATTCAGATTGAGACTCCTGATTCACATTGCATTTTTGTGGTTGTTTGCAGTAGGCTCTAGGAACGAAGTTGGGCATGTCATAAGCGTTCCACCTCAGACAAATGTTCAGTCGAAATAAACAATTCAGATCTTAGAGGACATGTTGAGAGCTTGTGTACTAGATTTTGGATGCTCATGGGAGGAGCATCTCTACATGGCAGAGTTAGCATATAATAAAAGCTATCAAGCCGACATTAGAATGCCACCATTTGAGGTATTGTATGGAAGGAAATATCGATCGCTTGGGATGATGTTGGAGAGAAGGCCTACATTGGGCCAAATTTGATTACTCAATTGGTCGAGAAAATCCGAGTTGTTCAAGACCGGTTCAGAATAGTGCAGGACCGACAAAAGACTGGGATGACATATAGCTGAGACAACTTGAGTTTGAGGCTGTTGTTCTTATATTTCTGAAAATATCACCGACTATCAAATTTGGCCAAAGTGGGAAGCTTAGTGCTCGATATCTTGGATCTTTCAATATTATTGAGAGTGTGAAGGTTATGGCATATAGACTTGCACTTTTCCCAGTATTAGTGGGCATCCACAATGTTTTCCATGTCTCTTAACTAAGGAAATGTGTTGGTGACGATAAATTAATTCCAGATGTGTCTGAGGTTGAGTTAGATCATGATCTTTTTTTTTAGTAGAGACCAATAGTTATAGTACATCGGAGGATTAAGGAACTCAAGAACTGCATAATCCCTATTATTCTTGTCTCCTGGGATAGTTGCTCTCTAGGTGAATCTAGTTGGGAGTGAGAGGACAACATTCGGTAGAAATATCCATATATATTCCAATTATATCTAGGTACCTATTTAAATTTATTATTATTCCATCTTTATTTCTTGATGAGTGCCATATATTATATATTTATAGCCTCCATATTATCTATATTTCTATATAAATAATGCTACTCGGGTATTTTTAGTGTTTTTAAGTTAAAACTATTCCTACAAGGATATGGCACGAAATTAGAGACGGATTTGGAAACCAAGTTCAGAAAGAGTTAAAAAAAGAATAAAGCTGTAAAAACACAAGGCAGTAGAGCACTAAAGTGGAATCCAGCATGCACATGAGATGAAAAGTGCCAAGAGATCTACTGGTACAATGCTCAGGACACAGTTCAAAAATATTACTGCTAAATAGCAGCAATTGCCACTATTTAGCGGCATAATTGGGTCCCCCTGCATTGTGTTTTTTCATGCTGACTCATATAGGGATTAGGGGTTCTACAGTAAAATAAATGCTTCGCCATTTGGCAGTCAATGCTACTATTTGGAGGCAAGACATATGAATCTATAACTAAAACTTTTCTGAGGGCGTCATTAAAATTTAGTAGCTATTCAGTTATAATAAGATTTGGTTTTGATATTCTGAGGGCAATATATTGCCCATAACCTTATAAATTAGGTTTTTTATGTAATTTTGAATTTAATAAAATTAGGGGATTAGCCAAAGGGGTGACGACCATAATACCTTAGCTCTAGAGGTGATTCTTTGTTGTTCATCGATTTTCTTAGGTTATTTTATTTTATTTGCTTTTTAGTTTAGTTAATTTACTTTCTAGTATAGATTTAATTTCTTTGTTGTTTAGATTTTATTGATTTCTAGTATAGATTTTTATTGAGAAAAATAGAAATTTATTTAATTTTATGAATAAAAATAGGATCTCGTTGATTAGGAGTATGTGTAACTAATTATTTAGGCATAGGATGTAGATAAAACTAAGGATCAAATTTATATTAATTTATTTATCGTCTTTCTAAAACTAAAATAAAAAAGATATGATTTTTTGATAAATAATGAAAATATAAGAAATTGTGTTTTCCATGTAATTGAAATTTTATTAAACTTTCATTATTGAAAATCTCAATAAAAAATTATAATTTGTAACAGTTGCCCATTTACAGAATATGAGGAATCTGATTTAGTCTTCTCTTTATTTAATGTTGGGTTCTGTTGTAGTCAAGGAGGACGATCCTGCTTTTCGTGACACTCCGAACATGGTCTATTCAGTTGGTAGCTTTTGCAAAAGCTTTTGGATGCAAAGAGCTTTGAATTCTTAGCTTAATTGCTCATATAGAGATAATCCCATCAATCGACCAATTCACCCCTTCTTTAGCCTAGTTTTTCTTATTTATAGAGATCTGGAAACATTTGAATTAGTGTAACTATCCAATTAATGGTCTTTTTGATTTGAGAATTAAGTTTCTATCTTTAGTCCACTAAATTTATCTAAATTTTCATGATTTGTAACTAACATCTTTAATCCTCTATTTTAGATCTGTAATTTAGCTCCATATAGCTTGCATGGTATGCTCAAACCAGCATTTGAATGTAAATAAAGATGATTTTTTTCCCTTGAGACTTTGGAATGAAAATGTGACCCTCTAGGGCCCAGTTGTTAGCTATACTTAGCTTAAGATGTGGATCTCTCTATGATTGATAATCCGCATTTTAGCTTCCAACAACATTTCTTTCTTGATTAGACTCACATTTAGGTACAAATGAAGATAATTTTTATCCTTTGAGTTTTTAAAGTTAAAACACAACTCTCTGGGGTTTGCATTTTAATTATATTTACCTCTAGTTCAGAATGTGGATCTCTCTATAATTGATGATCCACGTTTGAGTTTTCAGTTAGACTAGCGTTTGTATTGAAACAGAGTTAGTTTTAATCAAAATGCGACCCTACATTTGAAACTTTCGAAATGCGGGTTAGATCCGCATTTTAATTAAAACACAACCTTAAGGGTCTGCACGGATATCTCTTGACAAGGATCCGATTTTGCTTTTTAGCAATTATTTTTGCTTATTTAGACTTGCGTTTTTGTACAAACAAGAGTAATATTATATTTTTAAGGTTTTGAATACAAAATGCGATCCTGAGAAGTTCCTCGCAGATGTTTCTAGATGTGGATCCTCATTTTTATTGCTTAGCCATTTTCAAGACTTTTGAGGTTCTTGTTTCTTTATTTTTATTTTTTTTTGGAGAGATCTCTTGATATTGTAGAAACAAAATACAACCCTATGAGAGTCACATTCATGGCTCAAAATGCATATCTCTCTCTGATCGATGGTCTTCGTGTTAGCCATTTTTGGCCTGTAATGCAAATCTCTCTTTGATGATCTATGCATTAGCCATTTTAGATTTGAAATATGGATCTTTATTTAGTTGATGATCCATATGTTTTCTCAAAATGTGAATCTCTATCTGGTCGATAATCCCCTATTAGCTATTTTTGGCCTGTAATGCAAATCTTGCTTTGATCATCCATGTGTTAGCCATTTTTGACTTGAAATATGGATCTCTCTTTAATTGAGGACCTATATATTAGCCATTTCAGACTTGAAATGTGGATTTCTTTTTAGTTGATGATCCACAGGTTAGCCATTTTAGACTAAGGTTCTCTAATGCAGCGGTAAGAGATCATATTTCGCATTGATGATTTTAACACCGAACTCTTGGAGTCGAAGTACCCTTGCATGTTTTTGGATATGAAAGAGCAGAAGTTTTTAAGAGATAAAAATTTCTATACTAAGAATGAGTTAGAACTCTTTAAGTGATAAAAATCTTTGGATGATAAGTATAAAAGAGTAAAACTTTTTAAGAGACAAAAATCTCAATTCTTCTTGCACTAGAGATCCTCCCTACATAAATGTGTGTATCATCTCATGGAGGTTCCTCTCTTTTTTATCCTTCTTGGATTTTTATAGGAGTTTTGGAGATTTAAACCCCCCATTTTTATTTTCAATTAAATGAGGTGTAACCCCCATTTCAAAGGTGTAACCCTCATTTTAATTCTCTATTGAAGGAGATGTAATCTCCATTTAAACCACTCATTAATGGAATGTAACTCCCACTTTAATTGGTATTCATACTTGATTTTTTTGTCAACATAATCCCCTCCAAAGTTATGTCAATAGAACCCCCTTAAGAGGTAATTGTTAACTTGATGAATGTACTGTCAGAGGTAACTATTAACTTGATGAATCTGTGACTCATTTTTATATTTTTCAGAGGTGATTTTTAACTTGACAATATCGAGTTTGTATTCAAACGTCCAAGTATGAAACGAATGAATAGTTTTTTGTGCTAGAAGTAATTGTTAACTTTTCTGGACATGGTTAGTTTTAACTTTTCAGTGACTTGTAAAATAATAGTTTTTGAATTGTCAAAGGTAATTTTTAACTTAGCAAATTTTGGAGGAATGAGACGTGATTTTGTCAGAGATAATTATTAACTGATGAATTTTGGAGGAATGAATTTGATTTTGTCAAAAATAATTTTTAACTTGAAAAATTTTGGAGGAATGAATTATAATTTTATCAGAGGTAATTTTTAATTTGACAAATTTTGGAGAAATGAATTTTAGTTTTTGTCATCATTCATTTAGAGGTAACTGTTAACTTGATGAATGCACTTGGTGCTGATGATCAGAGGTAACTATTAACTTGATACATCATTGACTCTTTTATGTATTATTTAGATGTAATTATAAACTTAACAATATAGAGTCAGTATTCATACACCCAAGTAGATTTGCAATAAATGAATAACTTTCTTGAACATAATAGAAGTAATCATTAACTTTCCTGAACAAGTTATAGTTTTAGCTATTCAATGACTTGTAGTATAATAGTTTTTTGAATTGCCAGAGATAATTTTTAACTTAACAAAGTTTGGAGGAATGAATTTGATTTTGCCAGAATTAATTTTTAACTTGACAAATTTTTGGTGGAAGTGGATTTGAATTTGTCAGAGGTAATTTTTTGCTTGACAATTTTTAGTAGAAATGGAATTTGGATTTTGTCAGAGGTAATTTTTAACTTGACAAATTTTAGTCGAAATAGAATTTGGATTTGTCAAAGATAATTTCTAACTTGAAAAATTTTGGTGGTATTGAATTTTGGATTTTGTCAAAACTAATTTTTAACTTAACAAATTTTGGTAGAAATAGAATTTGACTTTGTTAGAGATATTTTTAACTTGACAAATTTTAGTGGAATGAAATTTATTTTGCCAGATGTAATTATTAACTTGAAAATTTTTGGCAGAGATGAATTTTAATTTGTCAGAGGTAATCATTAACTTGACAAATTTGATGGAAATAGAATTTGGATTTGTCAGAAGTAATTTTTAACTAGACAAATTTGGTGGAAATGGAATTTGTATTTGTAATTTTTAATTTAACAAAAGGGTGGAAATGGAATTTGGATTTGTTAGAGGTAATTTTTAACTTGATAAATTTGGTAGAAACGGATCTTGATTTTGTTTTCTGATGTCAGAGAGATAATTTTAACAAGATAATTTTTTTAGGTTCACTGGATCTATTGAGAGAAAAACGACAGAAGTTTTGCTGTTAGAAGTGAAATCTTAATATGATAGAAGATCGATCTTATTAGGATTTTAGCAAATCCCTAACTATCAACGGATTTGGTTATCCTTACCAATCTCTATTTGCGTTGGGCTAGCCATGCTATTTAGCTTTGCATGATAAAGTTGGCGAGGTTTTTATTTAGGCTTACATACCAAACTTTTCCTCTTCTCTTAGCCTTAGCAGTTTAGGGTAGTTCATGTTTTTAACCCCAGTATGATTGCTGGAAAGAAACTTATTTTCTTTCCATTGCTTTAGTAGTATTAGGCAGTTCATACTTTTACTCTCAGCTTGTAGGATTAGCAAGGATTTTGTTTGGGCTTACATGTTCCTTTATCCTTAGTCATAGAGATATAGGATTCATTTTTAATTGGTACCCCAGTTAGGGCGTGGAGCTACACGTTAGAAGCGAGCTAGCATATCTTCATTTGTTGTAATTGATGAGATAAATCTACTGTAAGCGCACAGTTTCGGTTGTAGCGCTAACAGGTCGTTCCCACACAGATCTAGGCTGTTTTTATGTTCTCACTAATTCTTTAGTCCAAGCGGATTAACTACGGGTTCTAAATTGGATTTGAGTTATAATAATTAGCCTGGGATATAGAATCCACTAGTTTCCAGCCATGTATTACTTCTATTGTCTTCTTCCTATCATAAAAATTAATTTTTAGTTTTAATCTTTACTTAAAATGTTCTAAGCATATGTTATCAAGTGGTGTGCAAGCATAACACATCAAATATACAACTTTTCATAAAAATAAACTAAATCACTAGATAACTTTATGACAAAAATAAAATGTAACAACCCCAAACCCTAATTAAGTATAGGCTATCAAGAAATCTAATTCAAGTATAACCTATCAAAGAATTAATGTACGTGTTGTTATATTTTAATATTTTCATTGAAAAATCTTTTCTTTATTATTTTATTTAGGAAGAAAATATTAGAGAGCAATTACATGGTGGATTCCTAGTTTTATCTACATCCTAGAGCTAAACTAAATTAACTATTCATACTTCTAATTAAAAAGATCATATTTTTCCTAGAAAGCGATTAACGTTTTATACTAGAAAGCAAAATAAATCTATCCAGAAAGTAATTAGAAGAAGATTATCTAAGAAACAATGATGAATAAAAAATGGTACCTCTGGAGTAGGTATGGCAGTCGTCACTCCTTCAGTAGACCCTAATTTTATTCAATAAAATTTGAATATAAAATTACATCATAAAAATCTCTTCTTAATTACAAGGATTAATAGGGTATTTATAACCCAAACACAATAATGCTCTTGCTCAAACTCAATACAAAAGATATAATCCTAATTCAAAACAAACTAATCTCAAGATATATAATATTAATCCAATCTATAGGTATTAGAAACCAATGGTTGAGATTAGATGGTATAAATTACTAATTTTCGGGTCCAAAACCTAAAATTAAGTTCAGCAGACCCATAGCTCACTGGATCGAATTTTTCACTCTGTAACGCTTCAGTAAAAAAAATCATAACTTTTGTATCCAAACTCGGTTTGATCTGTTCTTGAGCTCATTTCAAAGATAATTTTGAGATCTATTATTTCCCCTACATAAATATTTCAAATTTAAGCTTTTTCTTGGCTGAATATGCTCTTGAAGTTGCTATTGCTGCACTTGAGTTTTTATCTTGACCAAAATTGACTTTCTTTGCTCATATTCTTGAAACATTTTCATCTTCTTCTCTTCCTTTCGAATCCTTTGTTATATAAAAACATACTAAATATATCCGGGTAACAATTATTTTTATACAAAAATAGATAAAATATGCAAGAAAAAAATGAAAAATATGATAATAATTACACCCGACACCTATCTTCATTTAGTCCTCGAGGAAAATCTAGACCTAAAAAGAAAAATCCTAACTCACTTTTACAGGAATCGCGATTGCACTTAGCACGTGTAACAAGCGTTTAAACCCCTGGGTTATCCTAGTGGATGAGTTGTGTCTCGTGAGGATTTGCAGTAAATATACCCACAAAATTCATGAAGAAAATAGATTAAGAAATAAAGAAAAGAAAAATAAGGATAACCGAAAGTAAGAAATATAATAATTTTATACAAAAGAAAAAAAAATCCTTTTTTTGATATTTTCTTCAACTAATCTCACTAATATACAAACTCAAGAACGCAATTAAATTATCAATTTTCAAGTCAAGCATCATATCAAATACATTTATCATTTTAATCAAAAATTTAAATTCTATCTTTCAATACCCACTAATAGATAATTCATTGGTTCCTATACATCATATGCACGTGTGATAGTCTACTTCGGCCTTTGACTCCAACTCTAACTCATGATTCATCTCCTCTCTCAAAATAATTTTTTTTCTATTTTTTAAAGAATATTTCACCTTTCATGAGAATATTCACGCTTGCTTAGATTCAAAGTACCCGATTGCTCGGATCATACTCCTTTTTTTTCTGAGGCTATTGCCTTAATATCAGGCTCACCCATTTTTTCTTTTTTCTTTATTTTTTATTTCTTAGGCTATTATCTTAAATACCAGGCTCATCCCTTTTCTTTCTTTCTTTCTTTTTTTTTGTTTGCTTGGAGAGAGAATACTACTCAATCGTTATTATTTTTGTTCTTAACCTAAAAAACTATTGTGAAGTGAAAAATAGATGTATACTTATCTCAAAATTACTATTAGCAGTATTTTTTTTGAATTTTATTATTTTTCATAAAATTCTTAGTGTATCATCCAATCTACTCTCTTATCAAATTTCAAATCTAAATTTATTCTTTTATTTGTAATTAAATTGATTTATTGAAGAAATATTTTTTGATTTTTTTAACATTTTTTCAGATATTTTAACTTTTTATTCAATTTTTTTTAATTACCCTAAAAGCTACTCAAAGTGTAAAATAAAGAAAAAAAAACCTAAAAATAAAATAAAAAATTCTAGAAAAAACTAAAATCCTAGAAAAATATGAAGAAAAATCTCCTAACCCACTCCTCACACCTAAACTTGTGTATGCCCTCATACACAAACAAAGGATGGTGAAATAAATAAGAAATTTATTATAAAAATATTATATACTTACTAGAAAATTCAAACCGGTTACGACCTCTTGATCGCTTCCCGCTCATATAGTCTGTCCTTTTATGTTTTGATATTGATAAACTTAGCCTTTTTGTCAATTTTGCATTTAATCTTTCCATCCTATTTTTGATTTTTCTCAATTTATTGCTACCCTTCTTTCTTTTATTCAATGGAATAATTTTAAAGTTGGAAATCGTACCTTTATCATCCATATTTAACTCACGAGAATCTTTTATGACAGTAAGTATTTTGGTTTTATCAAAATGTGAAATAACATACTCACTTTGGTGTTGTGGAATCATGAGCTCGATTTTAGATGGCTCTTTCAAATCATTAGGTACCATGAGCTCTTCCTTTTGTGGTTCTTTCCACAATTCCAGTATACTGGGCTCATCATGCAAACTTTCTTCAAAACTGTTATAAAAATTCTCAAAAGAAAATGCCATACTAGTGGACTTATCATTAGTCAAGTCACTATGAAGAGATAAAAATTTTTCTTCACATTTTTCTTCAAAAGAATCAAATGATAATGTCACTAGTAAGCTCATAATGAGGCAAATCACCAAGCAAAGTTTTCTCTTAATCACTAGTTTGTTCATAATTATTTTCACAATGGTTTAAAATATATTGATCACAGTATTGAAGTATAGACTCATCATGCATAAAATTATTTAACTCATTTTGAATCATATCAATTTCAAAAGATGACTGAAGTGGTTGTTTATTGGAGTTAAATATATTCAAACAATTAGCTGGTTGATTTTTAAATAATTTAGTATAATAAATCATTTTGAGAAAATCCTCCATATAAGATATAGTTTGAGATGATGATTTTAGCAAAATTTCTATACCTTTCTTTATTGTACATGCTCGTTCCTTAGTCTCGTGATTATAAACTTTCTTGTTATCTTCGAATGATGTCATCTTGTGGCCATGGGTGAAATTTGAATGTAGATATGATAGATCTGTGTATATATTTGATGACAGATATGAAGTGGTTGTAGGTAAATTCTCATGATATGCATACCTCACTACTAATCTTTTTAATCTTTTATCTAACATGTTCAATTGAATATCTTGTTCATGACTGAATTTAGAATATGAAGATGAATAATCTATAAAGAAAAGATCAGATAGAAAACTCTCTTGATACGACTCTTGATTGTATGTAAAACTAGAATTACTGATCCATTCATAATTGTAATTTTGTGTATATGAAACGCTCGTAGGTTCATGATATGTGGGAATTTGATCATGATCTAAACCTAATAAACTTCCTATCTACGGACACTGATGATAATTATAAAATGAATCATGATAATGATGGCATCCAGATACACAAAATTGATTTTGAAACATTTTTTCTGATTTGGATTTTTTTTTTGAAAAGGTGGAGAGGGAAAGAAATGGAAAAGAAAAAGAAAAAGTCAAGAAATTTTTGTTTTGGATTTTTTTTGAATCAAAGACCAAAACCACAAAATAAGAAAAACAATTGGGCAGATAATTAAAAATTATGCTGCTAAATAGCGGTAATTACCGCTGTTTAGTGGCAAAATCAGGGAGTTTGACTCCCTGTTTCATGCAGTGATTCAAGTATTTCTCCGATCCCTTTTTAATTTCCTGTATTTATAATTTCAGATCCCTACATACTCAATACACATTGTTAACCCATAAAGCGTTAGAAAAACTAAGAAAACAACGTCGATTCCTAACAACGATGCCTAAAACTTGATGTGATAAATCTACTGCAAGTGCACAGTATCGGTTGTAGTGCTAATAGGTCATTCCCACAGGGATATATGGTATTTTTGCATTCTCGATAATTCTTTAGTCCTAGCAGATTAACTACGGGTTCTAAGTTGGATTTGAGTTATACTAATTAGTCTATGATATAGAATCCACTAGTTTCCAACCATTTATTACTTTTATTATCTTCTTCCTATCAAAAAATTGATTTTTTAGTTTTAATTTTTACTTAAAATGTTCTAAGCATGTGTTATCGAGTGGTGTGCAAGTATAACATATCAAATATATAACTTTTCATAAAAATAAACTAAATCATTAGATAACTCTATGACAAAGATGAAAAATAACAATCCCAAATCCTAACAAAGTATAGGTTATCAAGAAATCTAATTCAAGTATAACCTATCAAAACAATAATTTAAGAGTTATTATATTTTAATCTTTTCATAGAAAAATCTTTTCTTTATTATTTTATTTAGGAAGAAAACACTAGAGAGCAACTAAATGGTAGATTTCTAACTTCATCTATATCCTAAAACTAAAAAATTAGTTACTCATACTTCTAATTAAAAATATTATATTTTTCCTGTAAAGCAATTAAAGTTTTACACTAGAAAGCAAAATAAATCTATCTAGAAAGCAAATAGAAGAAGATTATCTAAGAAACAATGATGAACAGAAATGAGTACCTCTGGAGTCGGTATGGTGACCGTCACCCCTTCAGCAAACCCTAATTTTATTCAATAAAATTTGAGTGCAAAATTACATCATAAAAATCTCTGCTTAATTATAAGGATTCATGGGGGTATTTATTATCCAAATACAATCCTGCTCCTACTCAAACTCAATATAAAAAATATAATCCTAATCCAAAACAACCTAATCTCAAGATATATAATTTTAATCCAATCATTAGGTATTAGAAACCAATGATTGAGATTAGATAGCATGAAATACTAATTTTTGGATCCAAAACCCGAAATTAAGTTCAGTAGACCCATCGCCCACTAGATCAGATTTTCCACTCTATAATTCAGTAAAATATCCATAACTTTTGCATCTGAACTCAGATTGATCTTTTATTGGGATTGTTTCTAAGATAATTCTGTGGTATATAAATTTCTCCTACACAAAATTTTCCAATTAAACCTTTATCTTGGCCAAATATGCTCTTGAATTTGCTACTGCTGCACTTGAGTTTTTGTCTTTACCAAAATTAACTTTCTTTACTCATATTCTTGAGAAATTTGCATCTTCTTCTTCTCTTCCTTTCGAATCCTTTGTAATCTATAAAAACACACTAAATATACCCAGTAGCAATTATTTATATACAAAAATAGATAAAATATGGGAGAAAAAATATAAAATATGATATTAATCACACCCCACACCTATCTTTTGCTAGTCTTCAAGCAAAACCTAGACCTAAAAAGAAAAATCCTAACTCAGTTTCATAGGAATCGCGATTGCACTTAGCATGTGCAATAAGCCTTTAAACCCCTAGGTTACTCTAGTGAATGAGTTATGTCTCGTGATGGTTTGCAGTGATTATACCCACAAAAATCATGAAGAAAATAGATTAAGAAATAAAGAAAAGAAAAATAGGGATAATCGAAAATCAAGAAATATAAAAATTTTATACAAAAGAAAGAAAAATCCTTTTGTTTTTGATATTTTCCTCAATTAATCTCACTAATATACAAACTCAAGAACACATTTAGATTATCAATTTTCAAGTCAAGTCATATCAAATACAGTTATCATTTTAATCAAAAATTTAAATTCTATCTTTCAATACCCACTAATAGATAATTCATTAGCTCCTATACTTCTACGTGCACGTGTGATAGTCTATTTCGGCCTTTGACTCCAACTTTAACTCATGATTAATCTCATCACTCAAAACAAAAATTATTTTTTCTATTTTATTAAGAATATTTCACTTTTTATGCAAATATTCATGATTGTTTAGGCGCAAAGTACCTGATTACTTAGATCATACGCTTTTTTTTATCAGAGTCTATTGCCTTAATACCAGGCTCACCTTTTTTTTCATTTTTCTTCTTTTTTTTTTCATTTATGAGACTATTGCCTTAAATACCAGGCTCACCCCTTTTTTTCTTTCTTTATTTTTTTTCTTATTTAGAGAGAGAAGACTACTCAATCGTTATCATCTTTGTTCTTAACCTAATAAACTATTATAATATGAAAAATAAATGTACACTTACCTCAAAATTAGTGGTATTTATTTTTTGATTTTTAATCTTTTTCATAAAATTTTTAGTGTATCATCCAATCTACTCTCCTATCAAATTTTAAATCAAAATTTATTCTTTTATTTGTAATTGGTTGATTTATTGAAGAAAATATTTTTTTGAACTGGTTTTTATAGTTTTTTCAGATATTATAATTTTTTTTTCAATTTTTTAATTACCGTGAAAACTACCAAAGTGTAAAATAAAGAAACCAAAAAAAATCTTAAAAAAATAAAAAATCCTTGAAAAATATGAAGAAAAATCTCCTAACCCACTCCCCCACACTTAAACTTGTGTATGCCCTCATACACAAACAAAGGCTGGTAAAATAAATAAGAAAACTATTATAAAAATATTATACATTTACTAAAAAATTCAAACCAGTTACGACCTCTTGATCGCTTCCCACTCTCATAGTATGTCCTTTTATGTTTTGATATGGATGAACTTAGCCTTTTTGTCAATTTTATATTTAATCTCTCCATCTTGTTTTTTATTTTTCTCAATTTATTCGTGTCCTTCTTTCTTTTATTCACCGGTAAAATTTTAAAGTTGAAAATCTTATCTTTTTCGTCCATATTCAACCCACGAGTATCTTTCATGGCAGTAAGTATTTTGATTTTATCAACATGTGAAATAAAATACTCACTTTGGTGTTGTGGAATCGTGAGCTTGATTTTAGATGGCTCTTTCAAATCATCAGGTACCATGAGCTCTTCTTTCTATGGTTCCTTCTATACTTCTAGTATTATGGGCTCATCATGCAATTTTTTTTCAAAACTGTTATCAAAATTCTCCAAAGACAATGCCATACCAGTAGACTTATTATTAGTCAGGTCACTACGAAGAGATAAAAATTCTTCTTCACAAATTTCTTCACAATTTTCATTAAAAGAATCAAATGATAATATGTCACTATTAAGCTCATCATGAGGCAAAATTTTCTCTTTATCACTATTTTCTTCATAATTATTTTCACAATGGTCGTAGGATGATCACAGTGTTGAAGTGTAGACTCATTATGCACAAAATTATTTAACTCATTTTGAATCATATCAATTTCAAAAGATGACTGAAGTGGTTGCTTATTGGAATTAGATATGTTCAAACAATTAGATGGTTGATTTTCAAAAGTTCAGTATAAGAAATCATTTTGAGAAAATCTTCCATATAAGATATAATTTGAGAGGATAATTTTAGCAAAACTTCTATATCTTTTTCTATTGTACGTGCTCACTCCTCAGCCTCATGACTATAAGCTTCCTTGTTATCTTTGAATGATTTCATCTCGTGGTCATGAGTGAAATTTGAAGGTAGATATGATAGATCTGTGCACATATTTGATGACAGATATGAAGTGGTTATAGGTAAATTCTCATGACATGCATACCTTACTTCTAATCTTTTTAATCTTTCATCTAAAAATTTCAATTGAATATCTTGTTCATAATTGAATTTAGACCATAAAGATGAATAATCTATAAAGAAAGAATCAGATGGGTAACTCTCTTGATATGACTCTTGATTGTATATAAAACTAGAATGATTCATCCATTAACAATTGTAATTTTGTGTATAGAAAGCGCTCGTAGGTTCATGATATGTGGAAATTTGATTATAATCTAGTCCTAAAGAACTTCCTATCCATGGACACTAATAATAATTATGAAATGGATCATGAGAATGATGGCATCCAGATACACAAAATTGATTTTGAAACATTTTTTATGTTTTGGATTTTTTTCTGAGGAGGTGGAAAGGGAAAGAAATGGAAAAGAAAAAGAAAAAGTCGAGAATTTTTTTTTTGGATTTTTTTAGAATCAAAGACCAAAACCACAACACAAGAAAATAAATAGGGCAGATAATTGAAAATTTTACCAGTAAATAGTGGCAATTGCCGCTATTTAGCAGCAAAATCAGGGAGTTTGATTCCCTGTTTTTTGTACTTATTAGAAAATATTTCTCTGATCCCTTTTAGTTTGCTGTATTTATATTTTTAGATCTCTGTACACTCAACACACACTGTTAATCCACAAAACATTAGAAAAATTAAGAAAATACTGTCGATCCCCGGCAACGGCGCCAAAAACATGATGTGATAAATCTACTGCAAATGCACAATGTCGATTGTAGCGCTAACAAGTCGTTTCCATAGGGATCTAGGGTGTTTTTGCATTCTCACTAATTGTTTACTCCTAGCGGATTAACTACAACTTCTAAGTTGGATTTGAGTTATACTAATTAGTCTAGAATATAGAATCTACTAGTTTCCAGTCACGTATTACTTGTATTATCTTCTACCTATCATTAAAATTGATCTTTTAATTTTAATCTTACTTAAACTGTTCTTAGCATGTGTTCAAGTGGTGTGCAAGTATAACGCATCAAATATACAACTTTTCATAAAATAAATTAGATCATTAGATAACTTTATGACAAAGATGAAAAGTAACAATCCCAAACCTTAACTAAGTATAGGCTATAAAGAAATCTAATTCTAGTATAACCTATCAAATAATTAATGTACGAATTGTTATATTTTAATCTTTTCATTGAAAAATCTTTTCTTTATTATTTTATTTAGGAAGAAAACACTAGATATCAAATACATAGTGGATTCCTAATTTCATCTACATTCTAGAGCTAAACTAAATTAGCTACTCATACTCCTAATTAAAAAGATCATATTTTTCCTAGAAAGCAATTTGGGTTTTACACTAGAAAGTAAGATAAATCTATCTAGAAAGCAATTAGAAGAAAATTACTTAAGAAACAATGATGAACAGAAAAGGGTACCTCTGGAGTCAGTATGACAGCCATCACACCTTCAGCAAACCCTAATTTTATTTAATAAAATTTGAGTATAAAATTACATCACAAAATGCTCTTCTTAATTACTAGGATTCACGGGGTATTTATAACTCAAACTTAATCTTACTCCTACTCAAACTCAATACAAAAGATATAATCCTAATATAATACAAACTAATCTCAAAATATATAATCTTAATCCAATCCGTATGTGTTAGCAACCAATGGTTGAGATAAGATGGCATAAAATACTAATTTTTGGGTCCAAAACCCGAAACTAAGTTCAGCAGACCCGTTGCCCACTGGATCGGATTTTCCATTCTGTAGTGCTTCAGTAAAATGTTCATAACATTCATATCTGAACTTAGATTAATCTATTCTTAGACTTGTTTCAAAGATAATTCCGAGAAAAGTCCATAACGTTCATATCAAACACTTACGATTTAGATGAATGACTATGTCGAAGTTCTTCAGAATTTCTTTCTTGAAAAGATTTCAGGAGGGGTAACATATCCCTATTCCCTATGAGTTTTATCATAATAATCCAACATCTTTTTTTTGAAATAAAAGGTTTAGGCATAGTTCTTCTTCCTTTTCTCAAATTCAACTCCTTGCCTTCGGATAGATTGTATCCCATCTTTTTCATCATTTTATGGGAAGAACTTGGGATTTTCCAATTCTTCCTCCTTCTTCAGCATCGAGCCATTGTGCAATTTCTTCGGCTTCTTCGGCTTGTGTTGATAGTTCTTTCCAAGTAGAAAACTTCACAACCGCTATCCTGGTGAGAATTTTAGTAAAGAAGTTATGCCTGCAGGTCTCCACTAAAGTTTTTTCTGGCATCCAGTGTGAATATCATAAATAATCATTCCTGAATCTTTTTATGAAGTCTTGAGCCAACTCCCCCTTCTTTAATTTTGTGGCAAGGAGTGCTGCATCGAAGTCTCGATGTCATCTTCATAGAACCTGGTCAAGAAAACCTTTTCCATATCATTCCATGAGTTAACGGTTCCCGACTCCAATCTTCAGAACCACTCAAGTGCTAGACCTATGTGGGTACTAATAAAAACTTGTGTAGTGGTCGGGTCATTTCCTTTCAAATGCCCTGTTTGAGACTGAAAATAGTAAAGATGCTGATTCAGTGACCCTTTAGCATCAAAAGTCTTGAGCTTCAGAGGTTTGTAATTTTCTAGGAATGGTATATTCTTTCACTCCATCGGATACTATCTTATGACCCCAGCTCTTGCAAGTTGCTCTTATAAACCAGAGCATTGACCTGATTTTGAAAGTTTTCCATCATGGCAGCATGTGGGCTGTCTTTATGTTCTGAATTCTTAGATTGATGGTTTGAGTGTTCAGAACAGTTATTTTCTTCTTTATGTTCCTCGCTACCAATGCTTCCAGGAGGAGTACGAGGTTCATTCACTTTTTTTTGTTCGCTTTCATCGGGATGCGGGAGCTTTTGGAAGAAAATTCTCTCTTGTTCTTTGTTTGCTGTTTGATCAGGAATTGGAGCATTCCCCTGATCTTGTTTATAGACTCCAGCTGTTGTTGGCGAAATTTTTTGAGAAAAGAAAAGAAAGGAAGTAAAAGAAAAAAAATTAATAATAGCAAATATGTGGATTATATATCTTTCATAAGAGAGATCCACGAATAGACGTTAAAGAAGAGCCAAAATACAACCTTTGCAGAGTTGTGTTTTATTTCTAAAAGAAGCCAAAACGCAGATCTTTGATTCATGAATGATGCTAAGGCGCGGGTCTCCATTTATAGAAGATCTGTGGATTAAATTAATAGGAACGGGTCCCCACAGGGTTGCGTCATACTCAAAGTGCAAAACCGCATTAGGGCCCACAGAAAGCCCATAAAATTCAAGGGTACAGTTAAAGTATTAATAACACGGACCACCTACCATAGAGAGATCTGCGTCTGATTTGTTCTTTTCTAAAGCACAATCGATACGCGAACCCTGAAGGGTCACTTTTTTACCTCAAGATCTCAAAGAGCAAAAACTATCTCCAGCAGCACTCAAATATAAGTCCAAACATACAATGCAAGCCACTAAACACCAAAACACGAATCTAAAACTTGAGATTCGTATTTCAGTTACAATTCAGAGAATTAATGACGTCAGTTACAAATTCTTGAGATTTAATAAATATCTTTCAGATCAAGAGACGAAAAATTAATTCTCAAGTCATAGAGGTCATCAGTTGGATAGTTATATCAACTCAAAAGCCTCCAAACGTCTATAAATAGCAAGAGTTTAGGCTAAAAAAGGCATCTTGAGATCAATATTATAAGAGAGAATCATTTTCTATCTAAGTGTTTGTACTATCAAGAGCTCTAAACCTTTGCCAACTAAGAAATTTATTGTTGTGCCTAGGGATGAGAAAAATGGAAAAATGGGGGATGACGAGGCCGATGATCTCAGGTGCCTTTTCATAGATGCTTTGGTGGCCGGGATGGAGAGAAAGACGACATAGTCTTGTCGGAAAGCCTGCCTTTTCAATATCAACGATGTTGGAGTTTGACTTTCGCCTCTAGCAAACCATCAATGCATCAGCATACATTTACAGATGGAGACACCACTGGTTGTTTAGGCAGTATGGACATCTCTTTAGCAATTTACACATTGATCTATCTGGTTCGAGTGAGTCCATCATTTTGACATCATGGTTAGAAGATTCCTAGTTCAGACAGGACCAAGGGTGTGAGGATTTCACTGTAGCGAGGGTTTTTCCAGAAAGCGCCGTCTGTTCAAGACCGACACTCTGATCTCACTTTTTGCAGTGGTATAGAGTGTCAACAAAGAGTAAGATCGTCCTCCACAGGTACTACAGAACCTAGTTTTAAACAAAGAGGAATCACCTTCCTCATCTTCTGTAAATGGGCAACCATTCAAATTTTAATCTTTTATTGAGAAGTTCAATAAAAAAATCAATTTTATGGCAAACAGAACATTAGCGACTCCACTGGAGACCCCTATCATTTCTCATGATAAGATTATAGCTCAATCTGATAAAATTTTAGTTGGCACTATGGTTGAGTCACTCATCATTGAGTTTGACTAGGAGAAGTATGAGGAATTCCTCTCCTCTGGTACCATGAGTCCTAACTCCTTGCAGAAAATCCATAAGGTCTCTAGCAGCTTGGCCTCTAAGGAGGCCCCAAAGATAATGGTCCTATCAAAGGACTTCTCTGACCAATCCGGTCTCAAAGAAGAGTTGTCTCCTTTACCAGCACAATACTTAAGGTCTGCTCCACTCAAGACCCACGTTGATCTCAAGAGGATGGGCCAGGACCCCTATAATAGCAAGAAAAATTGATCATTCTTTGATATTCAAGGAAATGACTCTGAAAACAAGGTTCCTCTTACTTGCACCATGAAAAGGAGCCTGAGAAGCAATAAGGCTAGCACTTTCCATAGAGCCATGAAATGAAAAAATGTTGTTGAACCACAATCGCATGGTCCACCAGTTCAAGTATGGAAGCTAAAAAGTGAAGGAGTAGTTCCAAACAAAAACATAGATCGAGATGCTGATGGGTTCATTCGTGTTTCCTACAGGAAACGCCATTCGCCCACCAAAATCATCTATGACTTCAAATGTGGAGTTTACATCCACGTTTCACAAACGAGACAAGGGTCCCACACTCGTGTTGCAGAAACAAAATGCGACTCTCAAGATCATATTTCCACAAATAAATACAGATCTCAAATTCGCGTACCACCAGAAAAATGCGGTCCTCAAGATAGTGTTTCTAAAGAAGAATCAACTTCTAAGGCTCATTTTCTAGTTTTGCCAGAAGTTCATCCAACCACCCTAAAGTAAAATTTACTCCTAGAATCTTCAAGGGAATAGAAACACCTATCCCAAAGATATCATTTGAAGGCAATGTTGCCTCCACTAGTAAAACAATCAGTTCCGATACAAGGGACCTCACAGAGTTTCTCAACAAGAAGAGAGAAAATTTCGAATGTCTCATTATCATTGTGAATAATTGTTCAATACAGTGTTATCGTATTGTCAATGTGTAGTGTCCCCTGCCAAACAGCCGGTCTTTAATCGACTTACGACGTCTTCAACCGAACCATAAAAAAAAGATGACACAACAAACAAGAATTTTCTGAACCTGAAAACCTTGAAATATCATCTAACATGATAAAGTTCGGGAAGAAGAAGAAGAAGAAAATAAAGAGTTTTTCTAGAATAAACTTTTCTGACTCCGAACACTCATTAGGCTTGAAGAGTGTGTTCAGCTAGATACGGGGTGTTTTCAAAATACCCGACTCAAGAGAGGGGTAACAGCACCATTAGATTACAGGCAAATGGCCGGAGCCTCCTCTGATGAAGAAGACATGGCAAACTTAGCTGTAGCTTAATCTCAGACATCTGGCTCATTTTTTAAAGATTCCGCATCTGCACATATGGTACAAGTAACTTCTGAAGAATTTATGAAGAGGATGGATGTGCAAGACAAAACCATCCAACAACAACAAGATATCATCAACGAGATCAGAGGGATGGATGTGCAAGACAAAACCATCCAACAACAACAAAATATCATCAATGAGATCAGAGATATACTTTATCTCCTGATCGATAATAGAAAGAAGGACAAAGGAGAATTTTCCTCTAAAGGTCCCCACAATTCAAAGAAAGACAAAGGAAAAAAATCCAGAAAATGAACCTTATACTCCTCCTAATAATATGAATGATAATAAAGAGGATCATTGCGAGGAAGAAGATATCGTTCTGAGCTTTCGCACCACTAAGATGGGAATTCAAAAAATGAAGATAATTCAAACACTGCTTGGATGGAAAGTTTTCAGAATCAACTCAATGCTCTCATGCATAGGAATAACTTGCAGGAGCTGGGGGTTGTGAGACCGTATCCGATGGAATAGGAAAGTATACCATTCCCAGAGAACTACAAACTATTGAAACTTAAGTCATTTGATGGTAAAGGGTGGTCACCGAATTAGCACCTTTAATATTTTAAATCTCAAACGTGCCACTTGACTTAAAATGACCCGATTATTCACGAGTCTTTGTTAGTTCCTTGATGGGTCTAGCATTTGAGTGGTTTTAGAGGTTAGAAATGCGAACCATCAACTATGGAGAAAACCTTTTTAACAAGGTTTTATGAAGATGATATGGAAATCTCAATTCCACCACTCCTTGCGACAAAGTAAAAAAAAAATGGAGAATAAACTCAAGATTTCATTAAAAGATTTAAAAATGATTCTCTGAGATGTCCGCATGGGATGCTTAAAAAAACATTAGTAAAAACTTGCAGACATAATCTCTCCATCAAAATTCTTACCAGAATGGGGGCTGTGAAGTCCTCTACTTGGAAAGATCTTTCATTACAAGCCGAAAAAGTCAAAGAAATTACACAGAGATTTGAGACTGAAGAAAGAGGGAGACAAAGGAGAAACAATCCTGAAACACCTTAGTCGTCTCAACTAAAAGGGAAAGAGATGATGGCAGTAGATGCTCCAAGTCCAACTAAATCTCTTCTGAGGACTCCCGCTCAATCAAGAGCTCCTCAAAAATAATATTCTTTCAAAGTGAGCATAGCACCACCCTTTTCAATCTGCACATGACAAAGTATATGTTGAAGCTGCCAGAGTCAAAGCGAGCTAAAGAAGTAGGAAATGTTAATGATCCCAATTACTATGTGTATTACAGGATCATTAATCATCTTGCAAAGATTGTTATATTCTAAAGGATAAGGTTCAGGCTCTGGTAAATACTAATGTTCTCAAGCTGCAAGAAGATTATAAGAAGGTGACAGCAAATATGATGACTTTCAAATTTGGAAAGACTCCAGACTGGATAGAATCAACTGTTCAAGATGGAGTTCAACCAATTCTTAAAGGCACAATGAGTTGGGTCATAAATTATGATCCTCATCCACAACAAAAGAAAAGGTTATCTTCTTTTGAAACCTCTGAAGGGAAAATAATGTGGGTGCATCTAGACCTCCTTGAAGATGAGCAATGGAGTTCCAGTTCATCTAAGAAGAAGTTAGAAGGAAAGGCATGCACTTCTAATATTGTCACTGCAGTTCTTGAAGATGATGAAAGAGTTCATCCTCTCTCTCAATACTGTCACTGCAGTTCTAATACTGTCTCTAAAGGGGATATATTGTGGGTGCATCTATACCTCCTTGAAGATGAGCAATAGAGTTTCAGTTCATCTAAGAAGACGCTAGAAGGAAAGGCATGCACTTCTAATACTGTCACTGCAGTTCTTGAAGATGATGCAGGAGTTCATCCTCTCTCTCAAATTCAGAAGAGGAGATCAAAGAATCCTTGGCAGTCAATGAAGGCCAGCAGAAGCCATCTGGAACTCATTTAGGGAAAGACTACTTTAAGGATTATGACCAAGTAGTCAAGCCTCAGTCTCCTGAGAAGAACAAACAAAAAGATCTTAAGTTTGATAAAGATCACAAAAATAAAGAAAAAGAGTCGGGGAAAGCTCCAAAAAACCTTTCCGATTTGATGTTCTGGCACAGTTGACCAACATCCCCGTAAGAATCACTTTGTACGAGCTCTTGAGGTTATCCTAGCAAACTAGGGAAGCCTTAAGAAAAACTCTACAAGACTCTATGGTATTTCTGGCCCAAATGCCAAAAACAACTGAAGAGGAAGAGGTCTGTACTGCATGCCACCAGACTTCTAAAATGATACCTTGCATAACTTTCTTTCTAAAAGATATGCAAGTGAAGAATAACAAGCATCACCAACCTTTATATTATAAAGACTACATAGGGTCAACCGAGATTGACCGAATTCAAGTTGACTCTGGATCCACGCTAAGTGTAATGCCAAGGAAAGTGTTGTGGTATTTAGAAGTTCCAATCAGTAGACTGGCATCAACAAATACAACCATATTTGGATTCAATGCTATGGAAGTAAACCCATGGGCAAGGTGAAACTGAAGTGCTAGATCGGCGATCTAAAGACGGAAGTCACATGCTATGTTATACATGCTGACTCGTCTTACTACCTATTACTCAAAAGGCCATGGATCCACCTCAACCTCATTGTCTCTTCTACATTTCACCAGTGTATGAATTAAGTGGATAAAGATAGGAATATGAAGACCATTGTGGCAGAAAAGCAATCCTTTAAAGGTGTTGAGAACTACTTTACAGATGTGCTGCATATCAAGATACATTTGAATCAGCTGAACAACTTGTCCCAGAAGAATTAGATAGCGGCAATGAAGTTGATACAGAATCAGGATCCGAAGAGTCGAGATCTAATGATGAAAATTGAAAAGTTGAACCCATTGTAATAAGTCATAAAGGCCTTGATGTAAATGACACCCCCAATTCTGATGGCGAGTAGATAATTATTGAAGATATAGAGTTTGCTTATTGACTCAAGTACTAGTACTGATGCAGTCAGTAATCAACTAAACAAAATATACTCCTTAGCATCATTCCAAGCACACATCCGATCATCCTTTTGTATACAAAGTGATGTTGATGAAGATGCAAGTGAAGCAATCTTTGTAGTCCCTCCCAGGCATAAAGGTCAAATGCTTATACTATTTGGAAAAACAAATGATAATAAGGAAAAATGTTTAGATTCTGAGGAAGAATAGGAAAATCTCGAGTTCTTCTATTTTGATAAAATCTTTCATAAAATGATGAAAAAGATGGGATATAGTCTAGTCGAAGGCAGGGGGTTGAATTTTGAAAAAGGAAGAAGAGCTATGCTTCAACCCTTTTGTCTCAAAAGAAAAAAAATAGCAAATTACTATGATAAGACTAGCAAGGCTCTAGGATATGTTACTACTCTCAAGAACCTTTCAAGGACAAATTCTGAAGAGTTTTGAAAAACTCATTAATTTGAATCATTATGTTGGAATTCAGATGTAAGTATTGGAGCTATTTTCTAGAAGTCTCTGTCAACATGGTTTCTGCGAATCAAAAAGAAGAAAATGATGAAGAATTGTCGTCGGTCAAGGATGATCTCTTGGCGAAACATCTCAACATGGAGTGGGAAGTTCAATTCAAACAATGTAAACCTTCGACTAAAGATAAGATGATCCAAGTAAATATGAGTGATGAAGTTAATTCTAAACCCATATTTATAGTGAAACTTATCTTCTAAAGAAAAAGAAGAAATGATTTCTCTTGTTCGGGAATACATTGATATTTTTGCCTAGAATTATGAAGATATGTTAGGACTCAATCCAAAAGTGGTAATGCACAAGTCGAACATCCGACTTGATGTGAAACCTATCAAACAACAACAGAAGGTTCCGTCCCGAAATAATAGAAGCTATTGAAGTCAAAATTAAGAAGTTAATTGAATCAGGCTTTATTCACGAAGAACAACATCCAGATTGGGTCATGAATATAGTTCCTATGACCAAGAAAAATGAAAAAAATATGGTCTGCATTGACTTTAGAGACTTGAACGAAGCATGCCTAAAGGACGAATTTCCTTTGCCCATCACAGATGTCATGATTGACAACACTTGCAGCTATGAATGGATGTCGTTCATGAATGGATTCTCAGGATACAATCAAATCAAGATGTACCCTGATGATGAAAAGCATACATCATTTAGAATGCCACTAGGAGTGTAGTATTATATGGTCATGCCATTTGGTTTGAAGAACGTTGGCGCCACGTATCAAAGCACCATGAACATGATATTTCAACAACATTTCTGAAAGACAGTGGAGTGTTACATAAATGACCTGGTAATCAAGAGCAAAAGTAAAAGCAATTATCTTCATGATCTTAGAATGGTGTTTGGCCTCATTTGAAAACACCAGCTTAAGATGAATCCAATTAAATCTTTTCTGGAAGTTTCTAGTGGAAAGTTTCTAGGTTTTGTAGTCACTTCCCAAGAAATTCATCTCAATCCAGATAAGATCAAAGCAATTCAAGATATGTCGCCACCCAGAAATCTCAAAGAATTAAGAGGACTGCAGGGAAGGCTCGCGGATTCACATCAAACTTGTCTGAAAAATATCAACCTTTTACACGGTTTATGAAGAAAGGAGTGTCATTCATCTGGGATGATACTTGTCAAAAAGATTTTGAGGAGATTAAGGGATATCTCACGATGCTACCCGTCCTTGTAGCTCCAATAACAGGAGTACTTTCCTATTATACGTGAGAGCCATTGACCATTCTTTAGGAGCCTTGTTAGCCCAAAAGAATGAGCTAGGGCAAGAGCAAGCTATCTATTATTTAAGTAGAATGATGATTGGAGCGGAATATCGATATAACCCAATGGAAAAATAATGCCTAGCTTTGTTGTTTGCAGTACAGAAAATGCGACACTATTTGATAGGGCAAACAATCCATGTTATATCGAAAGTTAATCCATTAAGAATATTAATGACCAAACTAGGGCCATTAAATTCAAGACTATCCAATAGAGCTATTTTGCTATCATAATATGATATGCATTTTCTCCCATAGAAGGCAATTAACGGTCAGGCCATCGCCGATTTCTAAGCTGAGCACCCAATTACAGCTTCTTCAAAATTGTTTGAAGACATTCTTGATGAAGTAATCAAAAGAGATACAACTCTAGAAGGTGATACTCCATAAGAAATTGCTAAAGCAAATGCCACTATAGAGGAAGTTTAACAACTTTTCTTTGATGACGCTTCCAGAATGGAAACTAAAGGAAAAGTGGTAGCAGGAGTGGGGTGGTCATCTTTGTTTCTATTCATAATCATATTATCGCTAAAGCGTACTATTTAACGGAGTCGTTCTCCAACAATGTCGCCAAATACAATGCCTTGATGATTGGTATAAAAATAGCCAAACAACTGAGGATGAAGTATTTAGAAGCATATGGAGATTCTTAGCTCATCATCAATCAAGTCAAAGGAGAATACGAAGTCAAGAACGAAGATCTCCTACCTTATTATCAAGTAGTCATGAAGCTAGCTAATAGTTTTAATAGCTTCTATATCAGTCATGTGCCACATTATTAGAATAGTTATCCGGACTCACTAGCTTCATTAGCTACCTCTTAAGCATTGCCTAAAGATGCTAACAAATGCATAATAGTGGGAAACAAAGAATTGTTCTGTCTAAACAATGAACTCAAAATGGAGTTAACTTCAGATAAAAAACAAGAAATATATGAAGTACATGTTCTTGAGACTGATCTCGAACCAAGGAGATGACGATTTTCTTATATAGATTATGTTCTTTAAGGAATATTGTCAGACGATCCCAAAGAAGCGACAACAATTCGGAGAAAAGCTATTCGATTTTATTATAATATTGAAGTTCAGGCATTATATAGAAAATCCTATGATAGAATTTTGTTTCGTTGCCTTTCTCATAAAGAAGCTCAGGAGGCACTGGAAGAAGCTCATAATGGCATTTGTGGAGCACATCAAGTAGGACCAAAACTCTGGAATCGACTTCAAAAAATGGGATATTATTGGCCCAAGATGATGATAAACACAGTTACTTATGCTAGAAAATGTAGAGTATATTAGATACATGCAGATTTCATACATCAAGCACTAGAATATTACCATCCAATGGTTACATCATGGCCATTTTAACAATGGGGAATGGACATTATTAGATCGATCTCCCCGCCATCAACAAGGGGTCATCGGTTCTTATTTGCCATAATTGACTACTTTTCAAAATGGACTGAAGTTGTTCCCCTAATAGAAGTGAAGACATCAGACTTGATCAAGTTTATGAAACATCATGTCGTATACCACTTTGTAGTGCCTAAAAGAATTGTTCATGACAACAGACCTCTGTTTGTGAGTTAGTCATTCTCTATATTTTGCAACAAATATAGGATCGAAAGTATGGCTTCGTCTCCATACTATCTTGTAGCCAATGGTTCAGCAGAAGCATTCAACAAAACCATTGTGAAGCTTCTTAAAAAGTTCATTTCATCCAACCAATGCGATTGGGACAAAAAGTTTGGAGAATCTCTTTGGACATACCGAACTATTGTCAGGACTCCCACAAATGCTATGCCTTTTCTTAAGTGTATGGATCCGATGCCGTACTTCCCTTGGAGATTCAAATCCTGTCTTTACGAGTTGCATTAGCAACCAAAATGACACAAGAAGAGCAGCATCAGCAGAGACTTCAAGAATTGGAAGCTCTTGATGATAAGTGCCTTTAAGGTCAACAAAGTATTGAGCTTTATCAAGCGCAAATCTCCAAAACCTTTAATTAAAAAATCAAGTAGATAACTTTCAAGAAAAGTGATCTGGTTATTTCAGTAAGAAGACTGATCATAACTAATAAAAAATCTAAATAAAAGTTCTAGCCAAAGTGGGAAGGAATTTTTGTCATTAACGTTGTTTTCTCAAATGGTACGTATCGATTGGCAAAACCGAATGGCAACAAGATAATAATGCCAATCAATGGAAAGTTTCTAAAGAAATATTAGTCCTAATGTAATATTCAAGAAATCCCAGAAGGTCGAGCTAATTATCCAGTTTCCAATGAATGGTGGCGAAGAAAGACCCCGGACCTTTTTAAAGGCAAAATAGCTTATGTAATAGTAAGAAGCAATCAAGTCAAAAATTGAGTGGTTTGGGATACATGTCTTCTTCTATAACCCACAACAAAAGAAAGATTCAACACTATGATTTGATTATTGATCCATTCAAATGCCAAGCATTCGAAGGCTATAAAGAGATTAATAAATGTGTCAAATTCTTTACACTATTATATCCAAAACAGGACCAATTTGTCCGCCAACCAAATGGAGCTCATATACAAGAAGGAGTTCATTTATACCAAGTTTTAGCACGGCGCAGTAGATAATTGGTGGTCAGCTACTTCATCAACTTCCCCAACATAGTAGAATGGATGAAGATATGCTAGTGCCGAATGAATCCTATATCTCTATGACTAAGGATAGGGAAAAGTTTGACATTTAAAGTCCAAATGAAATCCTTGACAACCCTACCATATTGGGGGGGTAAAAAGCATGAATAACTTTAACCTATTAAGGTTTAAAGAAGAGGAAAGTTTGGCACTTAAAGTCCAAATGAAATCCTTGACAACCCTACTGTGCTGGGGGTAAACAACATGAATAGCTCTAACCTATTAAGGCTTAGAGAAGAGAAAAATTTGGCACTTAAAGTCCAAATGAAATCCCCGACAACCATACCATGTTGTGGGTAAAAAGTAAGAATAGCTCTAACCTATTAAGGTTTAGAGAAGAGGAAAGTTTGGTATTTAAAGTCCAAATGAAATCCTTGAGAACTCATCATACTGAGGAAAGTAGTATAACTAGCCCAACGCAAATGACGATTGGTATAAATTGATCAAATCCATTTATAACTTAGGCTTTGCTAAAAATCTCATGAACTTATCATGTTAAGTTCCTATCTCTGACATGTTTAAAATCCGCATTCTGGAATCAAAGAAACTTAAAATGCGAATTTTGTAAAGTCGCATTTTGCTACTAAAAGAAGTTCATAAATGCAGCATTGAATTTCAAAAGCGCGAATTTTCACAAAGTTGCATTCTGGCAAAATAATTTTTCTTTGCATTTTGCTACTAAAAGAAGTTCATAAATGCAGCATTGAATTTCAAAAGTGCGAATTTTCACAAAGTTGCATTCTGGCAAATTAATTTTTCTTTTTTCAAATTTGCTAAGTTAAAAATTAACTCTGGCAAACAAAATTTTCTTTTTTCCAAATTTGGTAAGTTAAAAATTACCTCTGGCAAACAAAATTTTCCTTCCTCCAAATTTGCTGAGTTAAAAATTACCTTTGGCAAACAAAATTTTTCTTCTTTCAAATTTGCTAAGTTAAAAATTACCTCTAGCAAATAAAATTTTCCTTCCTCCAAATTTGCTAAGTTAAAAATTATGTCTAGCAAACAAAATTTTCTTTCTTCCAAATTTTCTAAGTTAAAAAATTACCTCTAGCAAAAAACTTTTTCCTTCTTCCAAATTTACTAAGTTCAAAATTATCTTTGGCAAACAAAATTTTCCATCCTCCAAATTTGCTAAGTTAAAAATTACCTTTGGCAAACAAAATTTTCCTTCTTCCAAATTTTCTAAGTTAAGAATTAGCTCTAGCAATTTAAAAACTGTTACATTACAAGTCACTGAACAACGAAGATCTTAACTTGTTCAGAAAGTTAATAGCTATTTCTATCCTAGTTCAAGAAAATTATTCATCCATGGCAAAAATCTATTTGGGCATTTGAATAATGACTCTATATTGTCAAGTTAATGATTACCTCTGAATAATATTTTGAAGAGTCAATGATAATCAAGTTAACTGTTACATTTGATCACCAATACCAAAATCATTCATTAAGTTAACAGTTACCTCTGAACGAATGACAACAAAATCTTAGATTTCCATAAAAAAAACTTTATTCATTATGAATCCAATATTTCAAAGAGTTCCTTGACATCATACAATTAATGGAAATTATTACAAGTCATTGAGACCAGAACATTGAAATTTTTCGTCAATATCTATTATCTCTAATGGAATGGTTTAATAAGTTTAGACAAAAAGTTTACTTCGGTAATTTCTTCTCGCTGATGGTTAAGAACTTCCAAGTTTGCTTGCTCAGTCATGATCAACGTCGTCAGTGACTTGATTAGTTCAAAACTGGGTGTATCAAATGCATATTTCTAAATATACAATATGTGAAACTACTAAAATTGGGAGCTGCCTACAACCATTTATTATGCTTACATTAAAGATAAAAGGCAAAAAGATAACAATGCCACAGACTTGAAATGTTTTATCTCATGAAAGTACATTAGATCCTTTGGTTCTCCAAAGATAATGGAAAAAGTTGAGAACCAGATGGGTGTGGGGTATTGTTAAGGAAGATGACTACGGTTATATCCTACAATCGATCCAGAACTTTGTCAAGAGACATAAAAAAGAATAAATGATTTATGATTGTGACAAGAAAACTTATCATAGTTAAGAAAGATAATTATGGTTATAAGGATTTTTTCAATGGGATATTCCTTCTTTAATGAACTAGGTAGCAGACCAATCACAAATTGGCCAACATTATATGGAGGTCATGCTACATGTCGATCCCCGTTCATTGCATCAATCAAAGAATTAAATGAAGAATGAAACATGGCCAAAGCCATGACAAAATTGGCTGAAAAATCCTGAACGTAAACGGGTTGATTAAAGAATGAAGATTTCTTCATTGTAAAAGCCATAAGAAGAGTTCAAGTCAGAATAGCCTAAGAAGAACTTGGAAAAATTTAGAAAGAAGAAGAGTTCAGGAATATTCTTAAGTTAGAATGGCTTTTGAAGAAAGGCTTGGTGCTTTATATAGAAAATTCATGAACAAAATCTTCGGCCTAGAGATTTTATAAGCAAAATCTTTGGTCGAGATCTTTGACTCAAATCTCACTGAGATTTATTATTAATGCATGGGACACTTAGATCTCTACGCCAAAAGAGATGAAATTTTCGGTTGACATCTTTGATTAGAATCTTGTCATTAATGAATGCATGCAACGCTTAAAGTTTTGCACCAAAAAGGCAATTAAATTGGCGACAACTCATTTTTAATATGCAAATCGACAGATTTGAATGCAGAGTGGTACTTATATGTAAACCTGCAAATTTTAACACAGGGTTGCACTTATATGTAAACCCGCAAATTTTAACGCAGGGTTGCATTAATATGCAAACTCACAGAATTGAATGAAGGATTGCGCATAATCCTATTTATACACAAACCCGCATAATTGGATACAAGATCATATCTAAGGGTAAACGCACAAAATTTCTACAAAGTTGAGCTCAAAAACATCAATTTGATGATAAACAGAAATTGCTCCAAGTTTTATGATCAAATTTAAATTTACAAAAGCTTTTCAAACAAGATCAGGAGAATCATTACATTTATGAACTTGATCCAAATTTTCATTATCAAAATTAAAGATGGCAAGATCTCCTTGAACAATATTAAGGGGTCATTCAACTGAATGATTCAAGAGAGCCTTGATATTTTCCTCTACATCACTTATCTCCAACTGAATGGTCTCATAAGCTTAAACAGTAGCTTGTCTACGTTGTTCTTCCTCACCGGCAGTTGTATTGTTCCCTGAGTCAGACTTCAGGGCCTCCAATTCTGCTTGATCAATTAAGAGAGCTTTGTGCACACTATCGAGCTGCCTAGATAATTCAGCAAGGTTCTTCACTATCTTCTCACGCTCTTTGGAAATCTTTTCAAGTAAAGCCTAAGCCTTGGCAATGGTCTCCTAAGTTCTTGCAATGACTTGATCCTAGCCTTTGATAGTTGTAGCAGCATTCTCTATCTAAGAACATAAAGATTGGCTAGTTGATTGATTTTTGTCAACACGAGCTTGACAAGCATTGACTTTTTTCTTGATTTTCTTCTGGAGCTTGAGTTGTTCCTCCATTAGTCTCTAGAAAGTGGCCTCAACCATTTCTGATTTGTCTGCATTGTGGATCTTCATTAAAGTATCAGCATGATTCTAAAGTTGAGCTACTATGAGTTTATAAGGAGTTGCTTTTTCCACTCTACTAATACTTGCTATACCAACCACGTAAAGATTAAGGATAGTGGCCATTGAGAAGAAAAAACTCCCTTTCAAAATCTTGTCAATACAGCAGTCCAGAAAATCAAAAAAGACTTTAATGATATGTCGGAGCAAGTCATCTTCTAATGCATCAACTTCTGCACAACTCTTTGATGGTAGTGAAGAAGTAGCTGCAGCAGAAATAACCACAGGGGTAGGTGTGACCTGTATTGTACCCTGAGTTGAAGAAATAATAGCTTCAGCAGGGACAGTAGCCTCAGCAGCTTCAGAAGGGGCAGCAACCTTAGCAGCTTCTGTAACGGCAGTAGCCTCAGCAATTTCAACTGTTGCAACAGCCTCAATGGCTTCAACTTCAATAGGTGCAACAACAGGGAAGTAACCCCAAGCCGTCTTTTTCTTCTTATTCCTTTCTAGCAGCTTCACAGGTTGAACTAAGAATTGTCGTACCAAGTTCAGCTAATACAACTTCTGAAATGATTGGCAAGTCACGGAGCTATTTCAACCTTTTTCGCTTAGAAGTAGTCTTCCGAGAAGGAGATCCTGACTTATAAGACGATTCTTTTGCTACAGAAGGAGGAGAAACTGGAATAGTGGGGGATACAGGTGGATCCATTGGAATTATGGCAGTGTCTTTTTCATCCCTTGAATCAAATCCCTCAAAGTCATATTCCTGGCCGTATACCTCTATTCCAACAACTCTAGTGCTGCCAGCTTCTTCCTTTTGAACATACCATACTTTAATGTCTCTCAGACAGGTGTGATTCACATCAAAATTGTGTAGCATGGAATGAGCAACAGAATATCACTTGCAAAAACTAAAAGTTATGTACAAATTTGGAGTCTAAGAAGAAGGTTAAATCTGACCATTGTACTACCAGAGATAAAATGGAACCAAGCTCTATCTCCCTCAAATAAGTTCCCCACAAAGCTGATATCTATATTTGGATTGTCGATATATAATTGATCATATCCAAATTGTCGAGAGAAGCGACTAGTGTAATAAGGCTCAATATAACAATGATTCCCTAAATGAAGTACCAAGTGCCTTGGACAAATACTTATTAACCACCAAAAATATCCAATAGTTAAACTGGTGAAACTATCTGCACTGATTGAGTTTGTGAATTCATCACCATAATCAGTGTTTGGAAAATAAGTGAAACACATGAACAACTCATAGTTAGAATGATGTTGGAGTAGTCTCCGAATTGCAGCCATATAACCCCCCTTTCCATTGTGATTTCTCATATTACTAAACTCTGGGGGAACTTAAGTTCGCTTGAGAGTGAATAGGACTTATCAATGAAGGGCAGTGCAGAACTATCCAAGGCATCAAATAAGTGTATGGATGCTCTACCCGCTGATTTGGAGTTTTAAAACTTAAGTTTCCATTATCATCAAGAACTTTCTTGATATTACAAAACATATCAATTAGTCAATGTCGCAAACCATCACCGACAATAAACTAATTAGATGGCCGAATGCTAGCAATACTGCCGGGTAGACCACTCTAACTGATAACGTTTCCTGTGGTGCTGATGGAACCACGCATCGGTTAAGCCATAGCATCAAAAAACTTGCTAATAAAGTAGGATCTGATAAAGGCTGTTAGGCTTGGTAATTGAATCTTTCAAAGAATGTCCCAGCCATGAAAATATCCTCATCTGATTCAGCAATATAGACATCCATCCCAAAAGGGACAATTCTATCTTCAATCTCCTTTTTAGAAACTTGGGGTAGACGAGTAATCAAGAGTATTTGCTTAGAAGATTAGGAAAAGATATTTTAACCACTTATTTTGTTTCACATTGCGGACACTAGACATGTGAGCGCAAATGTGATAGTGACAAAGCAATTCCCAATAAGTTTCATAAATTTCAGGATACTGAGCTTTTAGCAAATGAAGTTCTTCTCTTGTAGTAATATATTCTTCATAAGGAATATCTCCTATAAGCAACCCTAAAATCTCATATTTCATGAAAGGTGAGCCCTAGTTCACTACAAAGCATGAAAAAGGTACAAGTATCAGGGATATGCATCTCTCGTAAACAAAAGAAATGGAATCGACTAGGAGGAATTCTATAATAAACTGCCCTTATAGCTCGATAGAGATCTATGCTCTTCAAATAATCTACAAAGGCCTCCAAGAAATAACCAGTTAATGTTGCCCATGGGCCCTTCGAAGAAGAATGAACCCACCCAATGCGACGAAAATCCTGAACTGGGAACTCTCCCTTGGCATTAACAAACCAGTGTAAAAAGGTTTGAACAATCATCGGGGTCTGCCTATAGGCAGTCTTTCTTCAAAGATCTTGAAAATAACCCTGCAATATGTTTCCCGGTGGAATGATGGAATGCACCTTGTGCACTAAATCCACCCAATAAAATGCCATCTTGCGCTTTATTTAAATACTAATCCATGACTTTAAAAATAGAAAGGGATTGGAGATAAAAAAAAAAAGGATAGCATCTCTTCATATCAGAAAGAAACAAGTTGTGACCATTGATTTGTCGAAGCTACTTGTAGTCCCCATCATCCAAACAATCGTCAAGGACTGTTATATTATCAGGAGGCTTAGTCAGCAAACTTCTATTTTTTCCCTCAAAAAGAGCTGTTGTTATAATTTCCCTCATGGTGGAACAAAGAGGATTCAAAATTTTACTCGTCCTTTCTCGACCATCAGATGCTGAGCAAGCTGGAAAAACTCTCTGAAACCTAAATTGCTTTTCACCATCATATCCCCCTACATAGCCAAATTAGTGATTCTTCGAAAGAGAGTTTAAAGCATAATTCACTGCATAAGGGGGAAAAAGTTAAACAAAGTAATGAGAAAAAGATTAAAACCAAAATCTGGATCATATATATGTTATGAATGAGAAACTCACCCCCGACTAAAGGTTCTTGCCGAACTACTATAGAACCAAAAGTGGCTGGAGGATTTCAGAAACCATTGCTGGATTGACCAAAACTTGAAGCCTTTTTCATCATCTTCTCTAAGATTCTTTAAGAAAACTTGTTGCAGAAGAAGCCCATAGAAAATTGAAGATGGAAAGGAGCTTAAAGACGAAGGATCTTAAAAGCTTGGAGGCTAAGAAATTCAGGAGTTCAAACTTTTCATAAAGGATTTAAAATACCGTAATGATATGATTGAGACTTTAGCATAGATGATTTGACGGATGAGATCTCTAGCCCAAATCTCGTAAGGATCTTCTCATTAATGAGCACAGAAGGCGCTTCGATCTCTATGCCAGAAAAAGCGGTAACATCCTGGATATGCTGCATGAAATGCAAAATTTGCGATTCTAATACAGAGTCGTGTATTTCTTATCAAAGCATAAATCCGCAGTTCTTATACTCTAATATGGAGTCATAGGTTCAAAGTTTTGATGCAAGATCGCAATTTTAAAGTACAAATCCACACTGATAAGTTCGTGTCTTGTCAAGTTATCCAGAGTATTTCAAAACACCTCTAAAACCATAAAATTTTAAAATTTTTGGAGAAAAGAAAAGAAAAGGAAGAAAAAGAGAAAATTTAATAATAGCTAATATGTAGATCATCTTTCATAAGAGAGATCCGCGAATAGAAGGTAAACAAGAGCTAAAACACAACCTTTGCAGAGTTGTGTTTTATTTCTCAAAGAAGCCAAAATGCGGATCTCTGATTCACGAATGAGGCTAAGTTGTGGATCTCCGTTTATAGAAGATCCGCGGATTAAATTAACAAGAACGGGTCTCCACAGTGTTGCGTCATACTCAAAGTGCAAAACCGTATCAGGGCCCACAGAAACCCCATAAAATTTAGAGGTACACTTAAAATATTAACAATGAAGACAACCTACCTTAGGGAGATCCCTGTCTGACCTGTTCTTTTCTAAAACACAATCGATACATGAACCCCGAAGGGTCACGTTTCAGAGGTACACATAATCGACCGATTCACCCCTTTCTTAGCCTAGTCTTTGGTTATTTATAGAGGTCTGAAGATATTTAAATTGGTATAACTGTCTAATTAATAGCCTCCTTAATTTGATGATTAATTTTCTATCGTTAATATACTGGTTTGTATTAAATCCCTAAAATTTTTAACTGACGTTTTTAATCTTCTGGTTTAGATCCATGTTTTACCTTCTTGTAGCTTGCATGGCATGCTCAGACCCCCATTTGAATGTCAATGAAGATAATTTTCGGCCCTCAAGTCTTTGGAATGAAAATGAGACCATCTGGGGGTCGCATGATAGCTATACTTAGCTTAAGATGCAGATCTCTCTATGATTAATGATTCACATTTTAGTTTCTAGAAATATATCTTGCTTGATTAGACCCGCATTTGGGTATAAATGAAGATAATTTTTATCCTTTGAGATTTTAAAGTAAAAACACGACCCTTTGAAGTTTGCATTTTAATTTTTTTAGTTCTAATCATGAGCTTAGAAGATAGTTCAGAACGCAGATCTTTCTATAGTTGATGATCCACATTTGAGTTTTCAGTTAGATTAGCGTTTGTATTAAAATGGGGTTAGTTTTAATCAAAATGCGACCCTGCCTTTGAAACTTTCAAAACGCAGGTTAGATCCATGTTTTAATTAAAATGTGACCTTAAGTGTCTGCATGGATCTCTCTTGATGAGGATTCACTTTTGCTTTTTTAGCAATTATTTTTGCTTATTTAGACTTGCGTTTGTATATAAAAATGAGTAACCATATATTTTTAAGGTTTTGAACACAAAACTCGACCCTGAGAAGTTCCTCGCAGATCTTTCTGGATGAGAAACCACATTTTTATTCCTTAGCCATTTTAAGGCTTTTCAATTCTTATTTCTTTGTTTTTTTTTTGGAGAGATCATCGCTTGATATTGTAGAAAAAAATGCAACCCTATGAGATCGCATTTGGCTCAGAATGTGGATCTCTCTCTGGTCGATGATCCACGTGTTAGCCATTTTTGGCTTGTAATGCGAATCTCTCTTTGATGATCTGTGTATTAGCCATTTTTAGGCTTAAAATATGGATCTTTCTTTAGTTGACGATACACATATTAGCCATCTTAGATTTTTAATGTGAATCTCTTTTTAGTTATGATCCGTCCATAGGTTAACCATTTTATACCAAGGTTCTCTAATATAGTGGTGGGAGATCATATTTCATATTGATGATTTTAATACCGAACTCTTGGAGTTGAAGTAGCCATGCATGGATTTGGAAATGAAAGAGTAAAATTTTTTAAGAGATAAAAATCTCTAGATTAAGAAAGAGTTAGAACTCTTTAAGAGATTGAAATCTATAGATGATAAGTATGAAAGAGTAAAATTCTTTAAGAGATAAGGCTATTCTTCTTACACTAGAGATCCTCCCTACACAAGTATGTGGATCATTTCATGGAGGTTCCTCTCTTCTTTAATCTTCTTGTTTTTTTATAGGAGTTTTGGATATTTAAATCCTCATTAATTTTGAGATAATGGAGGTGTAATTCCCATTTTTATTTTCAATTAAATGAGATGTAACCACCATTTCAAAAGTGTAACCTCTATTTTAATTCTCAAATGAGATGTAACCCTCATTTTAAACCACTCATTAATCGGATGTAACTCCCACTTTAATTAGTGTTCATACATGATTTTTTTTTTTGTTAACAACTTGTAGATTAAGACTTTGATACGTTATACTTAATTTAAAAATTTTGTTAGCCTATATTTAGTTAGGATTTGGGACTGTTGGCTTTTATTTGCTTCATAGATTTATCTAATAATTTAGTTTGTTTTTATAAAAAGTAAAATGTTTGATAGGTTATGTTTACACACAACTTGATAGCCCATGTTTAGGATACTTTAAGTAGAAATTAAACTAAAAGATTAATTTTTTATGAAAGAAAGAAGATAAAATAAACAATATTTGATTGTGAACTAGTAAAATGTATATTCTAGGCTAATTAGAATATACTACAATTAATTTATAATCATTAATTAGATTGTAAAGATAATCAGAATAGTAAGGTCGCAAAACACTAGACATCCCTATGGAAACAATCTATAAAGTGCTACAACTACACAATGCGCTTGCAGTTAAATTATTCACATCAAGTTTTTGGCACTACTGGTGGGGATCGACGGTGTTTTCTTCCTTTTTCGAATGTTTTATTAACTATATGGGTTGAATATGCACGGACCTGGAAGTTCATATACATGAAGCAAAAAGGGATTAGAGGAGCCCTTAAGTGTGCACTATAGAAACAAAGGAGTCAAAATCACTGGTTCTGCTGCTATTTGGCAACCAGAGATACCAATTGGCAGTGGCAATGGTGAGTTTCTCACCCTTATTTTCTCATGTTTTGTATTTTTTGTCTCTAGTTCTATAGAAGAATAAATAGAAAAATAAAAACAGTAGGAACATCACGTTTTTATTTTATCATATTTCTTCCACCATTTCGTTTCACCACACCTCACTTCTTGTATTAATCTAGGAAACTCACACATACATTCTTGTCCACTAGTTTATGCCACATTGTAATCATAATCAATTTGGTCGACTAGTGGGATCAGATTTATTAATGGGAAACAAGATGGACCAGCTATTTTCAATCCTTCAGGATTAATGTTACACATTATGCACTTAACTACCATCATGCATAAAGCTCCCACAAGCGGCGGGTAACAACTTTAAATTAAAAGTGCAGTATATTAGCATACTTTCGAGATTCGCTGGATCTGATTGTGAGTATGCCTAACTTTTATCAGAGAATTTGAGGAAGTATGTATAATGATCAAACTGCAATATCTATCGGAGAACACAATTATAGCTCCATTTCATCTCATTCTCTCACAAGGATAATGCCAAGAAATGATTGTACAGTATGCCCACTAATTCAATCGCTACTTGGGATGACTTCGTTACTGCATTTCTAAAGAAGTACTATCGCACGTATAAGATGACTAAAATACGAAACGCTATAAATCAATTCCGTCAAGTATTGGGAGAATCCTTCTAAAAGTACTTGGAATAGTTTAAGCACTTGCTATCTCAGCACCCCCACCATGCAATAGAAAGTGGCAGTTGTGTCAAATCTTATATGAGGTACGCGATTACATTTCCCAAATTCTTCATGAGTCTATATATAATGGGAGTTCATAAGGAAGAACCGAGGATCAAGCATGCGAATTCCTAGAGGATCTATAATTGAAAATTATGCAGTGGGATAGTTCTGCTAAGAAGCCCATTGTATCGACTTCTGCGAACATGGACGGGATCTATAGTGTTAACAGTTCTATAGCTGCTGAAACTAAGATTGCAACACTTACTAGGAGAATCGAGGCGTTAGAGACTCCTAGTGATCCACGGGTGGGTCAAGTCAATCAGTTTCAAGTTCTCACATGCTATAATTGCAGAACTCTAAATCACGTTATGGAGTAGCCACTATTGATGTATACCATAGGGCGGACATTTGAGCAGGCTAATGCCTTAAACAAATGACCCATGAATAATCCATATGCTCCTACATACAATCTAGGTTAGAGGAACCACCCAAACCTTTTATGAGTCAGAGGCAATATCAGGGAGACCCCAGCTCCAACATGCATCCTCCATCCAACGGTCAGCTTCCAAGATCTATTGTGGGTGTCTACAAATTTCTAGATGCTACAAATGCTAGGAAAAACCAAGTTAGACCTCTTGCAGCCAATTCTTTTTACCCATCGTAGGGTCCAACAATGATTATGATATACAACTAATGACACTTGAGAGGAATATGGAAAACCTTTTCAAGAGAACATCTAATTTAGACACACAAATTCAAAATTTAATGAAAGTATCAACTAACTTTATACAATGAACGGACCAACAGCTTCTTACAAATTCTCAGTCAATCAAGAATATAGAGTAGCAGGTTGGATAGTTAGACACATAGCTGAGTGAGTAAATTGTTGGATATCTTTCCAAGCCAATCAATAATAAATCCCAACTCCAACTCATCTCAATCTATTCTATCCCATACTCACTAATGCAATGTCATTCACATGCTCAGATCTGGCAAGCAAGTAGACAATAATGTAGTCATGCCCCTGATCCCACTCTGGCTATTCTGTAGGCTACACCATCTCTACCCTCTCTTTCTCCACATCCATCTCCATCATCTCCATTGTCATCACACACTCATTCAAATGGCCCTTTTCATAAGCCAAAAGCACCATATCTCAATTGGTTTAGGAAGCCTTCATCGCACATAGAGAAGATTCTCAAAATATTTCCGCAAGCGAAGGTTAAGATTCCACTTCTTGGTATTATATAATAGGTTCCCACTTATGCCAAGTTTCTTAAGGATTTGTGTACTAAAAATGAGTAAGATGCCTTCCTGAAAAAGTTTTTCTTCCTGCAAATATATCACAAATCCTCTCTAACTCCTTGTATGTCAAATGCAAAGATTCAGGTTCCCCCACAATTTAATGAATCATTCAGAACACTATATTTAACAGGGTGTTGTTTGATTTAGGGGCGAGTGTCAACTTGTTTCGTTATACTATTTATCAACAATTGGAGTTAGAAAAGTTTCAACTTACCAAGGTCACATTATAGCTTGCGGATTGCTCAATTAAGAGACCACTTGTATGGTTGAGAATGTGCTCATCAAGGTCCATGAATTTATCTTTCTTATAAACTTTATTATCTTTGAAACTAAACCGATTTTCAATCCATGAAGTCAAATTTCTTTTATCTTAGGCAAACCATTCCTTGAAACTTCAAATGCATTAATTGATTGCAGGAGTGCCCTTATGAAGTTATCATTTGGGAATATGATTATGGCATTGAACATATTTAATATGGTTGAACACACAACGAGCTCTCTCTTTGAGGTAAATATGATTCACAACATACATACTCATTCTATGTCTTTTGCTGATGATAAACCCATATTTGAGCAAATTTTCGAAGACAAGCTCGTGTTATTAGACGAATTGGCACTTACTAACTTTATGTATGATGACACTTATGCAACTTTGTCATTTGTTTATGAGCAAATCATTGAGAATTTATTTACAGAGGAGCTCGTATTACTTCTTGAGTTAGAAGGGTCACCACACGGTGCAGTTCATAACTCATTTAATCATGGTGCACTCTTCGCACCTTACGATATTCCTACATGTGTGCTTGTTAATAATGATGATTAGTATGTTTGTGTTGAATATTTATTATAGCCAATTATTAATGCTTATATGAGGAAAAAGAAAAAGCGAGGACGGCATAAGAAACTAACAGGTAATTTCATGACTTGTTTAAGAATAATGAAACATAATAATGCACCCATTTCACATTTAAAATGTACACATTATGAAAGTGAAAAGTGATTGAGAGGTCATAATCGCTTTCTGTGTGTTAATAGGATGACTGTATTAAGATCGTGATCTTTCATGACTCTCATTAGTTGTATATTATTTGTAAAATATTTTTCTTGTTTATTTTGCCACCTTTGATTCGTGTATGAGGGCATACATGAATTTAGGTTTGGGGGAGTGGATAAAGAGATTTTTGGTTTTTTTTTAGGATTTTTATTTTTTAGTTTTTCTAGCTTTTTTATTTTTATTTTTATTCTTTAGGAATTTTTTGTTTCATTATTTTAAACTATGGGTAGATTTTAGGTTATTTTGAAAAACATATTAAAAACTTTTAAAAAAATTATTTTCTGCAATAAATCAAGCTAATTATAAATAAAAGAATAGGTTTATTTTGGATATTTGATATGAAAATATAGTAGATAATACACATAGGATTTTATGAAAAAAATTAAAATCCAAAAAATAAATACCGCTAATAGTAGTTTTAAGCTAAATATATATCTATTTTCATTTCACAATACCTTATTAGGTTGAGGACAAAAGTTATAACAATTGAGTAGCATTTACTTTTTACATGAGAAAAAAATAGAAAAGCAAAACAAAAATAAAGAGAGAGCCTGGTACGTAAGGCAATGATCATTTATAAGTAAATAAATTTATTAAAAAATTATAAGTAGTTGGGTATTTGTGCATAATTAGGCGTGCGATATTTTTAAATGATTGGGTATGATCTGAGTAATCGGTTATTCTATCTAAGCAAGCATGAGTATTTGCAAGAAAGGTGAAATATTCACAAAAGAAAAAAGTGAAAAAGAAGAAAAAAAGAAAAAAAAATTGTCTAGAGAGAAAAGATAAATCATGAGCTAGAATTTGAGTACAAAACCGAAATAAACTATCACACATATACGTAGATATATAGGAGCAAATAAATTATTTATTAGTAATCTTGAAAGATAAGATTTGAATTTTTGATTAAAATAATATGCATGTTTGATATGATTTTTGACTTGAAAATTGATAATCTAAATGCGTTCTTAAGTTTGTATATTAATAAGATTAATTGTAGAAAATACAAAAAAGATTTTTCTTTCTTTTATATAAAGTTTTGTTTTTCTTGATTTTTGGTTATAATTATTTTTATTTTCTTTATCACTTAATCTCTTTTCTTCACAACTTTTGTAGGTATATCCACCGCAAATTCTCACGAGACACAATTCGTCCACTAGGGTAACTTAAGGATAATGGCTTGTTACACATACTAAGTGCAATCGTGATTCCTGTGAAAGTGAGTTATGATTTTTCTTTTTATTTTTAGATTTAGGTTTTGCTCAATGACTAATAAAACATGGGTATAGGGATATGATGAGTGTCATATATTGCATATATATAGCCTCCATATTATCTATTTTTGTATATAAATAATGCTAATCGGGTACTTTTAGTGTGTTTTTTAGGTTAAATCTATTCCTACACAAAATCAAAGACAGAATAGGAAACTAAGTCTAGAAAGAGCTAAAAAAAAGAATAAAGTTATAAGAACACAAGGCAACAGAGCACTAAAGTGGAATCCAACATTCACATGCGATGAGACGCGCCAAGACATCTACTGGTACAAAGCTCAGGATGCAGTTAAAAAATATTGCCACCAAACAGCGGCAGTTGTTGCTATTTAGTGGCATAATTGGGCCCCCTAGGCTGCAGTTTTTCATGTTGACTCATACAGAGATTAGGGTTCTACTATAAAAATAAAAGCTCTACTATTTAACAGTCAATGCTATTATTTGGCGGCAAAACTTGTGAATCTGTAACTGGTATTTTTTTGAGGGTTCGTTACAATTTTATAGTTATTCAGTTATAATAGGATTAGGTTTTGATAATCTGAGGTCTATATATTGACCGTATCCTTGCAAATTAGGGTTTTTTTTTATGCAATTTTAAATTTAATAGAATTAGGCGATTAGCTAAAGGGGTGACGACTACAATACCTTAGCTCCAAAGATGATTCTTTACTGCTCATTGCTTTTTCTTAGGTAATTCCATTTTATTTGCTTTTTAGTTTAGTTTATTTGCTTTCTAGTATAGATTTAATTGCTTTCTAGTGTAGATTTTATTGCTTTCTAGTATAAATTTTTATTATTTTCTAGGAAAATAGAATTTTTATTTGCTTTCATGAATAAAAATATAATCTCGTTAACTAGAAGTATGTGTAACTAATTAGTTAAGTCTTAGGATGTAGATATAACTTGGGATCAATCATATATTAATTTATTTTTCTTCTTTCTAAAATAAAAATTAAATGATACAATTTTTCTATGAAACAATGAAAATATAAGAACTCGTAGATTAAGACAATAATAGGCTATACTTAATTTAAATATTTTAATAGCCACTAAGGTTTGGCGTGGTTGGTTTTTATTTTCTTCATAGATCTATCTAATGATTTAGTTTGTTTTTATGAAAAGTAATTTTTTTAATGGGTTATACTTGCACACAACTTTATAGCCCATTCTTAGGATACTTTAAATAGAATTAAAATTAAATTAAATTTTTATGAATGAAAGAAGATAATATAAATAATATTTGGTTGTGAAATAGTGGAATCTATATTCTCGACTAATTAGAATAGGCTACAATCAATTTAGAATCATTAATTAGTTCGCTAAGATAATAGGAATAGTAAAATTGTAAAACACTAGAGATCCCAATGGGAATGACCAATAAAGTACTATAACTATACTGTGCACTTGTAGTTAGATTATTCACATCATTTCTCCATTTACCTTAATATTTTCTTTCATTTCAAATTTAAATTTTGAGGACAAAAGTTTTTTGTTAGGTGGGTAAAATGTAACGATCCTAATCTTTAAGACCTTGTATTGGTTTATTTCGCATCGTTTGTATCAACTAGGTAAATACTAAGTAAATTGAGTTATATTTTTCTTTCTATCCTTCAATTTCAAATTCCGTAGAGCCAGAATCTCTTCTCCTATTAATTTGAATTTTTTTCATATTTTCTTAAATTATTCTGGATTGACCGATTTTCCGGCAAATATCCTATTAAAATAATCAAATTAAATCAAGAATTCTAATTTTACCCTACACCAACTTTAAAGTTATCTCAGAAGCTTTGCAGTTTTTGTTGACCAAATTTGAGTTGAAATTGACCCAATAACAAATTTGAAATTTTGATGAAATTTAAGGGTTTTTATTATGACAGAGTAACAACTTTCAAATAAACTTTAAAAATGAGAACAATCACGCATTCTCCACTCATGTTCCTTTTTATTTTCTCTTCAGACCTCCCTCTCCATTTTACTTAAATAAATTGCCAAATATTCAGACTAAAAGTGGACTGAAAATCCACTATATTGCTCCTTGAGTTTTGTTCTTGGGTTTAGCCTCTTTAAATCAATTCTAAACTTCTCCACTAATGTGAAAAAACCTTCTCTAGTCACTTCCCTTGATCTTTAGTATGATTCTTAAGGAATTTCTCCAGGGACAATCGCATCAATATTGGTTCATATCCGATTTTGGTTCAATAAGAGACGAGAGTACTCTCTCAAATCATATAAATTTGTGATTCGCTTATGCAATAACCTCATTTAAGATATTAGAAGCATTGTCAAATATTTTTTAAAGTTTATATATGCTAAAATATGCTTTTATATTGAGTTTTATTGTATATATCATACCATGCATATTACATATGCACAAAATATACTCCTGTCCAGACCTATGCAACAATTTATTTAGAACTGCCATAACTTTTGTATTTTAAGTTCGATTGATCTCATCTCAGTACCATTAGAAAGAGAATTCATTAATCTACTTTTTATCCAGCTAAAATGGATACTAGTTTAGCCTTTTACCTAGTGAAAAATAGCCTAAAGATCACTACCTACTACTGTCCAGATTAGAAGCACAAAAGTAGCAAGCTGTAGTAAAATGACCATAATTTTTGCTCTAGAGCTATGATTGAGTTCATTCAAGTTTCAATGGATCGTAATTGAATTATTTATAACTTTCCAAAATCTTAGCCTCTAGTTTAATTTTTATCCTAGTCAAATAAAATCTGCCCCTAGCTACTGAACCAGATCAGTGCAACATGTCCATGGTAAACTAACTATAACTTTAATTTTAGAACTCCAATTAAACTTATTTAAAATTTATTGAAAAGATAATTGAATTATCTACAATTATATAAAATTTTAACGTATAATTCAATTTTGTGCTAGTCAAACAAGACATGGAAAATCTAATTGCCTACTGAGTTGTTGCAACACATATACATATTTAGTCACTTTTGCTATTACCTATACATATTTATTTCATACCTATCATAGCTCATTCTTAGACATACATACCATGTTCGTGTATATACCACTTGATTTAAGATATGATAGATATGTACACAATTTTATTTATGCATGTTATTACTTATACATATTATTCTTGCTTGCAAATGGTACCTCACACATGTAAACTTATTCTATAACTCTTGTACTTGCCAGTAACACTCTTGTGCTTGCTAGTATTGATATGTGTGGGTATGGGAAAAATGAATGGTGGAGTAAAATATGTATTGTGGGAGTTTTTGTCTTATTTAGATGCATCTACCATTCTGTGTACTGACACAATCAGTTTCTTACTTGTCTTATTTCTTACTTGTGATCTTAGTGGGATATCATCCGGTAAGAATGAGGATTGGTACTTAAGACTGTGATCCCGGGTATGCATAGGGTATCTAGTTTGCCTAATGGTGTGAAATCTGATTCATGTGTAATTGGTCTTGGATCCGTGGTACTAGATATGCAAGGTATACTTTTAGAATACGTAAATACTCTCACCATTCAGTTCCAAATTAATATGATAGAATGTGTATCATTTACTTCATTATTCGGATTATGTTATGCATGCATTTTACATCATAATTCATATGCATGACTATATTATATCATACACATTGTATACTGCTTGATTCATATTATATTATGCTTACCATATTCCTCATGAGCCACGTGCATACATCTTTTACATTGTCTCCTGCTAGCATTCTACACACCACACTTTTATATGGTTTTCATAGTATTGCACGAGCTTGAGTTTGTATTCTTGTTTGGATTTTGACCCTCTGGGTTTATCGCACTCTAAGTCTATCAGTTGTGTCCATGGTGTTTGAGCTGGAGAAACCACCTCTTGAGGATCCCTACTTCTAGGTGCAGGTCGAGCGCCAGTGGCTTGACTCTCGTAGGGTATTCATCCCTTTTGTGTATATATCATTTTGGTTTGTATATACATATGTATCAAATCCTAGTTCTATCCATAGTTTCCGGATAGTCTTATATATTTAGTACTTATGTTGTTCTGTTATGATAATATATTTGACTCCACATGAGCAACTTTTTAATGTATATATTACTTATTATTTCTTTATATCTGTTTTTGGATATTGCTATATTCATGCCTATGATATTTTGGTAGATAGATTCAGACCTATGATATATATATATATATTATATTTGCGCATTTCCATCTCTCTTCCTTGTGATTATATAATTTAATGGCCTCGTGCACTCAGGTATTAAGAGTGTCTTTTGGTGATACTATACCCATTATTGAGATACACACTCAGACCGACCAGTATTATTTTGGGCATCACATAACTGAATCCGAAAACGAAGTTATCGGCAGACATGCACTAAGCAAAATGACGTGTATGAGGCCTAATAAACTAACAAATATACATACCCACGACCTCATTGGCTAATTTGTGCTCCCATATTAACATTGATTACAACATGTCCATGACAAAGACAAACACAGGCGCTCATAGGCTAATTTTTACTGCCATATTAACTAACATACGCAGGACCTCATAGGCTAATTTGTATTGCCATATTAACATTGATTACAATATGTCCATAACAAACACTAATCATATATATATATATATATATATATATATATATATATATATATATATATATATATATATATATATATATAAAGAGTCATATACATGATACGGTACAGTGCTTGGAGTATAATACGTAGTTTACAAAGGTGTGAGTCATATGCCAATAAAAAAAATACACAATACATGCTGAGAAAAGGACCAAAGATGGGAGGCTAGGAGTCTGATGTTACTCTACTTGTTCAACGAAATTAGGATTATCCACTAGTGAAAGCACCACCTTGTTGTCTGTAACACCTAAATTTGAAACCCGGGGATTAAAGCCGATATGTAAAACACAGAGGAAAGTGAAAAATACTATTAATGCTACACGGATAAGAGTGTATGGATAACATATGTGAAGTGTCTAGCCATCATAGTGTTAGAATTAATTATTTAACTTATGTAATCGTGATTCATTGTATATACTTTGAGAGTTTAAATGGTGTGATAGTTATTCGGTATAATGTATACTTCTTAAGACTCTAAACGTCAGTAGAGAGAGGATGTATTTGAATTAATTTGGAAGACTAAAGGTCACTTGGTAATATTGGCATATTGTTATCAAATTGGTATTAGAACTAGAAAAAAATAAATTGCCAACGGAATGATTTCTACATTACTCCTTGCCTCATCAATGAAAATTAAGAAAATTAGTGTATGAAAAATTGGTGCATCCAAATGAAGGCACCTTTGCAAACAACAGACTGTTGAGATATTATGGTAATAGGTTATAAGAAGCCAGAGAATGAAGAAGCCCTGACAAAGGCACAAAGAGACTTAGAGAGTCTAAAAAGAAAGAGAGTAAAGTCCATTATTTTATCTACCGTGGAGTCGAAGAGAGCATTTGGGACAATTTTTGAAGTGACAACTTCAAAGCAAATATGGGAGATACTTCAAAACTCCTTTAAGAGGGTAGAGAAGGTGAAAAAGGTCCATCTCAAACATTCCAAAAGGATTTTTAAGATTTAGAGGTGAAGTAAGCTAAATTAATTTCAGACTATTTTGCTCGAGTCTTGGCCTTGGTAAGTGAACTTAGAAGAAACATCGAGATGATTGAAGATATTCGTATTGTAGAGTAGATACTTAAATCACTTTCTTCAAAGTTTGGTTAAATTGTATGCATCATTCAGGAGTCTAAAGACTTAAAAGACATGACAATTAATGAACTCTCCGGAACATTGATTGCCCACAAAAATTATTCGAAAAGAGATGAGAATCAGTAGAGAAAGTTTTCCAAAGTAAGCTTTCTTTAAAGGATGGCCAAGAAAACTCGAAGAAGGCTACAATACTTGTAGACATGGAGGAGCTCGAGGACATGGTTGAGGCATAGGATGAGGCTTATATGGTGGAGGAGGTCACAACAATCCTGAAGAGGACAAAAAAAATCAAAACTCACAAGAGGCCGTGGACAAGAAAGATTCAATGGTGGTCAATGAGAGTTACAAGATGCTTCAACTATAAGAAGTATGGCTATGCTACTTCTGATCGTTTTACAAATACTCAAAATTAAGTTGAAGAGAAGTTTAATTATGCTGAAAAATTAGATGAAAATAATATTCACGTATTGACAATCAAAGGTGAAGATAATAAAGAGGAAGTATAGTACTTTGATATAAGCACCATAAACTATATGTGTGGTAAGTAAAGTTTGTTTGTAAACATGGACGAAACTATAAATAGTGAGGTGACATTTGGCAATTTCTCTAAAACTCTAGTGAACGGGAGAGCTAAAGTTCTCATTCATCTTAGAAGTTATGAAGATAAGTTTATTTCAAAGATGAATTATATTCCTAATATGAAAATCAATATATTGGTGTGAGCCAACTCTTGAAAAAGCATTACGCTATTAATTTAAAACAACGTAGTCTTATTTTTAGCAATCAGAAAAGCGATCAGGAAAGTAGACTGATTGCAAAAGTATCAATATCAAAGAAACAGATGTTCAAGTTAAATCTTAAAGGTGGAGATGTAATGCTTGAAGGCTCGCATTGATGTTCTATCCTACCCATGGAACTGAAAGTTCAGGTATCTCAAGTCCTTGGCAAAAGAAAATATGGTGAAAGGATGGCTGCTCATTGATCATCCTGAATAACTATGTGAAGCAAGTCTTGTTGGAAGGCACCACCAAGCCAACATTTCCATAAAAAGATTCATTTCATGCAACAAAACTCCTACAAGTTGTGCACACAGATATTTATGGCCTAATTATTCCTATATCACTAGGTGACAGTAAATATTTTCTTACTTTACCAATGATTTCTCTCACAAAATGTGAGCATATTTTCTTAAGAACGAATTTGAAGTATTTGCAAAGTTAGGAAATTCAAAGCTAATTTTGAAAAAGAAAGCAGTTGTTCTCTCAAAACTATCAAGTCAGATCAAGATGGATAGTTCACTTCAAAGAAGTTTGAAGCCTATTAAGAAGCACATGACATTCAATATTTTCTTACAGTATCTTATTCACCACAATAAAATGGGGTTGCCAAAAGAAAGAATAGAATGTTCTAAACTTGGTCCAAAGCATGTTGAATAGAAAGAAAGTACCAAAAATTTTTTGGGCTGAAGCAATTACTTGTGCCACTTATAATCTTAACCAAAATCTAACTCAAATCCTCAGAATATCACTTTTCAAGAAACTTCGACAGATACAAGCCTGATGTGAGTCACTTCAAAGTGTTTAGCACTATTACTTATGCTAATGTTCCAGAAAAGAAGAGAAGCAAGCTCAATGAAAAGAGTATCCCATATGTATTTATTGGTTATGATTCAAAATCCAAAAGTTACAAACTGCATGATCCATACAAGAAGAAGGTTATCCTGAGTACAGATGTATAATTCGATGAAGAGAATTATGGAACTACAGCAATGAAGAAATTTGCAGGAACTCAATCATACTTGTTGATGAAGATCTAAGATTGTAAATGATCTTGCAACAAATGTTCTAGCATCACCTCCCTCGTCACCATCAATAGCTTCTTTTACATCATCTTCATCATCCTCATCATCATCAAGTCGAAAAGCTAAAAAGTTCAAAACTTTGCACGAATTCTATGAGATAATTAAAAATCATAATAATTTGGCTTTGTTTTGTTAATTTGTTGATTGTGAGCCTATAGACTTTGAAGAGGGTATCCAAGATCAAAGATGGAGAGCAGTTATGAATGAAGAGATCAAGGCAATTAAGAAGAACCTGAAAGCTTACATCACTTCCAAAGGGCAGTAAGTTAATTGAAGTAAACAATGGGTAATGAAATGGGAGAATTGAAGAGGAACAAGGCTTGATTGGTCATTAAAGGCTATAATTAAGAGACTGAAATTGATAATGATGAGGTATATCTCTTGTTGCTCGCCTCAAAACTATAAGATTGATTAAATATTTAACTGCATTGAATAAACAATCAATTTATTAGCTAGATGTGAAGTCGGCATTTCTGAATAGAGTTTTTAAATGAGATGTGTATGTATAGCAACCTCTTAGCTACATCAAGGAAGGAGATGAAGTAAAGGTACTGAAACTGAAAAGACACTTTATGGCCAAAAGCAAGTGCCGAAAACTTGGAATAGTAGAATTGATAAATACTTCTAGACTAATAATTTATGTTGATGTCCTTATGAACATGCCTTATGCACTAAGGTAAATGAAGATCGAGATTTCCTTATTGTACGCTTATATGTGGATGACCTAGTCTTTGCATGGAACAATCAATGCATGTTCAAGGACTTCAAAAACTCTATGATTCAAGAATTTGAGATGATGGACATTGGGCTAATATCATACTATCTTGATATCGAGGTGAGACAAGACAAAATAATTTTTTTTCTCTCATACGAAGTTTATATAAAAACTATTTTTGAGAACTTTATATGCGGACTGGAATAATTTATACACACACTTTGATTATGGAATTAAATTGTCCAAGTATGATTCTAGAAGTAAGGTTATGCAACATATTTCAAAAGGTTGGGAGGGAGTCTTCATTACTTAACTTGTATATGACCAGATATTTTTTATAATATTAGACTCATTAGAAGATTCATGGAAAACCCAAGATCTTCACATTTTTTAGCAGCCAAAGGGTTCTTCACTTCATCAAAGTGACATAAAAATGTGGCTTGCATTTTGATCTTGTTGCATGCACCAATAGCGACTGGGCTAGATTGTTGATGATCAAAAGAGTATGGCCAGATATATATTTTTTTTATTAATACGGAATTCGTTAGGTTGTCAAAAAAGCAGCCGATCATTACTCTTTCTACTTGTGAAGCTAATTATGTAGCTGCATCATTAGGAGTTTGTCTTGCACATTAGTTAAGAAATTTACTCGAAAATTGTAACGCCCCCGTTCTTCAGCTGCTTCCCAAAACGGAGGACGTTACTTATTACTTCCACTAGACAACCCAACAGTCACAGGATCTTGAAATAACAGTAACTACTGCCACAATCAGATAAGTAAATAACATGTCTGAAACTGTAAATATTTGATTTATACAAAAAGTTTATTACATAAAATGGCACACTGCTTTAAATATGAACACAAAAGAGTCAAAGAGAAAAGTAGTGCCCAGACAAAAGGAAATATGAACAAAATCTACAAAAGTTTTCCAGGGGTACTTCGCTTGCCTATTATCACTCGATCTGTCCAACGAAGTACGGGTTCTCAACTTGGGCTGGATCCCCATCTTCACATTTCAAATCTGGATTCAAAACCCAGGGGATTAAACCCGGCAAGTAATACATTTAAAAAGAGGAATTGTGTACTATCATGGTACATGAATATCAGTGTGCATGAGCATGTTTATGTCAGTGTTGTTTGTGTGCATATAAATTAATATGAAGGCAACATATAAATTAACATGACGGCAATATAAAAATTAACATGAAGACAAGCATAAATAAATGCATAAATAAATGAACATGATAATAACTGCTCTATCTATTTAATCATATAATCTATTGGTCTCAGTCATCATCCAATTTAATTTTAGAAACTGTATTAATGGATAAGATAGCGCTATTCTCCATTGTCGTATAAGTGCCCGTGCATACCCGGGACCTGGCTCCAATATTCATGGCGCTGAACCATGACATTCCGCTAGGCACTCAATCACGTTCCGTACTGTATTACAGTACGGACATATCACTCTGGGTAAATATCAATTGGTGATCCAGTAATCACCCAGGCCGCTGCAGTAAAAAAATCCTGGCCCTAACAAGACAATCAATTCTTATACGGCAAGGCTCTTATCCATCATGTAGTTTCTCCCATCCCCGTGTTCATATTGAATTTTGCACATGAAAATTTTATAATCTTTCTTTAATTATTTTTCAATTTATGATAACATGCTTGCATTTCCATAACTGTACATGACGTGTAGTATCATAACACATGATCTGTAATATTAAAACACATGATTTGTAATATCAAAGCACGTGGCATGTAAAACACATGACTTGTAATATCAAAACTCGTGACATATAAAACACATGACTTGTAGCATGATAAATTAACACATGATATGTTAGTACACATAATTTGTAATATCAAGGCACATGACTTGTAGCATGATAGATATTAGTGCACAAATATACCACAATGCATATCATCAAAAATATTACAATAATTTGTTTTCATTCTCAGTGTCAATTAATAACCCAATTTGATAATCAAGTGAATCATATAATAATACTGCATTATTTTTTTTTAAACCCAACGTATGCATTTATTACATTTTTAAGCTCAATTATATATATTAATATGCATTTCTCTTTTAATTAAAATCTAATGTATTACTATTATTAATTATGTCCAATTAATCCAAACTAAGTCCAATTCAAATCTCTCAATTATTTAATCCATCAAGCCCAAGCCTACAAAATTTTTACTTTTTCATATCTTTATTTTAATTTTATTTTCCTTTTCTTTTCTGTTTAGCCCAGGCCCAAACCCACTCTTTTTTATTTATTATTTTTTCTTTATTTTCTTTGGACTGGGGCAGGCCCACTGTTATTATTATTTTTTTTTCTTTTTTTTTTCTGCAGACCGGGCCCAAGATCTCTCTCTCTCTCTCTCTCTCTCTCTTTTTCTATATCCGGCCCAGGTCCAGTCTAAGTTTAAGCCTAAGCCCAACCAAGTGCACATTTTCCTTTCTATTTTTTTTTTCTTAATAATTCTCTATCCAGCCCACTAAAGCCTAAACCCATATTTCTTTCCTGGCCCAAATCCAAGCCCACCACTCTTTTTTTTTCTTTTCTTTTTTTTTTTTTTTTTCTGGACTGGACCAGGTCCAGTTTACCATTTTTTCCTTTTCTTTTTTCTTTTCTCTTTTTTTCCTTCTTTCGGCCTAGTCCACCAACTCTCTCCTTTATTTATTTATTTTCTTCTTTCTTTTTAATTTTGCATGGGTTGCATGCAAAATTATTTTTGTATGCAACCGAATTATATATTTATTTTTGCAAATATTAAAATAAATATATAAAATAAATATCATGATATTTATATATATCAAAATTAACACACTAACTTGGTTCAGTTTTCAATATCAAAATATCAACCAAATATTTTTGCAAAATAAATCACGTATGCACATATAAATTAAATACAAATTAAATAAAGAATTATACAAATTGAATAAAGAAAAAGATGAATGAAAATATAGCATTATTACTTGCCTTGGCTCGATCTCGAATATTTGGTTCGAATTCTTGGTTCGGTTTAATTTTTCCTATCCTTTCTCTTTTATTTTTTTGTCTACTATTGATTTTGGCCGAGAGGAGAAAAGAGGGTGAGAGTGGGTTCTGTTGGGTTTGGCCGAAAGTCAGAAGAAGAAGAAGAAGAGAGTGAGGTGTTTTGTAGAGAGAAAATAATTCAAGGATAATTTTGTAATTTAACCCCACACATTCGCCACATAATGTATTTAGCTTGCCACCCTTTTCTTCGGTCGACAGCACACCACCAAACTCCCTTCTCTTGACAGCAAGGAATGAGGTGGGAAGATATTATAAAAATTTATTTATTTAATAATTTAATAATTTTGGTTTCGTGTAATATTCTCCAAATAGTATCAAATTTATGTAGGACGTTGTGCTCAATGAAGGAAACACTACAAAATTATCCGTTTGTTATTTCGATGTCCGGAATAAATGAATCGAAATTTTGAAATAATTAGAAGGATAATTTTAATTTTATTAAATTAGCAATTTTGGGAGTATTTTTCAGCCTCGTAAGAAAAATCTCTAAAAATTCTAAATATTACAAAACTAATAATCGCGTAGACCGAATGTCATTTGGGTTTGTGGATTTAAAGTTATGTTAACCGAAAGTTATTTCGGTGTCCAAAATTGACTTCGGTTGACTTCTTCGACACCTCTAACAATACAGATAGCTCGAAATTTGGGGTATTACATTCTAGCCACCTAATGAAAAAATTTCGTCCTCGAAATTTAATTGATATTTTTGATCATGAGAAAGGATATATGTATTTTATCTTGATATCCTTTTCAAGCTCCCAAACTGAATCTCTTGGTGATTGTATATCCCATAAAATAAGAACTAATAATATTACTTTATCCTTCAAGACTTCTCCCATTGGTTAATAATCCTTACATACCGCTTCTCATATTTATGTTTTATTTCTTCTGGAACAATCACAAAAACTTTTAGCCTTTTCTCAAATCTATTTTTGATATATTACTATTTTGTACTTCTAACTAAGCGCTTTCTCAATTATGATATATTGAATACATCATGAATGAGTTTTGTTTTTGATAGGAATGATAGTGGATAGTCAGGATTCCCAATTTATTCTTGAAGTTTTATTTGGGTGAAGGAACACAAAAGTAAGACATAATTTAATCAGGAATAGCTGCTACTAATTTGGAGTGTCACGCCATCCTGATTAAGTAATGTGTAAGATATAGGTGATAAATATTTTTGTAGAGTTTATTCTCAAGCTCCTATTATATGTTGTAATTGACTCTAGAAATGAAAATAAATCTGAATTATTATAATATCGATATAACAAGACTATAAATAGTAGAGACACAAGATAAGAAATGAACTCATGACTAATTACAAAATTCAATCACATATACATGACTAATTACAAAATTCAATCACATAAAACGTTCTTATTAAACGACTGCAATTGCTGGCACCGGAGAATACACCTCGACAATTGCCTCGCCAACTTAATAAGACTTGTGATATATAAAAGGTTTAAGATAGGAATCATATTATGATAATATTCAGATGAAAGGTACAAAATGTCAAATGGGGAATGATCAACAAAAGCAATGGATAAGACAATCATTTGGAAAGATAAGCCTAATTTGAGTAACAAGATACAATGTCATGTTCCGCCATGATAAAATTTGTCTTCTGTAAATATAGTTTATTATTAATTTCTTATCCTTTACTTTCAACTTGACTAATTCTACAAAATTCTCAGTGTTCTAAAATTTCTTTATATTTTTACACTTATTCTTCTTCCATAGGTTGTTTTTTTTTTATAGTTCATTATCAATTTATAAATATTGTTGGAGCATTAGTTACTGAAAACAGTATCACTAATTATTCATAGTGACTATGTTTGGTTCTAATACAGTTTTTGAAATATTTTTTGCTCGGACTTTTACTTGACAGAATCTCAAATAAAGATCTATCCTCGAGAATTCTCTTCCATCTCCCAATTGATCAAATAGATTAGTTATCATAAGTAGTGATTTTTTTTTCTTTTTTTTTCTGTTACTATATTTAAACATCTATAGTCCACACACAACTTTTTACTCTCATCCTTCTTTCCTATTGATAACAGTGGAACATTAGATCTCCCAAAACTCAACCCCAATAGTCCATCTACTTATTTCTTAACTTATTCTACTTCTGCAACTCTCATTCCATAAGGTGACCTACAAACTGTTTCAGCTCCAGTGAGACTATCAATAATAAATTCTATTGTCCTTACTAGTAGCAGTTCAAGTATCTTTTCAGAAAATATGTCTAAAATTTATAACACTAAGATTATATCTTCTCCTACTTTTATTTCTTCCTAAACACTTCCTCTTATAAATATCTTAGACTCTGCTAGTTCTAAATATTGGTTTTCACCAATAAACTCAAAATCTGAATGATCAGAAATCTAAAATATTACTCTTCTTCTACTGCATTCTATTATCGCGTGGAAGGTATTTAACTATTTCATGTCTAGAATGACATCATATCCATTTCTATTAATAGTTAGCAAGTTGGCATAAAATTCTTCATTATTAATCATTAAGGGACATATTGGTTGAAAATTGGATCGATATTATTCTGTAACGGTCCAGATAGAATCAATAAAAGGAGTTGAAGATAGATATCTTAAACAAATAGAAAACGATAGGATAGACACGATACTAGATCTGATAGGTATCAAAGAATAAGAAACAATTATTACGAATAAGTCACAGACATATTCTTATGTGGCAGTAGTCCTATGGTCTTCCACCTAAACCTAAGCACTGATACCACCCTGTAACGCCCCCGTTCTTCAGCTGCTTCCTAAAACAAAGGACGTTACTTATTACTTCCACTAGACAACCCAACAGTCACAGGATCTTGAAATTACCGTAACTACTGTTACAATCAGATAAGTAAATAACATGTCTAAAACTGAAAAGATTAAAAAGTTTATTACATAAAATGGCACACTGCTTTAAATATGAACACAAAAGAGTCAAAGAGAAAAGCAGTGCCCAGACAAAAGGAAATATAAACAAAATCTACAAAACTTTTCCAGGGGTAATTCGCTTGCCAATTGTCACTCGATCTGTCCAACGAAGTACGGTTCTCAACTTGGGCTGGATCCCCATCTTCACATTCCAAATCTGGGTTCAAAACCCAGGGGATTAAACCCGGCAAGTAATATATTTAAAAAGAGGAATTGTGTACTATCATAGTACATGAATATCAGTGTGCATGAGCATATTTATGTCAGTGTTGTTTGTGTGCATATAAATTAATATGAAGGCAACATATAAATTAACATGACGGCAATATAAAAATTAACATGAAGACAAGCATAAATAAATGCATAAATAAATGAACATGATAATAACTGCTCTATCTATTTAATCATATAATCTATTGGTCTAAGTCATCGTCCAATTTAATTTTAGAAACTGTATTAATGGATAAGATAGCGCTATTCTCCATTGTCGTATAAGTGCCCGTGCATACATGGGACCCGGCCCTAATATTCATGGCGCTGAACCATGACATGCCGCTAGGCACTCAATCACGTTCCGTACTGTATTACAGTACGGACATATCACTCTGGGTAAATATCAATTGGTGATCCAGTAATCATCCAGACCGCTGCAGTAAAAAAATCCCGGCCCTAACAAAACAATCAATCCTTATACATCAAGGCTCTTATCCATCATATAGTTTCTTCCATCCCCGTGTTCATATTGAATTTTGCACATTAAAATTTTATAATCTTTCTTTAATTATTTTTCAATTCATGATAACATGCTTGCATTTCCATGACTGTACATGACATGTAGTATCATAACACATGATCTGTAATATTAAAACACATGACTTGTAATATCAAAACACGTGGCATGTAAAACACATGACTTGTAATATCAAAACTAGTGACATGTAAAACACATGACTTGTAGCATGATAAATTAACACATTATATATTAGTACACATAATTTGTAATATCAAGGCACATGACTTGTAGCATGATAGATATTAGTGCACAAATATACCACAATGCATATCATCAAAAATATTACAATAATCTGCTTTTATTCTCAGTGTCAATTAATAACCCAATTTGGAAATCAAGTGAATCATATAATAATACTGCATTATTTTTTTTTTAAACCCAATGTATGCATTTATTACATTTCTACTCTCAATTATATATATTAATATGCATTTCTCTTTTAATTAAAATCTAATTTATTACTATTATTAATTATGTCCAATTAATCCAAACTAAGTCCAATTCAAATCTCTCAATTATTTAATCCATCAAGCCCAAGCCTACTAAATTCCAACTTTTTCATATCTTTATTTAATTTTATTTTCCTTTTCTTTTCTGTTCAGCCCAGGCCCAAGCCCACTCATTTTTATTTATTATTTTTCTTTATTTTCTTTGGGCTGGGGCAAGCCCACTGTTATTATTATTTTCTCTTTTTTTTTCTGCAGACCAGGCCCAAGATCTCTCACTCTCTCTCTCTCTCTCTCTCTCTCTCTCTTTTTCTATATCCGGCCCAGGTCCAGTCTAAGTTTAAGCCGAAGCCCAACCAAGTGCACATTTTTCTATTTTTTTTTTAATAATTCTCTGTCCAGCCCACTAAAGCCTAACCCCATATTTCTTTCCTGGCCCAAATCCAAGCCCACCACTCTTTTCTTTTCTTTTCTTTTCTCTTTTTTTTTCTGGACTGGGCCAGGACCAGTTTACCATTTTTTTTTCTTTTCTTATTTCTTCTCTTTTTTTCCCTTCTTTCGGCCCAGTCCACCAACTCTCTCCTTTATTTATTTATTTTTTCTTCTTTCTTTCTAATTTTGCATGGGTTGCATGCAAAATTATTTTTGCATGCAACCGAATTATATATTTATTTTTGCAAATATTAAAATAAATAAATAAAACAAATATCATGATATTTATATATATCAAAATTAACACACTAACTTGGTTCAGTTTTCAATATCAAAATATCAACCAAATATTTTTGCAAAATAAATCACGTATGCACATATAAATTAAATACAAATTAAATAAAGAATTATACAAATTGAATAAAGAAAAAGATGAATGAAAATATAGCAGTGTTACTTGCCTTGGCTCAATCTCGAATATTTGGTTTGAATCCTTGGTTCGGTTTGATTTTTCCTATCCTTTTTCTTTTATTTTTTTCTTTCTACTGTTGATTTTGGCCGAGAGGAGAAAGAGGGTGAGAGTGGGTTCTGTTGGGTTTGGCCGAAAGTCAGAAGAAGAAGAAGGAGAGAGTGAAGTGTTTTGTAGAGGGAAAATAATTCAAGGATAATTTCGTAATTTAACCCCACCCATTCGCCACATAATGTTTTTAGCTTGCCACCCTTTTCTCTGCTCGACAGCACACCGAACTCCCTTCTCTTGACAGCAAGGAATGAGGTGGGAAGATATTATAAAAATTTATTTATTTAATAATTTAATAATTTCGGTTTCGCGTAATATTTTTTAAATACTATCAAATTTATGTAGGACGTAGTGCTCAATGAGGAGAACATTACAAAATTATTCATTTGTTATTCCGAAATAATTAGAAGGATAATTTTAATTTTATTAAATTAGCAATTTAGGGAGTATTTTTTGGCCTCGTAAGAAAAATCTCCAAAAATTCTTAATACTACAAAACTAATAATCGCGAAGACCAAATGTAATTTGGGTTTGTGGATTTAAAGTTATGTTAATCGAAAGTTGTTTCGGTGTCCAAAATTGACTTCGGTTGACTTATTCGGCACCACTAGCAATACAGATAGCTCGAAATTTTGGGTATTACAAAAATGTTCATTTTGCCCAACACAAGAGCACAACGATCTATGTTGATAACAAGTTTCCAATTTCACTTTCAAAAATTCTATATACCATCAAACCAGCAATCACATTGATACTTTCTATCATATTATTTGGGAATAGGTAAAGAATAAAGAAGTAGATCTCATTAGTGTCATAATATCAAGCTGCCCACATATTTAGAAGCCACTGAAGTTTGAAGTACTCTTTACTGATGAGAAAACTTGGAATGATGAGTTAAGTTTAAGAGAGGACGTTAAAATTAATTATTTAAATTATTTAATCTTGAATCGTTATATATACCTTGAGGATTTAAATAGTGTGATAGTTACTAGGCATATTGCACTCCTTGAGGCTCTAAAGGCCACTAGAGAGGATGTATCTGAATTAATTAAGAAGATTATGGATCACTTAACACTACAATAGATATAGATAATTGTCTTGTACTGAGGCGTGCCAAGAATTCATTAAAAGATATATTTCTTTGTTCATATTTTTCCACTTATACATTCTATCTTGGGCTAATTTTATGAGATAATACTAATCAAATAGTTATCTAATTAGCATGAAAGTACCAAATAAAGCTTGCAAGCATCAAGTTCAGGTAAACATGTATGGGTCAAATCCATTTCAATGTACCCAGATAACTTTTGTAATGTCTCTATTTAAGAGCCCCAAATCAGATATGGGATAATAATTTGTATTTATAAAGACTCTTTTGAACTCAAAAAATAACTGCAACTAGCCTTTTTAAGTGAGAAATTCTTGAACAATTATAAACCATCTTAACTATTAATATTGTTCTAAGGACTTAGCATATTTTTAAGAATATATTGCTAATGTTTTAGCTATCCAATTCTGAGTAGGGGCGTTACAAGTAGTATTAGAGTCAATACCAACTAAAAGTGTGTTGAACGGACACATGGAGCTAAATGTTATATAGAACACAGTGCAACAAAAATTATAGTGACGGCTGATGTGAATTATCTGCTGCATGTTATAGCTAATTGTAGTGCAAACATGTCGTTCCTACAAAGATCTCGAGTGTTTTGTAATTTTACTTCTTCTATTATCCTAGCAAGTTAACTAAGTTGATCTAGTATGAAACCATTGGTTTTTAATTTTTTTCAAGAATTAGTGTAGGATATTGAATCCATTAGTTTCACAACCGAGCACACAATTTGTTATCTTCCTTCTATCTCTTATCATGAATAATTGCGATCATAGCAAAACTAAGATTTTTTTATCCTCAACATTTATTCAGTCACCCTAACTATGAATTATCATGCGTCATGCAAGAATAACTCATCAAAGGTAGTGACTTTCGTGAAAATTAAACTATATCAATCGAGAATTCTATAAATAAAATCTAAATAAATAATTCCAAATCTTAACTAAGAATAGGCTATTAAAGTAAACTTAAGCATAACCTATCAAAGAATTAGATCTACAAATTAAATTTTTTTAATCTTATTTTAGAAAATCTTGTCTTTATAATTCTTTAGAAAGATAATAAATAAAATGATGCTAGGTTGTTATACTACTTCATGTATATCATAGAACTATGAAAAATTAGTTAGTCATATTTTTATTAATCAAGATAATAATTTATTCATAAGAACAATTAAAAATCTAATTTTCACTATAAGTTAATAACATCCTAACTAAAAAGCAATACAAATTAACTACTAAAGCAAATAAATAAATTTGCCCACTATTAATGCGAAGAACAATGAAGAAAATACCTTAGAGCTCTATTATAGCATCTATCGCTTCTTAGAGTTTAATCACCAATTTTATTAATTTCAAAAATATAGGAAACCCAATTTACAAGGATACTACCAATATATAGACCTCTGGATTTCAAAACACTAATCTAGTCACAAAAACTACAAAATTACAATAAAACTCTCATGAAAATTTCAGATGTTGAATCTTTCTATTTGCCACCAAATAGTAGCATTGACCGCCAAATAGCAGAGGTCAAACCTTCTAAATAAACTACTAATCTACATCTTAGTCAATATAAAAAATCACAACCCCTATAGGCCCCCATATAGATGCTAAATAATGGCCAATGTAGCTAAATAACGGCAAAATTGCAGCATCTAGACATCTTCTTTTTAGCAGTGATTGATCTGTCTCTTCTTTTTTCATATGCATGACTAGTTTCCAATTCTATGGTTTCTAGCTCTGTGCTTCTGCAGTTTCTCTTTTCTTGCTTCTTCTGAACTTGGTTTTTCCAGTTTTCTACTGATTTAATGCAAATTCTGGTTGCAATAGGCTTAACCTGAAAATGATAACTAAACATACCCGTGTAGAATTATTTGTATACAAAAATAGATAAGATGAGAAATATAAATATGTAATATATAAAACTCATCAACGACCACCTCTTAAATATATGAGAGTTACTTCTAAAATCCATGAAGACCACCTCTCGAATCCCATATCACTTAAGGAATTATTATTGCATTCATGTGTTCCTCTAATGAGAACATTAAATACTAATGGGAGGAGAATGTAATGCCCATTGCTAATAGTCCCGCATCGGATATGAGACTTGAATTAGTATATTTTACTATGATTATCATGAACTTAGAAGGCATTTTAGCTAGACTTTTTGAATGAAAAAAAGTCATAGTTAATTATGAACTATCTTAACTATTAATATTATGCAGGAGAGTTAGTATAATATTACGAATATTGTAACCAACATTTTTGCTATCCGGATTCCACATAGGGACATTATATCCTTACTTGAGACTAAATTGATGGATAAAATATATGTTTTTCTATGCTCATGTGAGTGTCCGAGCATATTCGGGAACCAGTCACCAGATGCATGAAGCAGAACCATATTTGGTGCTAAGCATTCAAAGCAGATTATGTACTGAACATACTAAGAGGGGATTAAACAAGAGATAGTTGTTGCATTAAAAGATTTTGACCCCTATCAATTACAATCTAAATCAAGACCTCTTACATAAGGCACTTATCTATTATTTAGTTTTTCCGTAACCCCATGGTGTTAATAAATGATGCACATAAACCATGTTTGAAATATCAAATCATAACCTCGTCAGATCTTATACATGCCTACCTTCAAGAATAAATGAAAATAGGAAATAAACCAGGTTAAGATCATGTGCATATCTATCATCAGCACATTTTTGATCAATTTCAATGTACCATATTCCACGTATTAATTAAGCAATTATCATGTAACATATATTCGCTACATGTTGTATCAAGTATTAATTATTATTATCAAGTGTTACTTGAATTAAGTGTTATATAATCAAGTAGAAAGTTTACAATAATTGTATCGTTTAAATTGGTATCATTCTAGCGTGTAGGCAAATAAACTATGTCATGTATGGGTATAACTAGCATTGCATATGTTTAGTATTGATATGAACCTAGTGTATCAAACATGCATCAAATATACTAAGTAATCGATGTTTGTATATCAAGCACTAGCAAGGAAAAAGAGTGTAGATATGAATTTGTAATGGAACCAAACAATATGTTGCAAAACACATGTATAAACTTCATTTACGCATGACATATAATAAATCTAAGCCTGATTTTGGTATATATATTGATATAACTAGAAGTCAAAAATGTAAAATAAAGAAAATTATAGTTTTTTGAATAAGTTTTCAAACAAATCAAGATTCACTTTAATTGGAGTTAGAAAGTAGGAGATATGGCTATTTTTCCAAGTTGTTAAACAAATTCTAGATGTGCACAATAACTTTGAGACTAGTTTCAAAATAGATACAACCAAAATTAAAATTCATAATATAGAAAATTTATAGCGTTTGGAATAAACGTTTCAATGAATTAAGAATTGGCTAAATCAAACTTTAGGCGTAAGAAATATAGTTGTTTTGCCGAAAACTTGGACAAGCTCTAGACAACAAGTTCATAGTGTATTATAAAATGGTTAGAATTTATAAAAATTATCGGAGAAATATTTGTAGAATCATGAAAACTTTTATAATGGAATAAGATTTAAGCAATCGGTATTACGGTTTAAGAGATGTAGTGATTCTGCAAAACTGCGACAGAATAAGCATAAAATCAATAATGGAAACAGAAAGCTGAAATTCTATTTGCCTAAATAATCGGGAATTAATGTTGGGCTGTTGTCACTGGACTTCTCTCAGCCTTCTCTTCTGTTGGTGATGAAATTAGAGAAATTTGAGAGAGAGAGAGAGAGAGAGAGAAAAAGAGAATGAATGAGATGGTGGAGTGAGAGAAAATTAGGGTTTAATAGAAATATGTGCATGGGAACATTTCATCACCTGCTTGCACCTCTTATTATAATTTCCAAATCATCGTCAAGTCATGCTGATGGAAATCAAATCATATCAGATATGATTTGATATGATTCTTATTTTTATTGTTAGAATTTTAATAAGATTTATATGATTTTGTTTTATTTTAAAAATTAGATCATATAAGATTTTATTTGATTTTGATATGATTTTGTTCTTATCATTATTGTTAAAAATTTTCTATAAATAAAACTTGTAATCAGCAATTGAATGAGAATGAAAATTAAAAAATTTGTGAAAACTATGCGTGAAGTCGCATGTTAAAATTTCTCTTTATGAGTTCGATGAGAATAAAAATAGATTCGCTTGGGTGGAGTCCTAAAATAATCTTTAAATCTTTCATTGTGGATTCGTTGAGAGTGAGTGAGAGATCACCTGAGTGGATTTTCAAATCAATTTTTATCTTTTTTTTATTTTAAATTTCTACAAAAATTCTATTTTTTCGTTCTTCCATAAATTTCTAGCATTAAACCAAATTGGCTTCCGTCCTACGTCAAATTGGTATCAGAGCCTAGATTTTTATCTCCATCACCATTTTCTTCCTTCTATCTTCATCTTCCTTTATTTTTTTTAGTTTCCTATTTTTTTTGGAAAAAAAAGAGTAGATCATATCTAAAGAAAAGAAAAGAAAAAGAGAGGCAGATCCTAAAAAAAACAAAAATAAAAAACTTATAGATCTACAAGAGAGAGGGAAAAAAATTAAAAAAATAAAAAAAACACAAATTCTCTCCTCCTCCAATTTTCTTCCCCTCTTCTCCTTCCTCTTCTTCTTCTTTTCCCCAACCTCTTCTCCTCCTTAATTTTTTTTCTTCCTTACTCTTCAACTTCACCGACTGCACCCTCATATTCTTCTCTCTCCCTCAACAACAGCATGACAGTCCCCAAAACTCCATCCATCTTCATCCTATTCTCCACTACCCAAGCCCTCAACCACTACATGTCCTCTAACCTAACAACCACCACAATTCACCAGATCTCCTTTTCCTTTCGTGACAACACCATCACCACCCAGTGCACCTCTCCCATAGTGCCGCCCGCCACCCGATCCACTTCTTCGGTCCACTACCATCTCTCAGCGCCTTCCCCGGATTCTCCCTAAACAGGTTTAAGAAAACCACCAGTTTCAGGTTGCTCACGATCTGCGACAGATCCCGCTTTAGATTGCTTAAGTCCTTAAAACCTTTTGCCTCCCTCCACTATCAACAACATCCCCATCTCTAGCAGCAGCAGTAGCAGCCCTCTACGGCAAACTCTTCCCTCAAGCCTCGTCGCCACCGCGACCATTGCGGCCACCACTACCTCCTTCCACACTATTCGCCTCCCTCAGCACTTCATCCACCACCTCCGACAGCTGCCGCATCCTTTGGAATTGTCGCATCTCCTTTAGCTGCCGCAAGGAGAGAGAGAAGAACAGTGAATTTAATTTGGATTTGGATTTGTTATTTGGGTCTGATTTGGATCAATTATTTAGACCCGTAACTAAGAAGGAAGAAAAGAAGAAGGTTGGATTTAAATTAGTTAGACCCGACCAGCATCTTCATACTCAACCTAGTTTCAAACAGCCTCAATCACCACCATGGCCCAATTAATGCTTCATAGAAGGATGCAAATCAGTTCAAATTAGATGTGTTTAGCATTTCTTATCTCCACATTTATCGAAAATGAATGGTTTGAAGCCAGAGAGAATTGATGGAAATTAGATCATATCAGATATGATTTGAAAGAATTCTTATTTTTATTATTAGCATTTTAATAAGATCTGGTATGATTTTGTTTAATTTTAAAAATCAGATTAGATAGGATTTTATTTGATTTTGATAGGATTTTGTTCTTATCATTATTGTTAAAAATTTTCTATAAATAAGCCTTGTAATCAGCAATTGAAGGTGAGAGTGAAAAATGAAAAAAATTGTGAAACTATGCGTGGATTCACATGTTAAAATCTTTTTCGTGGATTCGCTGAGAATGGGTTTGGATTCACCTAGGTGGATTTCCTAAGTAATCTTTAAATCTCTCATTATGAATTCATTGAGAGTGGGTAAGAGATTACTAGGGTAGATTCTCGAAACAATTTTTATCTTTTTTATTCTAAATTTCTACAAAAAATCTATTTTCTCTTTCTTCCTTAAATTTCTAGCGATAAACCCTAATTGGCTTCCGTCCTGCGTAAAATTGATGGAGATCATATTTGATTTGATAGAGATTAGATATTATTCTATTAGGATTTTGTTGGGTTTCGGATCCTATTAGAATATTTGATTTGATTTTTATTTCATTAGGATATTTGATTAGAATTTTGGATTCTATTAGGACTTTGCTTGTTAGAATTTTCCTATATATATGTTTTGTATGAAGTATTGGAAATTGATGAATAATATTTGAAAAGTTTTAAGAATTTTTTTGCGTGGATTTCACTTATCTCAAATTTTTTCTCCTGGATTCGTGGAGAGTGGACGTGGATTTGCCTGAGTGGATTCCCGAACCTCGCAAATTCTTCCCCAACCCCAATTTATCTGTTCTTCCCAAATTTATCCAAAACCCCTAAATTTTAAAATCCTAATCCTAATTTGCCTTCTATTTTACATTAAATTTGGTATCAGAGCTTAAAATCAATAATCTAGATCTCCTTCCTTCCATCTTCGTTCTTTTTTATTTTATTTATTTATTTATTTATTTTTGAGAGAGAAAAGTCAAAAAAAAAAGAGAGGTTCAGTTCAGAATTGAGAGAGAGAGAGAGAGCGAGAGAGAGAGAGAGAAGAAAAGGAAAAACAGAGAAAAAAATATCTGAACAAAAAGAAAAAAGGAAAGGAAAAAATTGATATGAGAAACAGTTTAAGAAAAGAAAGGAAAATAAACAATCTCAAAATACCCATTCTCTTATCTCTTCTCCTTCTTCTTCCTCTCTTCAATAGTGCCTTCTTTCCCTTCTTCTTCCTCTTTCTTTCTCTCAACCACAACAACTCCAATTTTTTTCTTTTTCAAAAAACAATAAAATCCCAATGACAGTTACCCCAAACACCACCACCTCCTCCTTCACATTATCACTAGATCGAACCTCCACTCCATCACTCCTTAGTAGCGGCTTCCTCCACCAGATCGCCGTGATCTCCACCTCATCACTGATGTCTGGTCCAGTCGCATAAACTTCCTCCAGTCGTCCTCATAAGCTCCGAATCTAGTGCCCACCGCCCTCGTCCCTTTCGTCCTCGACCTACTGCCTCTCAACCCTCATCAATAGCATAGATTTGGAAGAAAGGATTTGGGTTTAACTTGAGTTATTGCGTTTGATTCAGATTTGAGTTGGACCAATTTAATTAAACCCATATCCAAGGAGAAAAGAAGAATGTTGGATTTAATTCAGTTTGACCTAACCTGCAACTCAAGATCCAAACCACTTGAGTTTGGGTTCAGCTCAGTAACTACGGATCCGATTCGTAGTGGTGCAGACCCGTTAAGAGCAACAGATCTGTTAAGGATTTTTTTTTAATTTGGAGTCCATTTCAACTCTGATTCGAACCATTTTTGAAATAGTGATCTTCCAATCATATCCAGCATTCATTACCACTATTCCAAGGCTTCTATATATAATTGTCAGAGCTAAATTGTAGGTAATCTCTTGAGAAAATTTATGAAATCATATATTTGAGCGTGAACTACTCATCCTTTCAAGTGATACTTAACTTGAACTAAAATTTCAATTGCTAAATTCTTTACAAATATTAGTAGATTGCAATAATTTATAAACAGAATAGTTACTGCTTATCTCTAGTGATCTCATATTCATTTGCATTTAACAATTGAGTTATTTGCATATATTAATTTTAATGCATACATTTAGTTCACCTAAGTTTTAGATCTTGCACTATCATGTGCATATTTGATTGCATTGCATTACATGATCCATTCTAAATAATAAGCATGTCCCATTTTATAACACGGTCTAGTCGTTATTCAAAGTACAATAGGTTTAATTATATATATGATCTGCGTATTGCTAGAGAAATATTAAATGAAAAATTCTGGTATAAAGATCCTACATTTGATGGTTATTTCTCCATACGTAAATTTATTGATTGGTTGGTGAATATATAATACTATTTCGATTGTTATGATATGTCTAACAGACGTAAGTTTTAATTTGCTAGAAGAAAATTAGTGGGACAAGCCAAAGATTTTTTGATTTTAGTAGAGATAAAAATATGAGGAATATTATAGGAATCTTATAATCTCATGGGAATAGATGAAAGATATTCTTATAGATAAGTATCTTCCTATGTATTATAGGAATTATCTTTTTGATAAATTAAAAAATAAATTCACTCTATATGTTAGAACATAATGCCCTAAATGTGAGAAATATGGATACTATGTCTCTCAATGTAATACGTTCAAGTGTTATATGTGTCGCACATCTTAGCATTATGACTATAAGTGCTTAGTCAAGAGTCAACACATGGTTATCATGCCTACTAATCATATTGATAATTCGAAAGTTATTGAGATTCATGTTTATGAAAAAGTACTAATATTGTTGTTGAACTACAATTTAAATCTGATATGTCTATTCTTATTATTGATACTATTATTCCTTCTATGGTTAACGATGTTATTGTTAATAAGTTACCAGAGTCTAATACACATGCACTAACTGAGATCCATACTCGCACAAAGAATATTACTGATGATTAGAATTCTTTAATAGAGTCTAGTATACTCCCACATGATACTATGTATTCAATTTCGGAACCAACGATAGAAGAAGATACCGACCATGAAATAGTTGATACTAATATTGCTACTAGTAAGTTTTTTAGGGTCCTTCCTATATCTTAGCAAATTACTCCTAATATTTCATTTTCTAGCAATCTTTTGGAGTTTCTTTCAGAAATTCATTAAGTTTTCATGATGTATAGTGACATTATATCATTTGCGGTGATTGAACTAATATATCTCTTTTTATAAGTTGTACCACTTAAGTCCATTGCATTGCATTTGCCTGTTATACTTGTTATGCATGATGAAATCTCTAGACAGATAGCAATTTGTAATGATAAGTACAAATTTGTTGTATATCCACATAATATTTTACAGGAATTTATACTTGATAATAAAGTGAGAGTTTTGGTTGGCCCTTGGAGGTTCCTTCCAGAAGTTGTGAAGAAGTTACACATTTCACATACAAATTTCTATAAAGCTTCGATAAATATTGCTTCCACTACCTATATCCTGGATATTTCATGGAATCCTTAATCGATTACTTCCATTGCAAGTACCTATTTAGATCTACCGTGATTTGATACAAGTTCACTAAAGAAGCCAGTTCTTATTCAACCACTTTGGTTCAGATGTAATGCATGGGCTACGATTCCTCAATCACTACCCTGGCCTAATTGGAATGCTTCGTAAATATTGATCAGTTCAATCCAGATGTGTTTATCATTTCCTACCTCTTCATTCATCGAGGATGAATGTTTTGAAATCAGAGAGAATTGATGAAAATTAAATTTGATTTGATAGAAATTAGTTTTAATTCTATTAGGATTTTGTTAGGACTTTGGATCCTAATAGAATATTTGATTTGATTTTTGTTTTTCATTATGATATTTGATTAGGATTTTATTTGTTAGGATTTTACTATATATATATATATATATATATATATATATATATATATATATATATATATATATATATATATATATATATGCTTTGTATGAAGTATTAGAGATTGATGAATAATATTTGATAAAATTTGAGAAATTTCTTACGTGGATTTCGCTTGAGTCAAATCTTTCTTCGTGGATTTGTAGAGAACGGGCATGGATTCGTTTGGGAGGATTCTAAAACTTTATAAGTTCTTTCCCAATTTATCTGTTCTTCTCCAATTTCTCCAAAAACCCTAAATTTCATAACCGTACTCCTAATTTGGCTTCCGTTATGCGTCACATGCTCACCCATTCATGGTTATTGACCCAATCTTCATCCAAGAAGAAAAGCAAAAAATTAGTGGAGGAAAATATATGAAATAGTTAAATTAAAATATTAATTTGTAGGTTCAAAGACCAACAATATTTTAAATTTTCAGAAAAAATACAAGAGATAATATAGAACAAAACAATCATGAATTTTGCAAACCGAAATTCGAAGTTTAGATTGCAAGATAAAAGTTGTCGAATACAAAATTATGTAAGTATCAGTCTTGAAGTCTTAGCCTAAAATCAATTATTTTAGGAAATATATCAGAAAATATAGTAAATGTAGTAAATCAAGGAGAATAATATTTCAAATTTGGAAACCAAATTCGTGGTACAAAATTCAAGATAAAGTGACTCGGTATCCCGACTCTACGTTGATGATCAATATGGAATATATTGAAGGATGAAGTAGATTAGAATTTTTACAATTGTTGCTATTGCAAAGATATTGTGAATCATAGATAAGAATTTCATTACCATCTAATGCCATACTTAAGGATGGTCAAAGTTACAAGAAAAATGAATACTACATTTAATCCCACTTGCTGATTTTGTTTAGAGAGAACCTATTTTCTCTGTCTAACTAATTGTTTCATGTTTTTCTACAGTATCGCTTTGCCTTTTAAAAGGCTTGATTTTTTTTTTTTTTAACAGTCTTAAATCCGACTCATTTTCATTGGGCGAAACGCATATAAACATTTACGGTAATCGGAAAGTGGCTAAAAAAATCTTGCCGCATTGAAAAGGAACTCTATATCGGGAATCACATAAATAAATGTCAGTACACCATTTGGAGACCATAAGCATACTTTGTATTTTATATCTTCACAAATAGCTTGTGTATAAACCACCGTATATCATGGGTTGAAGATAATGTGCACTGTATTTTTCTGTCATACAGGTCGAGCGAATTAAAAAAGTTTTCTAGCACATATGTGATGAGGAAACTTGAGCCCGACAACCTTGTACGAGAAAAGAGAGCGAGTGTACCGTTTAAGCTATTTTCAATTATTAGCGAGATTCAAACCTAACATTTATCCAATTGGAGATTGTTTTCTCAAAAAATCAGAATAAAAAAGGATCAGCCACAAGTTTTCCAATCATTTGGACTTGTCACCAGAAAATTCTAAACCTACATGGATCTCAATGATATGATAGGTCCTTATTTCCTCCCTTAGAGCTTGAGTAGTTTCCCCACACGTCACTACCAATGTGCAACTCGAGCATGGATAAATCTGTATAGGTAAAATTTTACTTGTGCAAAATGTATGGGTGCTACCCAGCAGGATTTTGCCAAGAATGCTCCCACAAATTTAGTGGTTATAGAAAAGATATCACAAAACTACTTTGGTCATTTCTACTTTGGTCATTTGGGCTATCAAACTAGTATATGATAGATTGTGGCATAATCTAGTCTATGGCATCATATTTGCTCTAGTCAATTTTTTTTAGGCAGCAGTGTAAAAGACTGACTTGTTCAGTCAGTAGTTCTTGGAAAGAGAATCATGACGTATGAAAATTATAGGCAGATTATAATAGTTTGTTATGATATTCTTCATCATCGAGGAATTCCTTTCTTTCAAATCAGGTGCTTCGTGGAGTTTTGTTTTCCTGTTGTTTCTCTTAAAATTATTCGAAAATGATAAAATTTGAGAAAGATGATGAACTTTATATAATTAAGAGAAGAGTGAGATATGTAGTTCCACTCAAAATAAACGAAAACTCAAACTTGGTTAACTAAGTATAATTGCTCAATAAAAATTATTCCTATGTTCTCAATAGTCTAGAAACAAGTGATGAAAGGTATTTAGCAAGAGCAACTCTATACTTGTTGACCCCCATATATATTTATTATGCAAGAGGGATGCGGAATCAACCGAACACATCATATGTAATTGTTCGTTTTCTAAAAGCACATGGGAGGCATGCGTCAGGGCATTAGGTTTGAACATCAGTACTGTCATAAATGAATCTACCTGGAAGAGTCTGGATAGTGGGGAAACTGGTAGCCATAGGCTTATAAGTGGTATTGCGGCATTTTGCTGGAACATGTAGGGAGAACGTAATGACATATTATTTAATGATAAATATCATTCAATTGAACACTGTGTGCGACCCACTGTTCACGATTTTATTATTTGGACAGGTGTGCCTTCCGATGAGGAGCGACTTCACCTATCAAGTGGCGCTTCGGGAGATGATATGGAGATTATTCCGTCAGATGAGGAGTAGGGACCTACATCAGAGGCACGAGGACGGATGGGCTGAGCATGAAATGCCTCTTTTGCTAGATCAATGTAGTTTTATTTTAATCTGTTTCTTTTATTTAATTGCTTTGTAAGCTTATTATTAGGCCACTTTACTAGTTGATCCTGAATATTTTTGTTATGTTATTTTTTTTTAATGGAATGCGGAGGGAAACATCCCGCTGTTCAACGTAAAAAAAAAAAACTTTTTACTTGTTGACAATCTGACATAATTAGATGTAGAGATTGACGAAGAAAATCACCAAAGAGGGGAGATGGCTTACTTGTTATACTTATACTGTATAAACATAGCATGAAGCCCCCTCACGGTGATAGGAACCTTCATCTCGACGAGCTAGATAGGAATGGTATCTCCTTTGTATGCAATAAGGGTGATTTGATACAGAATAAGTAATAATGTTGTCTATGTTAAGATGTTGCTCGTGATGAAGAAGACAATAGAGGCTCTCTCACGAGTTATTAAGTCTTGATTTTTTTTTTTTTTAAATTAGATGGATAGTTTCAATACTAGAGTCGCATGCATAATTAGTCTTTAAAAAATATTCATCAATCTTCCAATCCCTATAACAAATCCCCTTTTAGATCTGATAAGGAGCAAGAATGTACGATTTAAAAACCACCAACTCAAATTTGTTCCCAAATCCTTAGAAAAGTCGGGTTGTAGTCTAAGCCACTTATGAGGTCACCTATGGGCCCACAATAGTTATACCAGTGGTTAGGTTTTGGTTGGGAATTACAGTTTATCCGCGCCACTAGGGTTATCAATGGCTCTACTAATGGCTAGGTGCATATTTATGATTACATATTATCCACTTGTGGCTCACTCAATGGGGTCACTAGTTGGGTCAATGGCCTAGAAGGCCACTCTCATCGGTGGGGTCACCGATGACTCACCACCGATGGTGCCTCCAATGGGTCTAAGTATTCAATTATTCTCAGCCACTGCTCTGTTGCACCCTCTTCATGAAAGCCTTCTTAATTTTCGACCCTGAAAGCTATTAAATAGAGGATTCATAATTCTTCAACTCTTCCAGTAGAGATTTTTCAGTTTAACGTCTATCATGATTAAAACTGGGCTTGCATTTATTATTGTTGCACAAATATCTTCAATCTCTATTTTTTAGAGTTATACAAGACCCATTCAAAATGATTTGTTGTGATGCCTGGAACACTTTTAATCTCTCTTGGTGTCAGAATCACTGGGAGTACTATAATCTTATCTCAGCTCACTCAAGTGATACTTTGGTACATCAAGCTGGCCTTGGTAGCACAAGCTAAAATATGCACAAGCTGCCCTTAGTAGCACGAGATGCGATATGCACCAATTTAACCTTAGTAGCACCAATTGTGATTGGAAAAGTTAGAATCATAATAGTTTTAGGCATCAAATGTGGGGATGAGTTCAATATTGATGGAGGTGTAATGTTAAACATGTTGACAAAATTGGCTTGACAAAATGTATATTAATATGTCAAAGAATTTGAATGACTCGATAAAGATTTACATAGAACATATCATGAAATTGAGAGGATCTGATAGAGGTTTATGTAGAATGCGTCAAAAGATTTAATAGAGGTTTGCACAGAATATAGCAGAAGAGGGGGATAGTTCGATAGAGATGTGATGTAATCATATCAAACACTAAAGAGATTATTAATGTTTAGACGGAACATTGCAAAGACGAGAAGTCAAAGAAATCTTGTTAGAGATTAATGCAAAAAATATAATGGAAATTAAAAGAGGCTTACACAGAATATTATGAATAAGAGTTGGTTTGAAAGATGTTTATGCAGAATATGTCGAAACAATGGGGAAGCTTACCAGAGATGCCAAGGCTAGATATGATAAGAGATTTTCTAGAGGTGTAATGTTAAACTAACAAAGAAGGATTACTCGATAAAGATGCAATGTTAAGACACAAGAAAATAGGTTTCAGCAGAGGTTGCTAGGTTGGATATGATAACATCAAAGGGTAGTTTCGGTCGACAGAGGTATAGTATTAACATGAGGAAACAAATGGAGGTGTGATGTTAACATAATAAGCAATCTTGCTAGGGAGAAGTAACCAATGATCTGGTTGGAGAAAATTTTGAGATGGTTGGAATCTCATAATCAGAATCAAGCTTAACATGATAAGTAATGGGACACTACCAATCTATAGGGGAAAGAGTGATCAAGAAAGCACTTCATTGCGAAAGATGAAAAAAAGAGAAGATTTCACTTGGTATTTCAAGATAAGGACTTACAAGTTATAATTTTTTTAGTATGCCATAGAACTTAGCAAGGGATGTCATGTAGGAATGATAGTAGTTGAGGCACATCACACCATTAAATTATTGTTTAGAGGCACAAAGTTACGTGTAGATAATTAGAGGTCTCATGTTAACGTGGCTGGGCCAAGGAATATGTTAGGAAAAGAGTTAAGTTGTTCAATGACCAAGAGTATAAAAAGAGACCAAATACAAAACTATTAGAGGTAATGATTAACATTGTAAGTTAAATTGTCAGAGGTAATTATTAATATAACAATGGGGACAATTTGGACCTATCAAAGGTAATGATTAACATAACAAGAATCAAGATATAAATATGGAACCTATTAGAGGTAATTATTCATATGACAAGTATCAAGATATCTGGTATTTTAATGCAAGGAGTACCAGAATGAATCCCATGTGGACTTGTTAGATATTAAGGACAGTTTTCCTTGAGAGAATTTTCATTGATCGACACCATCAAGAGCTCATTGTCAGACCTGGTTAGAGGGTATGTGCCATTCAAGTAACGACTCTACTATGAATAGTCCTTCGCACTTGGCTTGAAACTTGCTTGTCATTACTATGAGTCGTCTGACTACTAAGACGGAACTCTTTTTGGACCCTTTTGTTGAAGGCCCTTGAAATCCAAGTGTGATAGAGACTAATACACTGCTAAGCTTGCAATTGCTTTTCATCTAGGGCTATCTTTTTGAGATGATGTTGATGATTTTATTTGGTCATAACATTCATTATCAAAGCCGAAAATAGAGATGAAATTTGGATCTCCAATGGTAACATCACATCTATATATAAGATAATATGGTGTGTTAACTCTGGGAGTTCGGACCATTATTTTATAGGCCAATAGACATTCATCAAGCTTTTTGTCTCAGTCGCACTTGTTTAAATGATCCATCTTCTTTGAGGGCTTGATGATAGTCTAATCGAATGCTTTGCGTGGTATGAGTAGAAGTTGTTGAAGTGATGCTTTAAATATGGAGTTTGTCATTATGCAGGATCCATCTGGATACACCAAAATGGTAGGTAATATGTTGTTTGATTAATGAGACCACATTAAAGACTTTGACCTTATTTAGTGGATAGCGTCAACCCACTTGGAAAAGTAATTTATAATTATAAAAATGAACCAATGATCATTTGATGATGGTGGGTCAAATGACCCGATGATATCAATACCCCACATCTCAAATGGCCATGAAACAACAATTGGATGTGAGAATTCAAGTGCTTGATGGATAAAATTTGCATGGATCTGACATGTATGAAACTACCTAGCTTAACTGATGGTGTCTATAATCATGTCAAGCAATAATAGCCAAGTTGTTAGATGTGGTCCTATTGTCTCGGTCCAGACTGATGAGCTCCACAAGTTCCCTCGTGGACTTTTCAAGTGCTTTCTATGATTCTTTCTCTGAAGGACTATAATGCCCCATTTCCTAAATGGATTTAGAAAGTGAATGCGCTACTAGCAAGTAGGCATTAAAGAAAATCTTCGATGTGCAAGAGGCTATAACACACGAACAATACAGTCTCGAAATCCAAAAATTAAATAAGTAACTAATCTGCTACATAATTATAAAAAGAGTGTATTTTTAGTAACACAACTAAAAAATATTGGGGAGAACGTCGAATCCAATGGGGACTATATTTAAACTCATAAATTTTCTTTATTCTATCCGATGTGGGACTATACTCACATATGAACTGATTTAACAATCTCCCATTTCATTATGAGTACACTAACTTAACTTTGGCAACCATCCACGTGGAGGTAGACACATGGGAAACCAAACCCAAAGTTAATATGACCAATTTCACTTTGGCAACCATCTAGTGGAGAGCCGATACATGGGAAATCAAACCCAAAATTAACTAGACCAATTCGGGTTTCAAATATCGGCTTCACTCCCCCTTAGACCATAACCTGGCCCATTGACCCGACGACAATTTGGTCCGAACTTGGGGTTTGATACCAATTGTTGGAGAGAACGTCGGGTCCAACGAGGAGCATGATGGGCCTAAACACAAAACTGAGAACCAGTTTGACGCAAAAGTTTAAGTTGTTAGGTCAAAACTCCAACTTTGTATTTAAACCCATAGATTTTCTTTGTCCTATCCGATATGGGACTATACTCACATATGAACTAACTTAACAAAAAATATATAGCACAATATATTATTACTTGGCAACAATATGGATACAACATGATACATAACAACTATTGAGTATGCATAGATATAAAAGAAAGTATATGTCAACAATTGAGAACATATATAATAAAGTCTGAAGGCAGTAAAAGAAGGACAAATAGATGAAGTCCTACATCGGCCTAGGTTAAAAATGTGGATCATCTGTTTGTGGCAAGTAATTTGTTCAAGTAAAATTATCTTAGTTTGTGTAATAACTCTCGCGGGTTAGAACTCAAGCAAGAGAGAAAAAGAAATGGGGTCGTGCATAAAAAATCAGACTTGGTGTTTTAGCATGAACATAAACTCCTATGTGATGTATAGAAAATATCATGTGACAAAAAATGGGAAGAAACGGTAAATCACAATGCAAATATGATCAATATTAAAAAGAACCATGGTGTGCTATAAATTATTGACGTGGACAATATAGAAATACAGAACTTTTTTGAGGTTAAAACGGTGAGCAAGAAGCCCTCCGTGTTCTGTTAATAAGCCATAACAGAACGGGTTGCATTAACACAAACTAGAGTGGGGTTCATAACCCACCTAGACATAAAGATAACAAAGTCAAAATACAAACAAAATAAAATCCACTGCCTTCGATATCGTCATCTGATCATCTTATCATGATCAACTCTACCCTGCCCCTGTGTGCAAGTCTTCATTCTCCAGTCCCTGATCTTCTTCCTCTGTATCTTGTTCTTCAAAAAGGCACAATTTTTCCCTGTCTGACAGAAGACCTGTCCAGATATGTATATCAATATATGTGTGACAAAAACATGTAAATATGGAATGCTTTTGTTGTCGAAAAATCCTATTATTTCTTTCTCTCCATACATTCCAGCATACTGCTGCAATCACTAAGTGACAGATATGAGCACCATGACGTGTCTTCTTACTAACTACTTTGTATCATATGTTAGCCATCTCGGACCGTCTGAATGTAAGCCCTATAGCTATCGCACACTTCTCCCATAGACAGGATGTGAAACTGCATTCAAGAAATAGATGCGTAATTGTTTCAGCCGCAGCCCCACACAAACTACACATATTTGGTCCCTTCCAGCCTCGTCTTTGGAGATTATCCCATGTGAGTAAGGCTTCTTTGGCGATAAGCCATAAGAAACACCTAATCTTAAAAGGGCATCTAACGTGCCATATTTTTCTTGCATATGCCATTCTATGACCTCCGTCTATGATGAACTTGTATGTGGACGCAACTGAGAACTCACCATGTTACTCCCATCTCTAAATGGTGGATTCCTTCTCTATTTCCACGGGAGACTGAATACTAAGTAGGTTCCTAAGCTCCCTGATCTCCATACTTGCATGGTCTCGTGTGTGAGCTTTCAATCTCAAATTCCATCTATTACGATGCCACATCGTTTCAGTAGTTGCCTCCTTATCAAGTGAGCAAGCGAAGGTTTTTGGAAATAATGTTGCTAACGACATGTCTGAGCACCAACGATCATGCCAAAACGAAACCCTCCCTTTCCTGCCCACTTTAAAAGAGATGCTTGATTCAGCAATCTTCCTGGTTGCCTTCATCCCTCGCCACAGGGACGATGTATTGCAGGTGTTATGTGGTATGTTTCGCCAGCCTCCCTTTCTTGGACCAAACTTCTCCCAGATGGCCTTTTGAAGCTGTCCTTCAGGATCCGATAGTAATTTCCACCACCATTTTGAAAGCAGGGCCAGAATGGACATCTTCAGATCTTTGACTCCTAATCCCCCCTCCTCTTTAGGTTTACAAACCTGCCCCCAAGACACTAAATTATATTTGGCTTTTTCCCCCACACCACTCCATAAAAATCTTCTTCGTATTTTATCAATCTTCTTTCTGACCCAGACTGAGAGTAGGAAGATTAACATAAAATACAATAGTGTAGATGAAAGCACTGAATTGACGAGTATAATGCGTCCCCATAGTGACATATGTCTAGCCTTCCAACCCTCAAGTTTCCTCTCAACCTTATCAATTATGGGATACCAGTCAGTCTTTCTTAGTTTTCTATCTCTGAGTGGAACCCCAAGTTACTGGACGGGGAGGCAGTCTGTCTTGCAACCAAGTATACTTTGGATGATGAAATCCGTTAAAACCTTTTGGCCTAGTATCACCATGGAGCTTTTGTGAAAATTGATTTTTAGTCCTGACCAGGCCTCAAAGCAGCAGAGAGTCCACTTTAGTATGATAGCGGTTCTAAGGTTATTTTCACAGAATATTAGTGTATCATCTGCATATTGTAGGTTGCAAACCACAACCTTTTTGCTGGCCGGGAGACCTTTGAATAGGCCTGCATCCACTGCTTTTTTTAAAAGCTGATTTAAACCGTCTACCACCAAAATGAAGAGAAGGGGAGAAACTGGGTCCTCCTGTCGGAGTCCTCTCTTGCATACCACCTCCTTACCTATTTCACCTTTGATGAGCGCTTGCACTTTGGCCGATCTTAACCACAGTTCTATCCAGTTCCTCCAGCATTCTCCGAATCCTCTCTTCTTTAAGACTTCTAAAATACACTCCCAGTTTATCATATCGTACGCCTTTTTGAAGTCAAGTTTAAGGAGGAATCCTTTCTTTTTTGCTTTCCGACAGTAATGTATCACTTCTTGGGCAAGCGCGATCCCCTCCAAAATGTTTCGCCCTTGTATAAATCCTGATTGTGTTGTGTCCACCAAATCTGGTAAGACTACTACCAATCGATTTGCCAGGACCTTCGAGATGATTTTGAGGCTGCTATTCAACAGAGCTATCGGTCTATAGTCACCAATAGTCTGTGGTGTCTCTTTCTTTGGTATGAGTACGATGAGGGAATAGTTGATCCTGTCAATATTGACTTCTCCTTTAGCGAACCCTTTGAGTAAGGCCATTACATCACCCTTCATTTCTTGCCAAAATGTGCGATAAAAAAAGAGCGGGAAGCCATCCGGTCCCGGTGCCTTCTCCGGGCCGAGTTGCCATACCGCTGCCTTTACTTCCTCATCTGTGATGTCAACATCTAGGTTGGATAAATCTATCGACTGTTGTCCACTAGCCTCCTTCATCCTTAGTCTCTCCGGGTTTTCGCTTCCGAATAGGCTTTTAAAATAGCTATGAACATGATGCTTAATCCTTGTCGCAGATGATATTGATCCTTCCGAGGATTCTAGCACATGTATAGCATTTTTTCTTCTCCTCTGTTTACTATTCTGTGAAAGAAGGCAGTATTTGCATCCCCTTCTGTGAGCCATTTATGATGAGCTCTTTGCCTCCACTTAATCTCCTCGTTCTTATATATATCTGTCGTAAGTCTAAGCAATTTTTGCAGTCGTTCAGATTTTTCTTTTGACAGATTCTGTCCTTCCTCCTCCCGCTCCAAAACTTCTATTTCCTTGATGGCTTCGGCTTTTGACATCCTTATTTGTCGGAAGTATTTCTTTTCCCATCTCAGCAATACTCTTCTTAATTACCTAAATTTGGCAACAATATTCTGAGCAGCCTCGGATGTGTTTGTCGGCTGAGACTAACTTTGTCTAATAATTTCGTGAACCTCCTCGTATTCCAACCACCATTTTTCAAATCTGAAGATTCGGTCTTTTTTCGGGCGGATCTCCCCTGAGCAGAGGCAAATAGGAACATGGTCCGATGTTGGTCTCCTGATAGGATGAACATACGCACCATAGAATTTGAGTTCCCAGTCTGTTGATACAAAGATTCTATCGAGTCTGGCTAGACTCGGGTTCTCCCGCATGCTAGACCATGTATATCGTCGTTCTATTAGGGGAATTTTGATAAGGTTTAAGCTTGCCACCAAATCATTGAATTGATTTCTATCCCGGATATTATTATCCCCTCCTTTACGCTCATCCGAGAACCTAACCACATTAAAGTCCCCTCCCAAAACCCATGGTCCCGTCCTCCACACTCTTGCCCTTGTGATATCTTGCCATAGTGTACTACGGCGGCAACTCTGGTTTGGTCCGTACACACTTGTTATAGTTTGAATCCAGCCATCTGCTTTCCTCTTGACTGCCACCGTCAGGCTGAATTCCCCTGTTAGTGAGTCCAGTATCTTGTATGACTGGTGATCTACCCCAATCAATAACTCACCAGACGCCCCAATCACGTTTTTAACGAGCCAACTATATCTATTTCCTAGCTCGTTTAATGTGCTTGTTTGAGGGTTCACTAATTTTGTTTCCTGGAGACAAACTATATCTGCTACCGACAATCTACAGGTTTTTGACACCATACGTCGTTTGGTCTTGGTGCCAACCCCCCTCACCTTTTAGAATAGTGTATTCATAACTAACTATTGTAATCTTCTCCATCTGGACCCCTCATGGTCAACACTCCTTCTCCCCTGTCGTACTGGGGTTATGAATTATCCCAGAGCACTCTATATGTCTAATTAATTGAATATTACTCTTTAGTGTACCAATATCGGTGCCCATATCAATGTCACATGTGTGTGCAAGAGATAACAACAAATCATCTGGTAACAAATTTAAGACATCGATAGAAGAAAGGCTCATACCTTGTTCGTAGTTTGAAAGTAAAGCTTTGCATCTTGTGGCTAATGACGCAATCTCTCCAGATTGATAATCAAGACGTCCTCGCTTCTGCTCCAACCTCCTACTGCATCTAGTAGGTGTCATTGTAGCCCCCAGATGTCTTGTTCCCTGGTCCTTCGTGTCCTCAATGTGGTTACCCTGCTAGGTTTCCTTAGGATATCGGTCTTCCTCCCTGCTGTCGATTCCTGGATTATCCTGCTTTGTCTCTCCATGCTTCGCCAGATTGGCTGGTGATATATCTGTTGTGGCTATCTGCTCCACATTAATTACACTTCCTTCCTTCGCTCTATCATTCTGTATATGTTGCTTCTTGTATTTATCTCTGATACGCTTTGAAAATCTGGAAGGTTGACGTTTTCTACTTCTTGCCAGTCTGGCACCATCATCCCCGGTGACTATGTCAGCTAGGAGCTTGGAAGTAGCATCCTTAATAACTTCTTTGTCAAATCCCGGTAATAGTGATAGAAGCCCTAGTTGTTTTATGGATCTGGCTGTCTGATCACTGTTATCAAATCCCAACTCCTTGGCTTTTTCAAAGAGGTCGGCAACCCTATCTGCTGTATTTTCTTTGCAGGTTGCTCATTTATACTATAGTGTGCTTTTTCTCCTAAGCCCTGTTGATCCAGAATAACCACTCCCTGATTATTTGTTGTTATTGTTCTCAGATTGGAACCACTTTCATCTAAAATCAGCCCATCATGGCTATTTGTGGACCAACCATCAACTAGGTCCAACTTTTCATTTGATTTGTGACCACTAAAAAATTTTCCATCCCCTCTTTCACCCAACTCCCTGCCATTATTTCTAGTTAGGGACCCACCCTCTGCTCTTTTAAAAGAGTGGTCCCCCTCCCCCCATTCACCTACCCTCCGGTCTTTGATCCCCCCTAGAAGCACCCCCCCAAGCAGTCAGCTTTATTGAAAGCTGACTGCCCTTGAACAGTGTGCCCGCATGTCTCTTCCTCCCCCGAAAGGACTGTTGCGCTTCCTTTCTCCTCTGGCTCTCGCAGTTTTTCCTCTGCCATTTCCTTTTCCTTTTCTTGCTTTGTTTGGTTGCGCTTTCTCTCCTCGAGTTCTTCAGCACTCCTTGTGGGTGTAATTCCTGCAGATCTTTCCTCTTCCATCCTATTTCCTGCCCGGTGACCTCTGTTTGGTGGTTGACCCTTCCCATTTCGACTGTCCTCCTGTCGCGCATGCTGGATCGGAGGGTTTGAGCTTTGGTTTTTGTGCCACGTGAACCACCGTTGGCTCCCGACGGCCTGGATCGAGGATTCAGCCGTGGACAGGGGCGCCTTATCGGCTTTCCCTGTCTCGGTCGGACCTCTGTCCGTCGCCGTGGAACTCAGCGTTCCGTGATGTGCTCTCCCCTCGTTCAAAGCTTTCGGTGGCAAGGAAATCATGTCGATGATTTTGGTTGAGATTATACGCAGTTGGCCGTCGACCACTATCTTTATTTCCTTCGGTATTGAATCAACCGAATCGCAACCAATCCTGATTCTTGCCGTCACCACGTCCCTCCGTTCGAGTGTATCTTCCTCGACGTCAATCAGGTGGGCTAATCGAACCACTATTTTGCTTAGATCATTCATGTTCCAGTGATGTAAAGGAAGTCCCTGGATCCCTATCGTCGCGGTTGTGGAGAAGATCTAAACTTGATCATCTTCCTCCCCGGTCCATCTATACACCGTAAAATTGGCATTATGATTGCGACAAGGAATGGATGTCCTTCCCACTACATGATCCAACCCCTCCTGCGACGGGAATCTAGCCAGGTAATACCTTCCTGCATTTGAGAAACTCCAATCGTGACGGGCAAAGGCCACCAAAATTAGCCTAAGCCCTCTGATCATCTCATCCACGGACGGGTTGCCGTGCCCCGGATACACCACTCCTATGATTTTGGATAGTGACTTCCTATCCTGCGCAGCCTTGTCGGACGTCGGGAGGAATATAGACAGTTTGCCTGAGCCTTCCTTTGTCATTGTCGATTTGTCTTTAGTTTCCTAACTGTCCTCCAACTCAAGAATGTTGCTTTTCTTTACTGTCTATCTTCGCCGCCGGGTGTGTCTTCGCGGCCCAGGCTTGTATAGGCCGCCTGTCTGTGGTAGCTCTAGTCGTATCTAGACGACTCCTCTCTTGGCCCACTTTAGAGCCTCTTACCGGAAGCTTCTGGGGACGTGCTGTCCTGTTGTCCACCCCTTTGTTACTTGCCGAAACGCTCTGCTTCTCTAGAAGTAGTGGGCATTCGGTGATCATGTGTCCAAGGACCTTACAAAAACGGCACCGGATAAATGGACATTCATCCTTAAAGTGGCCCCGCTTACCACAAATCCAGCATTGCTCGCCGCTATCACTTTCCGGAGGTGATAACTTCCTCTTTCTTGTTATATTGGGTTGCATTATTGCCTTGGATTTCCTTAGCGATCCCCTCGATCGCACTTCAGTCCATGACCCACCTGTGTCCTCTTCACGGATGTGGGGGCCGTTGGATTTAGATACTCTTTCCAACATCGCAGTGACCTGTTGGCCCGTGTATGTTGCTTTGGGGTCGATGGTGGATTTCACTGAGCTGGCCGGCACTGGATGACCAGTCGCCTGGGCCGCCGGCGAATCCTTGACCATATCCTCCCAGCTGCGTCTCCGATGTTTCGGGTTCTTATCTTCGTCACTGCTTTCCGGTTCTCGGATTGTTTTGCCTCTTCCCAACCATCCCCACTTGAAATCCATGCCGATGATGCTTGGCTGAGGCAACCAGCTCCCTGATGATGAATCAGTCAGTTAGGACTCGACTGAGGCGAGCTTCTTCTCGATGATACGTGGCTGGAACCAGGTTTTTTTTTTTTCTGCTTTTCTTTTTCAGGTTCGCCTGAGTATCGTCGGAGAGTCTCGCCGGAAATCGCCCCTCTCACCTCACCTCGACACACAGTTAGGACACACAATTATTTACCACTTTTTTTCCATCAGTTTTTCTGATCACAACAGAAATACAGAACTTGATGTAAGCAAATATGACAATATGCTTTATGATTTTGGAACTGAAGTTAGAAATAAATGAATAGGTGCATGTAATGACATGAAAGTTGTATGATGGCATAAAATATGCCTGAATATAAAGTCAGATAAACATAATAATCATGGTATGATATGGCAAGCAATTGAAATGCATATCTTATACTATTTTCTTCGAAATAAGTGACAGTAAAGATCTCACGTTCCAAGGAATTTTGTATTAAGTATAGTAATAATAAATAATATAGCTCAATAGATTCATGAGGTGGCCCTGTGGAGTTGGTTGCCTAAACTCGTAATCATACAGAGATATGCTAATTCGACATGGCTATGTTGTTTGCTTACTACTTATGCATTTTACAGATAAATGGTAGGAATATTTACTTATTTCAGGAGTGTTCCATGCTTGCTTCGACCACAAGTCCAATCTCTACATGAACCAGATAACTGCTAAGTATCATGGACACCCATGCATACCTAGAATCATGACCTCAAGAACCAGTCTCTATAGAATGGGTGACCTACCACAAGTACTAGTATATATATCGCTAGATGCATCGTACCATGATAAGAAATTCCCACAATATATATTTTTATTCCACCATTCATTTCTTCCATACCCAAATATAATTAACTAATTAACTACTCATCAATAATAAACAAGTCATTATGCAAAACTTCGTATCATGGTAGCATGGAAATCAAATTCAAGAGTATAACATGTACCAATCAAGCAAGGACCAGAATTACTAATAAATTACAAGAAAGTGAAAGACATACTCATTATTTGACAAGTGAGGCATGACAGTAGCCATGGTGAGTAGCTGATAACATTAGCATGAGATGGCTCGATCAGTACAAGTCGTACGAATCAAAATTAAGAAAGAAATAGTGTGCACGTACTTTATCATATGCAAGGAAGGAATAATAAGCGTAAACAAGTCGGATAAATATGGATGCATGCATATAGTATCATAAATAATGTAACATGTATAACATTGTGCATAAATTAATTTGTATGTTGTGCATGGCTAGAGTAACAAGCATGCGTGCATTTTGTTAGAACATGTATGCATGCACATAGCTGGAGTAAGGAGTATGAAGAAGTGCATATATACTTGTAAACATGTATAATTGCATGTGCGAGCATGGCTAAGCCATGGCTATGTTTTGCCAAGGTCGGTTGTTTTGGACAGTAGGAACAATGAACTTTCATGCCCAATAAGACACGAACAATGACTAAATTAGAAAGTTAGCTAGGAAGAACTTATACGGCTTTACATAAACTTTCTAGCAGCTCAAGAATTGACTCAATTCGTGTTCAAATGCCAAAAATATGGCTGATTTTCTAAGGGCTGTCCAGCTAGAAATATTGGTTCTGCTAATGTATGGACAAGAGCTTCCAGGCTACTCTTGGAATAGTAAAGAACTGAATAAACAAATCAAATGAAAAGATTTTGGTGGTTCTTGAAATCTATTCCAAATGAATCTTAAATGAGCTCAAACCGAATTCTATGAAGTGAGATACAGCGGCATTCTAGACCTATGCTAATGCTAAATTGATAGAATTTGCTCTTACGAAATAAGATCTTCCAAGCATTATTTGACTGGGAAAACAACTGAATTAGAAAATTATTTCTAAAATGAAGGATATATCAATTTAAAGTATCATACCAATTTCGGCATTCGGGATTCCAAACTATATGATCGATACAGAATAAATTCATATAGAGATATGACACTTAGGAAAGATACAGATTGAAATTTTTCAAAATTTTTCAATAGTTGCCTCGAAGAGAAGCTTTCACTTAAGCCTACCTTAAGTTAGGTAGTTTTGTAAGCTCACTTTATGCGAGCTGCCCATGGTAAGCTCACTTTATGCGAGCTTCGCTTCGTAAGCTCATTTTATGCCAGTCGTTGCTTCAAGAACCCCTCCACTACATGCGAGCCACTTTTTAGTGCTTTTTAAGTGTGATTCTGCTTAATGTAGGGTCATTCAGCTCATGCGTTCTACTTCTAAAGTGTGAGCCCCATTACCACATGTGTCGTTCAGGTGCATGTGATCTACTTTTTAACGCAAGCCTCATTATTTTATAGAGTAACACTTCTAATCAGTTAGCTCTCTGAATTAATATATCTTTTAAATAATCATATTAATTCAGGGCTAGAGTATTAATTTTAAGTACATAGACTCAATCTTGTATTTCATAGTAGTTCTCTAGTATCAATTGTGCCAAATTAGAATTACGGAAATTGATAGATTTTCAATTTGACTTACTATAAACTTGTCTCGAACTCTTTACTTCCAAAATAATATTTCAACTTTTACTTTTTTTCTATTTTTTTTAGATTCATTATGATTTTCTCAAATTTTTTTGAGAAAGTCCGAAAATCGGTGAAGAAACTAGTTACTAATTGATAATGGTCGTATATTTGTCAATTCCTACCTTGCAATCTACATATCAAAAAGTCAACTCGCAAATTGCATCTCGTCTCGTTATATTCTATCTCTATCTCTAGTATTTATTTCGGGGACTTGAACATGAATTAATTTATTTATTTCTTTTCTTCTCTTCCATCATCCCCCATTAACTCAATTTATCTCTTCCATTTGGCCAGCAAGGTGGGTGAAGGAGCAACCTTTTGTAACTTGATATTGAGGTGGGTTTGAGAGGGGTTGTTTGGAAAATGAAGAGGTGAGGTGGCAAGAATAGTTTATATATATACCTTCACTCATTTCTCTCTCCTTCCTTCTCTCTCACTACTCAACATTTAAGGCAACTCTCTCTTCTTCACTTCAGAGCAACAATAGAGAGCGGTAGAAGGAGCAGTAGCTAGAGCAGCTAAGGAGTATAGGATCAAGACAAGTTGACCAACTCCTTTTCAATACTATTTTCTTGATTAAACTGTTCTCGGGTTAGGCTGGTATAAGTACACTTTTCTGATAAACTAACTATATGGAAAGGATCTATTTGTAATGCTTTTTACTCGATAAAAATAATTTGGGGATCAGGCTTAGTTGAATCGCTCGGTAACTGTAAATACAGCCAAACAGCGGTCCAACCATGCCACATCAATTTGGATTTTTGTTTGATAGTTTGTTTTGTTAGTTGGATCATTTCGAACGAGTTAGAATTTTATTGATTGTGTTGTAAAATAGATGATATGTATAGAATTTAGATTTGTCTTGACTTTCGATATCAAATTTTATAGGGATTGCTTGTTGGACATGGTATAAGTATCGGTATTTTGTATTTCTGAATGATCTGAATATGAAGAAAGGAACTTTGTATCTTGATGGCAATGAGGAAGAAAGATGTTAGCAAAAAAATAGCGGAATAATATTAATGCAACAACAAGCGGAATCAAATAGTTAACCAAAGAGAAAAATAGCAGAGACAGAGAACATGCAGATTTAACGTGGTTCGACAATGTGTCTACGTGCACAGGGACACGATCGAAAAACTTCCATTATATCAAAAGAGATTATAGCACTCTAGTTCTCAACCACAAGAGAATTCGCAATGAAAACACACAAGAATTTAGATTATACCCTAACCTCGTGTTAGGGTCGCAACTTCTTTGCTTGTGCTTGTGCTTGTCCTTGCCGCCAATCCTTTGTTTGTTTCAGCCGTAACCCAAAGAAGAAGCCTAGCCACCTTCTTCTTCTTCTTCTTTTCTCTGGCCGAAATCCAAAACAACAGCAGCAACAGTAAATTATTTCACCAAAATAATTTGAGCAACACAAACTACCACCGCACCGCCTTAAAAAAAAAAAAAAAAAAACACCACCGCAACCTCTTTTCTTCTCTCTTTTGTTTTCAGCCGCCCTTTTCTTTCTTTGTTTTTTTTTTTTTTTTTTTTTTTCTGATTTTGGTTTATACAAACCCTAGCCATACGACTCCATATTTATATTATATCATAACGGGTTTGAGCCGGTTTTGAACTTGTTTCGGTGGACCGAAACTCGCTGCGGCAATAGAGCTCCATTAGCAACAATCTCCCACTTGGAGACCTATTGTAAAAATTATAATCTCTATACATGATAATGCTAGTGTCCAAAACTTTTAACTCGATCGTTTAAAGTCCAAATTTCAGCATTCAACACAAATATACCAAACTTGAGCAATAGCTTAAATTTTTCCCATCAACCAGCTTTGTCAACATATCTGCAGGATTCTTATTGCTCTCAATTTTCTCCAACTTCAATTGGTCATCCTCCAACAAGGATCTAATGAAGTGATATCTCAAGTGAATATGTTTAGTTCGTGAATGATACGCTGAGTTCTTAGCAAGATGAATTGCACTCTGACTGTCACTGAACAACCTGCGATCCACTCCATCAAAACCAACTCATTCATCAATCGCTGCAACCAAATAAACTCCTTACTTGTTTCTGCAGCTGCAACATACTCAGCTTCTATCGAAGATAAAGCAACAATTGATTATAATCTTAAAACCCAATTTACTGCTATCCCTCCTACAGTAAAGATATAACCTGTAGTGCTCCTGTCATTGTCTCTATCACCCGCATGGTCCGAATCCGCAAGACCTTGCACATCAATGTTATCACCCCATAAACACAAACAATACTTTGAAGTACTTTTCAAATATCTGAAAATCCACTTCACCACTTGCCAATGTTCCTTACCAGGGTTCTTCATGAATCTACTCACTACTCCCACTGCATGTGCAATATCTGATCTTGTACTCACCATTGCATACATGAAACTCCAAATGGCCTATGAATAAGGTACATTCTCCATGTGTCTCATCTCCTCATCTGTCTTAACAACTTACTCTTTTGACAGTTTAAACTGACCACCAAGAGCTGTAGTTACAAGTTTTGCATTATTTATATTGAATATCTCCAACACCTTCTTGATGTACCCCTCCTAAGATAACTACAATTTCTTATTTTTCTTATCTCGGGTAGTTTGCGTTCCAAGAAGTTGCTTCGCCTCACCCATGTCCTTCATAGAGAATCTCCCTGCCAACTTCTCTTCAGATCATTGATTTTTTTCATGCATGAACCTGCGACAATTATATCATCTACATACAAAATAAGTATAATAAAGTTACCATATTTAAATTTTTGTAGATATACACAATGATCTGAATAGCATCTGGCAAAATCCGAATCCAACATAAACTTATTGAACTTCAAGTACCATTGCTTCGGCGCTTGTTTCAACCCATACAAGTTTCTTTTCAGTCGACATATCCAATTCTCCATTCCTTTAACTTCATATCCCTCCAGCTGTTCCATGTATATTTCCTCCTCCAAATCACCATGAAGGAAATCGGTCTTAACATCGAGCTGCTCTAAATACAATCCTTTTATAGCCACAATGCTTAGTATTGTTCTGATAGAAGTTATTTTGCAAATATTTCATTGAAATCAATACCTTTTCTTTAACCATATCTCTTTATCACAAGTCTAGCCTTGAACTTTTTTGTCCCTCCTGCCTCATATTTCACTATGTATACCCACTTGTTATGCAATATTTTCATCTTTTCGGGTCGCTTCACCAATTCCCTTGTGTGATTCTCCTCCAAATAAGACATCTCATCACGCATGGCTTGCTCCCACTTAAAACAAAACTTATCCTGCATAGCCTCTTGGTAACTCTCTGGTTCACCTGCATCAGTATACAAAACATGATATAAAGGAAGATAAAGTTTTTGAGTTGGTTTCCTTATCCTCGTACTCCTCCTCAAAGTGGAACACTCTCTGATGAAGTACTGGAACCATCTATTTCAGTCAATGGCTCTCTTTCCTGTTCGGTCTCATCTGAACTTTGTGTATTCTCAGTTGTAGTCATTTCTTCCCCTTCATATGTAGGTATTTCTTCCTTTCTTTTATCCATGAGATGCATCCCATCCTGTGGCTCATCCAGCTCTAAGTGCTCTTCCTCAACTGCTTTCTCACTCTTACTTTCCATTCGGTTTTTATACATACAGCCCTCATTGAATACTACATCTCTGCTACGAATCACCTTGTTATGCTCATAATCCCACAAGCGATAACCATATTCGTCGCCACCATATCCAATGAATGCACACTTCTGAGATTTAGAATAAAGCTTCTTTCTCATCTCATGATACACATGTACATATGCTATACAACCGAATACTTTTAAGAATGAATAATTCATAGTCTTACCAGACCACTACTTCTCTGGAATTTCTCCATCTAAAATACTAGCTGGATTTTTATTGATAAGATAGACTGCCGTATCTACAACAGCTCCCCAAAGTTGCAAAGGCAAACCTGCATATAGTCTCATACTCCGAGCTCCCTCCAAAATAGTTCTATTCATCCTCTCAGCCACGCCATTTTGCTGCGGTGTCCTCGGTACAGTCTTCACTCTCCTAATCCCGTGGATAGAGCAATAGTCATCGAACTCTTTATTGCAAAATTCCCCACCATTGTCTGACAATAGACATTTCATCTTTAAACCTGTTTCATTCTCAACAAGAGCTTTCCATACCTTGAAGATCTTGAAGACATCGGATTTCTGCTTAAGTGCAAATATCCATGTTTTCCTGCTTGCATCATCTATGAAAGTGACAAAATAAGAATTACCTCCAAGAGACTTCGCCGAAGAAGGCCCCCATACATCTATGCACCAACTCCAATCTCTCGGTTTTTTTCTCCTTTCCATCCTTCATAAAATTAACTATTTTCTGCTTTCTAAACACACAGTTCTCACAGAAATCAAAGTTAGCATCATTCATATATGTCAACATACCTCTGGATTGCAATACCCTCATGCCGCTTTCGCTTAAGTGATCGAGTCTCTGATGCCAAAAGGTAGCCTTCTCATTCTTTACGGTAGCCAAAGAAACAATATTATCCACCGAGCTTGAGAGTAAATATAGAGTTCCCAGTCTCTCACCCTTGACCACTACCATTGCTCATTTGCCGATATTCCACTGTTTCCTCTCAAATGAGATTTGATAATCTTCATCATCCAGCTTGCTAACATATATCAAATTCTTCTTCAAATCTGGTATGTGCCTGACATCTTATAAAAGCAACTTTCCACCATTGTGCAACTTCAAGTAAATGTCCCCCTACCGACAATCTTACATTCCTACCCATTACCAACAGTCACATGCCCAAAATCACCTTGGACATAATTCTCAAATTATTATCTGCGAGCAGTGTAATGGAACGAAGCCCCTGAATCCACAAACCACAGATCTGAGTTTGATTCTATATGAGCAGACAAGCACAAGTCATCATACTTTTTACTCGGATTAACCACATTCGCTCCTTCCTTATCTTTGTTTGGACAATCTTTTTTCATATGACCCTCTGTCTTACATTTTCAATGAACTTCTCCTTAGATTTTGATCTCCCTCTTTGCATTGACTCCCTACTTAAAGTTTTACCCTTTTCCTTCCTTCTATCATTATCAACAGACATAGCAGTATTTGTAGAAACTGTGCTCTCACCCATACTCTTTTTCATCAATTCATCATTCATGATTGTACTCACAACATCATCAAATTTAAGAGAAGTATTAGAAGCATTGCTAATGGCCATAACAACATTACTTCAACTATTAGGTAACGAACACATAAACATCAAAGTTTTAATGTCATTAGTAAAGACAAAATCTAAGGATTCAAGTTGTACCCATAATGTGTTAAATTTGTTTAAATGATTAACAACTGAACTATCAAAAGACATTCTCAAGTTGAACAACTTTTTTTATTAGAAACAGTCTATTTGAAGCAGATGACTTCTCATAAAATTTAGCCAACGCTGACATCAAACTTGAAGTGGTTTTCTCCTTGGAGACGTTGAACACAATCTGCTTTGTCAGGTACAATCGAATCTGTGCCAAAACCCTCCTGTCCAACAATTCCCACTCCTCAGCGTCATCTTTTATGGCTTTTCTCCAAACAGTAGTTGACGTAAATTCTTTTGATATAAATAATCTTCCATCTGCAACTTCCACTATTGGAACTGTCCCATCAAATTTTCCAATCTTTCCTTTCCTATGTTCTTCCATAACTCTCACTCAAAATTAACACCGATCTGAGTGAAATCTGACCCGAACCAGGGTTCTGATACCAATTATTAGCAAAAAATAGCGGAATAATACTAATGCAACAACCATCGGAATCAAATAATTAACCGAAGAGAAAAATAGCAGAGACAGAGAACACGCAGATTTAACGTGGTTCGGCAATGTGCCTACGTCCACGGGGACACGATCGAAAAACTCCACTATATCAAAAGAGATTATCGCACTCTAGTTCTCAACCACAAGAGAATGTACTATGAAAACACACAAGAATTTAAATTATACCCTAACCTCGTGTTACAGCCGCAACTTCTTTGCTTTTGCTTGTGCTTGTCCTTGCCGCCAATCCTTTGTTTGTTTCAGCCATAACCCAAAGAAGAAGCCTAGCCACCTTCTTCTTCTTTTCTCTGGTCGAAAACCAAAACAACAGCAGCAACAGTAAATTATTTCACCAAAATAATTTGAGCAACACAAGCTGCCACTGCACCGCCTCAAAAAAAAAAAAAAAAAACACCACGGCAACCTCTTTTCTTCTCTCTTTTGTTTCAGCCGCCTTTTTTTTTTTTTTTTTTTCTGATTTTGGCTTATACAAACCCTAGCCACACAACCCCATATTTATATTATATCATAACGGGTTTGAGCTGGTTTTGAACCCATTTCGGTGGACCGAAACCCACTACGGCAATAAGGCTCCATTAGCAACAGAAGAAAACGCAGAGAGACTAACTTAGTCAAACTATCAGGTATTGGTTAATGCCCCTAACCAATGGTTTAAGCAAGCTAGATAAAATTGAGTTTCGGTTTCAAAAATTATATTCATAATCTGGTTATTTTGATTTAATTAGAATGTCCAAAATATTGTCAGAAATAGATGAACTCAATATTAGTTTATACGGATGATGTTTCAATATTGAATCTCAATTCTAAACTAGGTTTGCTTTCTGGACATGTTGCTAGGTTATAGTATGTAGAAATATTAGAAAACATGGTTGATGCAGAACGGAAGCAATTTATGATTTGTGATGGAGAAATTGAGGAAGAACTTAAGATTTTGGGGATAAAATAGGGTTTGGACCTCACGCCCAGGCAAATCACATGTCCACTCTCTCACGAATCACTTGAAGAAAGACTTGTTAAAACAAATCACATACTCTCAAAAGAAATCATATTTCACTTTATCTTCTCAAATTAGGATTTTACCGACCATATATATAGAAAATTCTATAACAATAAGATATTAACAAATTTCTAAAAATCTAAGATCTAACTAAATTTCTAATCAAATCAAATAAAATATAACTAAATAACTAATCTCATCTCTATCAATTTTCCCACGCTTTGAAATATTCCCTACGTGGTGAATGTCGACAAGAAGAAAATCAAGCATGACCAAATGAAATTGATCAATCTTCTATATTTGGCAAACATTTCCACCAAACTAAGTATATGAAAGTTGAACAAATTTGTACCCAAATGTATGCTGCCATATATTCCAATGGTGGTGACAGTAATAATTATGGAATGTCTGGAGAGAGTCAAAATCTGTTACTTCTGTAGAAAATGAAGAATTTGAAATGCAAGCTCGAGAGTCAATAAAAACACGATCCTCATGAATAGGACTATTGAATGATTCTGTAGTTGACTCTGGCAGAAAAATTGGATCAACAATTTTTGAATCTGTGACGGGCTCTATAATGGCTTCATTCTCAACTATAACATCATTACAAAATTCTCGGAAGCTAATGTGTCGATATCTGTACTCTTCGAATGACACTGATATTCATAATGCTAAAATTCTCCACATACCAAGTATTTAATGGAAGGACACTAATGAGCAGCATATCCGTATTCTTCACATTTAGAGCACTATTTAAAGATATGATGCGGAGCATATCGTACACGAAGAAAAATCTGCAAGCGATTCCAAATTGGACGAGATTTATAGTTGTTGAGATACCAATCAGAAATTTCTCCAACCAACTTTAATTTAGCATAATTGTATTTCTTCTCTGAAGTCAAAGAAAAGTAACGGAAAAATTGCTTCAAATTGCTCTCCCAATTGTCATAACCATTAGAATCATCATAACCGTAAAAATATGGGACTGTATCATATATATCACACTCTATTTGCTTGAAATCGGCATCAGTGTTGATGTATTTCTCACAAAATATGAATTCCATAATTCTGAAATTTTAAAAGTAAGTTTAGAAAATACCAAAATTGGAATGTGTCGATTATATCTCGAATTTGATGTGAACTGGGCTTCAAATGGCTGCAAAATCACCCAAAAAACCCTAAATGGGACTGGATTCTCCTTAACGGGTCTGAAACAACTGTTGCACTGAGCCCACTAAATAAGGCGGGTTGGATTTGGTCTAATTTAGTTTTGGGTTTTAGTTGGACCCAAATTCCAAACCCACCCTCTACCATCTTCTTCGTCTGATTTGTCTTCTAATTCTTCCTTTTTTTCCTTTGGGTGCTGGCTTGTTTTGAGGGAGGGCGGCGTGGAAAGGAGTGGTGCTGCTGCTGTGGGGGAGAAAGAGAGGTGGGTTTTGGTTTTTTTCCCCTTTTTTTTTCTCTTCTACTGTTGCTTCTCCTTTCTCTCTTCTCTCTCTCTCTTTTCACTTTCTTTTCTTCTTTTTTTTCTCTCAGTTTTTTTCTCTGTTTTTTTTCCCTTTTTCTGATCTGTTCTCTTTTTTAATTTGATTTTTTTTGCTTTTTTTTTTTTTCAGATCTGATCTACTGTTGGATTTTTTTCTAGTTTTTTTAATTTGTTCTCTCAAATCCAAAAAAATTTAAAAAAAAGAAGATGCTGATGGATTTGAACTCTAATATCTGAAGATGTGGATTTTGAGCTCTGATACTAATTTGACGCAGGACGGAAGTGATTTAGGGTTTGTGGTGGATAAATTGGAGAAGAACTTAGGGTTTTGGGATAAATTAGAGTTTGAATCTCATATCCAGGCGAATCACTCAAAGAAAGATTTGATAAGGCAAATCACATGCTCTTAAAAGAAATTATATTTCACTCTTTATTCTCAAATTAAGGTTTTACAGACCATATATATAGAAAATTCTAAAATAACAAGATAATAACAAATCTCGAAAAATCCAAGATCTAATTAAATTTCTAATCAAATCAAATCAAATTAGATCCAACTAAATAACTAATCTCATCTCTATCACTAGTCATGCAGAAATGGACCATGAGTTGAACTCTTACTTTGAGTCAAATTTCAAAAAAGTCTGACTTAATCAAACTGCTAGGTAGCAATTGTAACTGTCACACACAGCTGTTGAAATAAGTTAAATTATCTAAAATTTCACCTGTAGAGTCAGTTTGAGATAATAATCTTTACGATCTAGTTATTTTAAATAAAGCTACACTATATGCAGATGAATCTAGTAGAAGACTTTAAGCAATTAAGGGATTTGATATCGGTTTGAAATAAAAGCATATAATTGTTCTATGGCATTATAGTTGCTGCATGCTTAGAAACTATGGTCTTGAGAATGTGAAAAGCTAATGCCACTATCAGTTGGCGGCAGAAACCGCTAGTCAGCGGCAAGTCTTAACTCTAGTGATCTAGAATTTTTGGGACCTAGTTAACGATAGTGCTAAGTATCGGAGGAATCAGCAAACATGGCAAAGTACCAATAAGATAGTAAAATAGCAAATCTAAATTAAATTATGAAGCTTAAATAATTAATTAATAGGTCATGTTCATGCTGAATGACTTATGTATTAAATCATTAATCTCTATATAATATATGATGTTTGGCCTTGTTTATGCATGACACTTGAACCTGCATATGACATGAGACACACTACAAGAAAATTGGTTTTTTGTGACGACAATAGTCGTCACTAAATATCTTCAAATTGTCACTGAAAACATTCAGTGACGAGTTTAGTGACGACTAAGTGTCATCGCTTATGTGACCATCACTGAAGGTTTTTGTGACGATTTTTAGTGCCCGTCACTGAAAATAGTTTCCAGTGACAACTACTAGTTGTCACAAAACACTAACTAGATTGTCACTATAACATTTTTTGTGACAACTAATATCGTCACTAATTCGTATTTGTGACAATAATACTTGTCACTAAAAGGTTATTATATAGTCACTATTACGACTCTTCAGTGACGACTTTCAACATGACTAAATCGTATTTGTGACAATAAAACTTGTTACAGAAAAATTATTACATTGTCACTATTATGACTCTTTAGTGACGATGTTCGTCATCACTAAATCGTATTTGTGATAATAATATGTGTCATAGAAAACATGATTATTTGTCACTATATGTATATAAAATATTATATAATGACATTAACTACAAAATTAGTGACGACAAATATTGTCACAAATAAGTAATTATTAGTGACAAATTTTGAATAGTGTCACTAAAAGTTAAAATTTGCAACAATGTTTATTGTCGCTAAAACACAAATTCTGTGACACTATCAATTGTCACAAATAAATTTATCAGTGACGATTTATTTACTGCATTCCCAAATAGCTAATATAAATAGCTGTTACAAATACAATATATAAAATCATTCATATTTTCAAACACTATATTCACAGGAGATGTTTTATAATTAGCTGATATATATATATATATATATATATATACACACACACACACACACACACATACATATCAATGATGTACAATAGAAAAATAAAATTCATCATATAAACATGCTAAAATATTCATAAGAAAAACGATCCAGTCTTGCACAAATTGTAACTTGTTTTTGTTCGAAGCAGAGTATTAAATCCATATAAACACATAAAAATCAATTTTTTGATTGTGATATAGAACCAAAAAGAGAAGTCATTCGCTCTTGAAACATGGACTCGAACTCAGCTTGCATCTCAGCTCTAATTTCAGCTCGTACCTCTTGCAGCTTTGTTTTTAACTTCTTATCTGATTCATCTAGCTGTGTCTTTAATTTCTCATCCGACTCAGCTAGCTGTTTCTTTAATTTCTCATCCGACTTAGTCTGAACTTCTTCTCTAATTTTTTGAGCCACTTCAACCATCATTGTCTCTCTAGCATCACTTATAGCCTTCTCTATTTGCTCCTAAACATCTTACCGAGGTCTTTTACTGAGAGACCTTTTCCCCGCTGCTTTTCCTCGAAAATATCCTAATTTCTCACCAAGCACATGAAGCAATATGTCATCACGAGACATCTAAGGTTCATCATCTTGTATTTGTCTCATGACAAGCTCATATAGGTTTTCCTGCAATTAAATAATAATAATTAAAGACATTAGTAACAATGGTCAAAACAAACTCAAAAAACAAAATACAAATTTAAGTTAGAGGGCAAAATCTCAACCAATTAATGTGAAATTTATATGAGAGTGTAAAAACATACTCCAAAAATAGAATATAAAATTTCAAAGTGATTCAGTATGATTTGGTATAATTTCTACTTAATAAAGTGCACAATTCAAACTCCGGACAGATATGGATATAACTGAGAAATATATCTGCTTGTCAGCCAAAATATCAACCACTTACTGTTAAATTTTTATGAGAGTATGAAAACTCACTCCTAAAATAGAATATAAAATATTAAAGTTACCCATGGTATTTTGATATAATTTCTAATCAATTTAGTGCACAACTTATGCACCAGTCCGATACCGGTGCAGCAAAGAAAATATTTAGTTTGAGATCATAATCACAACTAATTAATGTAAAATTTTTATGAGAGTGTAAAAACATACTTATAAAATATAATATAAAATTTCAATGTGATTTATGGTGATTTGGTACAACTTCTACTTAATAAAGTGCACAATTCAAACTCCGAACAGATATGGGTACAACTGATAAATATATCTACTTGTTAGTCAAAATATCAACCAATTGCTGTTAAATTTTTATGAGAGTATGAAAACTCACTCCTAAAACATAATATAAAATATTAAATTTATCCAAGGTAATTTGATATAATTTCTAATCAATTTAGTGTACAACTTATGCACCAGTCCGATACTGGTGCAGCAGAGAAAATATTTAGTTTGTGGTCATAATCACAACCAATTAATGTGAAATTTTTATGAGAGTGTAAAAACATACTCCTAAAATAGAATATAAAATTTCAATGTGATTTATGGTGATTTGTTACAACTTCTACTTAATAAATTGCACAATTCAAACTACGAACAGATATGTATATAACTGAGAAATATATCTACTTGTTAGTCAAAATATCAACCAATTGCTGTTAAATTTTTATTAGAGTATGAAAACTCACTCCTAAAATAGAAAATAAAATTTTAAAGCTATCCATGGTGATTTAATATAATTTCTAATCAATTTAGTGCACAACTTATGCACCAGTCCGATACCGGTGCAGCAGAGAAAATATTTAGTTTGAGGTCATAATCAAAACCAATTAATGTGAAATTTTTTTGCGAGTGTAAAAAAATACTCCTAAAATATAATATAAAATTTCAATGTGATTTATGGTGATTTGGTATAACTTCAACTTAATAAAGTGCACAATTCAAACTCCGAACAGATATATATATAACTGAGAAATATATCTACTTGTCAGTCAAAATATCAACCAAGGACTGTTAAATTTTTATGAGAGTATGAAAACTTACTCCTAAAACTGAATATAAAATTTTAAAGTTATCCATAGTAATTTAGTATAATTTCTAATCAATTTAGTGCACAACTTATGCACCAGTCCGATACCAATGCAGCAGAGAAAATATTTAGTTTGATGTCATAATCACAACCAATTAATGTAAAATTTTTATGCGAGTGTAAAAACATACTCCTAAAACAGAATATAAAATTTTAATATGATTCATGGTGATTTGGTATATTTTCTACTTAATAATGTGCACAACTTAAGCTCCGGACATATATGGGCACAATTAAGAAATATATCTAGTTGTCAGTAAAAATTTCAACTAATTACTGTGAAATTTTTATGAGAGTATGAAAACACACTCCTAGAACAAAATATAAAATTTTAAAACTATACATGGTGATTTAATGCAATTTCTGCTTAATTTAGTGCACAGCTCATGCACCAGTCCCATACCTGTGCAGCTAAGAAAATATTTACTTTAAGGTCATAATCACAACCAATTAATGTGAAATTTTTATGAGAATGTAAAAAAATTATCCTAAAACAGAATATAAAATTTCAATGTGATTCATTGTGATTTGTTACATTTTTTTACTTAATAAAATGCACAACTCAAGCTCCGGACAGATATGGGCACAACTGAGAAATATATTTAGTTATCAGTCAAAATTTCAACTAATTACTGTGAAATTTTTATGAGAGTATGAAAATACACTCTTAAAACAAAAAGCAAAATTTTAAAGCTATCTATGGTGATTTGATACAATTTTCATATCAAAATGTCAGCTACTCTATGTGAAATTTTTGTGAGAGTACAAACACAAAATCCTAAAACAAAATATAAAATTATAAAGCAAGCTTTGATGATTTGACACACTTAATTGCACGACATACATATGACATGCACTATAACCAATATATGGAAATGAATGGAAATAAGTGAAATATAAAGTAGGATAATGTAAAAACCTACATGTATTTCTTGTGATTTTGCATCAGACCACTGTATCTCTCCTTGCGCATTCAATTTGGTGTGTTGTTTTAACCAAACATCATCTGGTGCTACTTTCTCACCCGTTATTGGATCCTTCTGTTTTTATGAGACGTCTATTATTACGTTATAATCAAAATATTTGTAGACCAATGAAGATATTATTTATATTGTCATAGTATAAATAAGGAGGGGATTATTGGACAATTAGTATGAGTGACTCGGTTACATAGTTCTGAATTAAGAATAACTACAATTAATAAAACAGTAAGAAGTGGATTAAGAATTGTTACGAAGACTCACTCCGCATATAAGCAGCAACATGCTGCAGAATCAACCACATTCTGTATAAACAAAGCAAGCATTGCACATGAAAACAGATTATTGATGAGATAGGATATTACAGACAAGACAACTAAGCAGTGTTGACAACTCGAATTAAATTATATCAAATAGAAAATGTGGATAACTTATAAGCAAGAAATTAGTAATATCATGTGTGAACTATATCAGTGAAAAACCCAATTTTCAACTTGACATTCCACAAAATTGTTATGATAAGTAATTAAGCACACATAACAACTACAACCACCTGGATATCACTTCCTAAAATTTTGCATGATCAATTTATCCTGGTTCCACTAATAAGAACAACCAACATAAAGGATGCATCTGGTATAAATCAATATAACAATTTATTCTTTCAATCTTACTCCGAAAAGTTAAATGTGAATTTTTCAGAAAAAAATACACCTGCACAGGGACGGACTATGGAGAGGGCAGCGGGGAGGGGACGCGTAGGGGAGGGGCTGCGAGGAGGGCAGCGGGGAGGGGATGCGGGAAAGGGCTGTACGGGGGAGCAAACACATGGGCTGCGGGAGGGGGGGGTGATGCGGGGAGGGGATGCGCCGGGGGTGGGGGGGGCTGCGGGGAGGGGTGCGGGGGGGCAGGTTGGGGGGGGGCGCTGCGGGGAGGGGATGCGGGGAGGAGCGCGCGGGGGGGGGGGGGGCTGCGGGGAGGGGATGCGGGGCCCGGGGGGTGGGGGAGGGGGGATGCGGGGAGGAGCGCGGGGGGGGGGGGGGGGGGGCGCTGCGGGGAGGGGATGCGGGGAGGGGCGCGGGCGGGGGGAGGGGGGGTTGGCGGCGGCGGTTATGCGCGGGACGGTTTGGGGGGGCTGCGGGGAAGGGGCGTACCTGCGCCGCGGGGAGAGGGGCATACCCGCTCCTTGCGGATCTGAGAGAGAGCACGCTGGCCGAACGTGGGAAGTATCGATTAGATATTGCGAAGTTTATGTGAAATTTGTTGCGGCTAGTTAGGTTTTATATAATGACAATAATAACATTTGTATTATAATTATAATTCTATTTGTATTATAATTATAATAGATTTAGAGGATATCTAGTTATCATAGGATCTGAATAGATGGCTAAGATAGGGTTTAGGTTAAATATATAGATTAAGTTAAGAATTATAATTCTATTTGTATTCCAATTACAATAAAACAGAAGTTATTTTATCATATAGTATCTGAATAAATGGCCGAGATAAATTTAGGTTAAATATATATACATTAGGTTAATCATTGTAATTCTAATTGTATTATTTTTATAATAGTTCAAGGAGTTATTATTATAATAGGATATGGATAGACGACCAAGATTATGTGTAAAAAAATAAATAAATAATTGAAGTCTCATGATTGTTGTAAGTTGATAATTTTATAGAAGTAATTAGAAATAAAAATAAATTTTGTGACAATATAATCTCTCACAAAACAATTGTTTGTGACCAATAAAAATAGTTATAATTGATTTCCATGTTTTAGTGGCAACTCTTTCTCGTTGTAATTGAAAATTTTGTGTTTTAGTAACAATATTTAATTTTCGTCACTGAAAACTCAATTTTAGTGTCAAGTAATTATATTTGCTACTAAATTATTTTATGTTTTAATGACAATATTTAGTTTTCATCACTAAACAATTAGTTTTAGTGACAAGTTTTTGAGTTGTCACAAAAATAATTTATGTTTTAGTGATGGTATTTAGTTTTCTTCACTGAACACTTAGTTTTAGTGACAATTATTTTACTTGTTACAGAAAAATTTATGTTTTAGTAACGAACTAGGGTTTTCTTCACTGAATACTTAGTTTTAGTTATGCGTGTTTTCGTTGTCACAAAAAATATTTATGTTTTAGCGACGACATATAGTTTCTATTACTAAATACTCAGTTTTAGTGACAATTTTTTTAGTTGTCACAGAAAAAATTTATTTTTCAGTGACGATTTATAGTCTTCGTTACTGAAAATTATGTTTAGTGACAATTATATTTGTTGTCACTGAAATATTTAAGTTTTAGCAACAAATTTTAGTTAGCGTCATTGAAAACTATTTTTTAGTGACAAGTTTTAGTCGTCGTTACTAAAAAATTTATATTTTAGTAGCGATTTTTCGTTCTCATCACTGAAAACTATGTTTTTGTGACAAGTTTTTATCGGTTGTCACAAAAAATTATGATCTTGCGAAAATTATTTCTCTTCGTCACAGAAAAAACAATATTTGTGCCAACATTTAATTTTTGTCACAAATATTCAGTTTCAGTGACAATTTTAATACTTGTCACTAAGATATCGTCACTAAAGACACATTTTCTTGTAGTGACACGATATGAACATGATGCACAACACCGGTACATGGTGAATAACATCGAGCATGACACAGGATACACGAGATGAACATGTTTAAATAATACTTGACATGATATTTAACATAATACTAGACATGTTACTTGGAGCACGATAACACGGATATGTAAACTAGATAATCGATACATGAAAGTTGATTCATAAACTAAGCAGATAATACATGGTGGGCATAATTGTAGGAGGTAAAAATTTGTCCACCGTTAATTAAGGCCAACTAAAGGAAATTGACTATAACATCATGATGAGTTGGCAAATGTACAAGTTAGATCGATGACCATCCTCACCACACAAAAGATCTCAGGCTCACCATACAATGAAGTGCAACTCAACTTCACCAGCAGAGGAATCCAAGCTTTACTAAATGGAGCAAACTTCCTCACCAATTAGGATCAGTCTAAAGATTCCAAACGCAAAGTCTATTCCATCAGTGACGATATCCCATCCTCACTGGACCAAAGAAAATAAATACACCGAAGACAGAGATATGAAAAATGACAAAATTTGACTTCGCCGAGGAAGATATTCCAACCTCGTCAACCGAAAGAGTCAGCTTTGCTGATGAAGACATCCCATCCTCGTTGGTGGGCGGTTCTTCAAATTGATCAAATTGTGGTGTAACTTCACCACAATCTCTCGGATTAAATCGTGGTTCAGTTCCACCACGATCTTCTACAAATCAAGAGACATTTGTAACCGTTCAACTTGTAAAACCACTCCAAATATGTGGACAAAGGGAAACAGAAAAAATCAATTCTAAAATATCATACAGAGAGTTCCAATTCAACTAAAATTCTTTACCGGATGGTCAACGGAAGTAAAAGGGTTGTTCTTATCATACTTCCATCGTCACACTCCTTAGAAATCTTGATTGTAATCGTTTTGATTAGTGAAAGAACATCTTGAGTTTTACAATTTTCAAATATCAATAAAACTTTATTTTGTTTTTGCAATAGTTGCATTCTCTACTAATGTTGCAAATGATGAAAACAAGCTAGCGACTCCTCTGGGGAGTCAAACCTCTATCATAGAGGAATTCATACTGCAGTCTAGTAAGGTGGCTATCAGTGCCACTATTGACACCCTAGTGATCGAATACAACCCAGGAAAAGTACAAAGAATTTCTCCGTACAAACTCTCTCTCCAACAAATGCAAAAATAGTACCTTCCGCATGGCAATAAGGATCACCTCGTCTTCCTCAGGGATGAAGACATACTTCAACATTGTTGCAAACAGCATCCACTATAGGACACCATGTCAAGTCTATGTACCTTAGAAGGCTGACATTGGAGTCATGTCCATGGTAAATCATTGACGTGCTTCCACTACTACAATCCAACCCATTACCAGTTTGAGATCATTAATCTCTCCTGCCGGCCAACTTGCTACCCCTCTCAACAATAGAGAGAGAAAGCAGGCAGTTTACCATGCCATCATTGTCAGGCGGATGGCTTGGAAGCAAATAATGACTACTAGTGCGTCGGGTGACTGTAAACCCCAAAGTGGCGCAGAGAAATGTTTGGAGGCTAGGGCTCAAGTACTGAAAACTGCAAGGCCTCAATCTCCGTACAATCCTATAGCAATGGAGGGCTTGAATCGACAATGAACAAAATCACCAAATCTGACAGAGTTCAGAAATCCTGTAAGTGCAGATGGACAATATATTGCTCAACCAAAGACGTTGAAGGAAATCACTCCAAAATCAATAAATTCAAGGCTAGGATGATCTCTTCTAAGACATTTTTTGCTCCAACTTTAGATTTGATAGAATGATTTAGTCAGATTCACCGAGCCCGACAAACCTCATTGATGGAAAGAGACTCACTGGCCAGACCTTCAGTATTTAGCAAGTTGTCATTCACCTCACCAATCCTCTATTCAATGGTGTTAATCCCAGAAAGATCTCAATACAGTTCGAAGAAATCTCAAAAGGAAACTGAATTCACCCATGCTACAGTTAACATGATTAGATGCGACAACCATACACTGGGAGTGGTGTACTCAGGTTCACCTCCCGAAGACTAGTCCAGTACTGAAGTTGAAGGGGTCTATTGATATACACGGTCTAGGGCCAGATCAACAACAGCGAGTTGATCAAGTTCTCCTCCTCATAGTAAATTGCAGGAAGGGAAAATCAACCAAGAAGAGCATTCACATATGCTTCATCAGAAACTGCAAGCTCTTCCTAGTCCCAAGGCACGTCCGTCAATGTAACATGAGATAAGGTGGGTAGCCTTCTCTAGAAGCTCAAAACTCAAAAAAAGCTAGCTCAACAATAACAAGAAATGCTTGAGTAACAGAAAAGATGATGGATGCTATATTAGCACAACTACAATCACTCAGCAAGAATCCTCCTCAGGAAGATCAAGATAATTTTGGTAAAGGTCCTTCCAGATCCGAAAATAAGAACAAAGAAGATGACGGATCTAAAAACAAGGAAGAAGGTGCTAGCTCCCACTAGATGGGAGAAACTACGAAAGATAAAATGGTGGAGGACATCCTAACCAAATTGAATGTTCTCACACATAAAGATACCTTGCAAAAGGTAGAGATAGTCCGCCCTTACCCACCAGAGTGGATTTGATCCCTTTTCTTGAAACTTATCGAGAGCCGAATATCGACAAATACTATGGGAAGGGCTCGCCCAATCAACACATCTACTCCATTAATTGATTGGGAATATTATGGGCAATGATGTGCTGATGATGCAGCTGTTCATCAAATCCTTAAAAGGCATCACTTTCGAATGGTTTTGCACTTTACTAATTGGATCCATCAAGTTATGGGCTGATTTAGAAGCTCAGTTTCTCGCTCACTTTTATGAAGATGATACCGAAGTATCCATATCCACCCTTATTGAAAAGAAAAAAGAAAGTGAATCTATAAAAGATTTTGTTGAGAGATTCAAGGAATCTCTCCCTCAAATATCCTGAAGGCATGCCTCTCTCCATGCTACTACAAATATGCAGGGCACAATCTTCGAGCAGAGATTGAAAATAATATGGGCAGTCTAGGCCCATGCATAGAAAGAGTTACAAGAACAGTCTGAATCTATTGAGATCTCATGGTTATTAGTCAACGATAGAGGCAAACAACATGCATAGACTACTACAACATACACCCCACCCTCTAAATTCAAATGGAAGAACGTGCTAGTGGTAGTTACACATACGGAGCCCAAGAAGAATACGCCGCCTTGACAAAGTGCTACTCTATCACAACGGACATAGAAGAAGTACTAGTTTAAAGATGAATAGGTGCTTAAAATCTTTAAATATTGGTTAACAATAATAAAATTGAGCTACCTGAGCATAAGAGGCTAGAGGAAGCAGGGCATACAAAAAACCCCAAACACTATTATTATTATAGCTGTCCTACCAAGAATTGCTTCATTCTCAAAGATAAAATCCAAGCCTGGTCAAAGCAGGAATACTCCACCTAAATGAAGAATAGAAGTGACCATGAACATGGTCTCCCTTCAGTTTGACAGAGAACTACTAAAAGTGGAGATACCAAATGGAGTCATGGCCCTAAAGTGATTCACGGATAATCAATATGGGTCCACATCCTTGACAAACTAAAGGTTTGGTACCTGTTCCTATGGTGAACAGAGAGACGAAATGGGTACACTCTGACCATGTTGAAGGGGGTCAATGGACCATCCTGTCTCAAAGAAGAAGAAAAGAATGGAGAAGAATTTGGGTTCCCATATCATTTTTTGGGCAATTTACTTACTCAGATTAATGAAAAGGGACAAGTGCAAGAAATCTAGTGTCTATGTTTGATGACAATTGGAGCTGAACACAGGTACAATCCTATAGAGAAGGAATACCTAGCTCTAGCTCTTGTCATGTAAAAGATGAGACATTACCTAATTGGGCAAACAACCCATATTGTATCCAAAGTAAATCCCTTAAGGGTATTGATGATGCAAACAGATTCATTAAATTTGAGACTTGCCAAATGAACATTACTGCTTTCGCAGTATGATATAAAATTTGTTGCTCAAAAAGAAACCAAGAGACAAGCTATTGCAGACTTTTTGGTTGACCATCCTGTGCTTGAAAATTCCTGATAATAGGATGCCATGCCCGACGAAACAGTCAAGAGTAACACAACTTCAAGAGATAGTGTATGGCAGATATTCTTCGACGGTGCTGGAAGAATGGGCCAAAGAGAAAATTTTTTTTGCAGGAGCGGGGATAGTCTTCATCTCGCCCGAGAGTCATGTACTGCCTTACGCGTAATCATGGACAGAACTAAGCTGAAACAACGTGGCTGAATACAATAATCTCATCACTGGGTTACAAATAGCCGAAGAAATGGGGGGGGGGGTGAAGTATTGAGAAGCTTATGTCGATTCAAAATTAATCGTCACTCATGATAAAGGTGACTACGAGGTAAAGAATAAAGACTTAATTCCATATCATCAAGCCACTATAACCTAGGTAGAGAAATTCAAGGGGTTCTACATCGGTCACATACCCCGGAATGATAATACACGTGCTGATGCTTTAGCATCCCTAGCAGCCGCTTTAGCACTACCACCCAATATAGAGCAGAAGATATTGGTTGCTACCCGAAACTTGAACCATCCAAAACAAGCTTTGAAAATTAATAAAGATCTCAAACAAGACTCAAAGAGTAAAGTAGTCTGCAAGTATCATCTAGCATGGAGCCTAGAGATTAGCGATTTCCATTCATGGACTTCATACTATAGGGTATCCTTCCTGAAGATCCGAAGGAGGCCACCTCCATTAAGAGAAGGGAAAATCGATTCTTCTAGGATGTGGCAACTAAACAGCTATACCGAAGATCCTACAATGGGATCATGCTCCAATATTTATCCGATAGAGTAGCATAGGCTATATTACAAGAAGCTTATGACGACATGTGTGGTGCTTATAAGCCAGACTGATAATGAAGAATGGGCTACTATTGGCCAAAGATGATAATATATGCCAAAGCTTATGCAAAAAGATGTCATGCATACCAAATTCATACTAATTATCTCCACCAGCCATCTAAGTACTTGCAGCCACGGCTTCTTCGTGGCCATTCGAAGCATGGGTATCGATGTGGTCAGACCTATTGTCCCTCTCTTCAAAAGATCAACGGTACATCCTCACAATCACCGATTACTTTTTTATGTTGTCAAAAGTAATAGTGCTGAAAAAAGTCAAACCTTCTGATGTGGTGATGTTTATATAAAACCATGTTATCTATCGATTTGGTGTTCTATAGAGAATAGTCCATGATAGTGGGCTACATTTTGTAAGTCAAGCATTTTACAAATTATCCAACAAATTTAAAATTAGGAGTGTCACATCAATGACATATAATCCCATCAAAAATAGCTAAGTAGAGACATTTAACAAGACTGATCAAAATACTAAAGAAACTCGTCAAGAAAAATAAGAGGGACTGACATGAAAAGCTTGGCGAATGCCTCTAGGCTTACTGCATCACTGCATGCACGCCTACACCCATGGTAGTTTCTTTGGTATATGGCTACAAAGTTGTTTTACCCTTAGAAATTCAATTGTCCTCACTCCATACAACATTAGCTTCAAAGATGACAACTGAAAACAGCCACAAGTTACTTCTTCAAAAATTAGAAGTGTTGGATGAGAAAAGCTTCAAGCCCAACAACATATATAGATCTATCCAGCGAAGGTTTCTAAAGCATTCAATAAAAAGTGAAGCAACGAGTATTCAAACAAGACAATTAATTGCGATCTAACTCGTACACTCCCAAGTATAAGAGATTGATAATTAGTGCAAGGATGTAACCCAAAATCATTCTCTCAAGAATTGTTTTGATTATTGTGTTGACACTAAAAAGAATATATTATGGAACTAAAGAAAATAAAAATTGGATTTTTATTAACAAAAAATAAAGCTAAAGAATTTTAAATTTAATAAAAGTAAAATTGTTGGTTAGATGGATTTAACTCCCCTATAGAATAATTTATGGATGTGTTTATACTTTTTATATCTCAGTTGTATAGATCACGTGGTCTTCATACAAATAGAAAATATACCATTGAAGCACAAAACATAACAAAGTTACAAACTTGATACTTCGAATAACTTTTTCCAATTATTCCTATGTAAATTTTGAGTTTATCTAAGCATGTAATATGAATAACAAAAATAAAAGTTCAAAACCTAAGTATACACTATGCTTAATATATCAAAAACTAATTCAATTAATAACAATGAGCATAAAGATCACAAACTAGTAAATTACCTAGGGTTTGTTATCTCATCTGAACCAACGCAAGAATTTAGCCACTTATACTCATCATAGCTATGAATAAAAAAAAATTCTTTATTGATTTTTATGAAAAAGTACAAAACTAAAATCTTGAATCTCTACTCTATCTCTCCTCTCTCTATGATCTATATGTTTCTTATGATCTCTCAATTACATTAGGTATTTATACCCTTTTACAAAACCTAACATGAATTCTATTTATAAAGAAACTCTATTTTTCTCTCAAAAATCTCTAAAAAATCAAATTGCTGATATAGTCATCAATAGCCCCATCGACAGCTGCTTTCGGGTTTGAATTACAATCGATGGCTGTAGACTGCTAACAAGCAGTCGTTAACAACCAGACCTGTAAAATCATAGTTCTGAGCTGATATTTGAGATACGTTTCGATTCTTTAATTTTCTTACATATCAAATCTTGCAAAAATTCTAGAAAACACTAGAAAAACATTATAATGGAGAATTTAATTAATAAAAATAATTTTTCATTAATTTTTTGTATTAATCAACAAAATTGGATTACGCTTGTATAAAATAAAATAAAATAATAACATTTTTTAAGTGTAATCACCCCCAACTCGAGTTTTGCTAATCCCCAGTAAAATTATCAAATTTAGAATATAAACTAAAGACCTAACTAAAAAGAGGATAAATCCTAACTCTCTTTCATAGGAATCACAATCACAATTAGCACGTGCAACAACCTGTTAAACCCCTAAGTTACCATAATAGATAAGTGTTGTCTCATAAGGATTTGTAACGCTCCACTTTCTATAGTTTGAAAAACTGGAATGTTCAACATCAAATGATAACTCGACAAGTCTCAATAAACATTACAGTCAGTTACAGTAGAAATATGGGCAACAAATGAAAATGAACAATAATTTTTTTGTTAAAATAATAATAATTTTTTTTCTCCTTGCATAAAATTCAATTAGAAAATAGCAAATGAGAAAGGTCATCAATCTTGTAACTTCGCTTCCTCCTGAAAATAAGTTATGTCATATTCTATCTTTAGTGGCTTTACCTCTAGGTAACAATTTACATTTGGTCATGCATAATCAGAATCGTCAGTAAAATAATCCAGTAACATATAGCAACATATATGAAAACAATAATCATTTCTGTGATATATAAAATCATGTATAAATAAAAGTTGAATATCTCGTATCTTAACACATTAGGTAGCTTATTTTTAGTCTTTTAGTTAATGCCTTTTAATTATGATATTTGAAAATTTAGAAAAATATAAATTTGGCTAGTTTGAACGCATTCCCGTATATCTCTGGATAAAGGGAACAGTAGATTTGATCGGAGTCTATCCCGATCCTTCCAAAAAATAAAACAGCGGCAGTTTTTATCGGAGCCTATCCCGATCCTCCCATAAAAGAAAATAGTGGCAGTATTGTTCAGAGCCTATCCCAATCTTCTAAAAAAGAAAAACAGTGGTGCAGTTACAATCAGCCATCAAATCATATAAGTTCTCAATTTCTCCCGTAAACATACTATATGTCAATTTCAGTATCAATTGATTATTTCAGTAAATTCAGCTTAGTATATGGATTGATGATCATCATTAAAGTTCAATATTCAGTGACAATAAAGGTAATATTAAAAAAATAATATGCAATACCATGGTTAATGGTTTACCACCAATCACAAATTATAATGGTTTTTGATGTCTTTTCATGCATCGTTTCAGTATTTATTTCCTTATCATTTTAGTTTATCATTAAAATGACGTGAACTAGAACTTATAAAATAGCAATTTGAATGCTATGTATATCTTTAAAATGGATGAAAATATGAACTTCATAACAAAATATTCTAAATTAATCGTATAAGAATATGCACATGAATTCAGAGAATGCTAATATTTAAATGTGTAAAAATTTAAAGTACTAGTAATTAAATAAATCATTTGGAAAACCTGATTTTCTATTTTTATTATTAGAATATGAAATACTTAGTTTAGAAATCAATTACTATGCAAAAAGAATTAAAGTTACAATAAGGCTATAATTTAGAGGTCAATTACTATCAATTTAGAGGCCAATGGTCATGAAGTGTGCATACTAGTCCATAATAATGATTGACTGTTATCACTGAGACTCGTCACACATGTCAAAAGATTTAAAATTGATTTTCATTAATATTTGCATGAAAACTAGACATAACTAATATAAATTCTATGTACATTTTAATTAAGAAGGTAACTTATTAATTTATACAGTGTAACTATTAAACTCAGGCTAACTGAATATAAAATTTTGAATATTTTTCAATTGAGGTTACCTACTAAGTTATTTGGACATTGGATATAACTTATTTGTTTACCTCATAACTTTTGATCACAACTAACCTTAAAACCTTCAGTGCATTTAAAATCTCAATTTTTATTCTTAAAATTTTAATAGTTGGAAAGCCAACGAGAGTTGTATGACATATTTACACCGCAATTAAGTTTCCACAAGTTTTTGGAAGATGTTTTAAATAGGATTTCAACAAGATAATTAAACCTAAATTTTAATTAATCAAGACAATATGAACACTATCTGCTTTCTTAGAAGAGAAAATGCTTTTAAATATTTTGGTATCCTTTCTTGTATCTACTATGTAGTAAATTTTAATTTATATGCATTTCTTTCCTTTTTGGGATAAACAACTTGTATGTAAGTTTTTTGAGTGTTAATTTGTAACTAAATTAATAGTTGAAAAATGCTATAAACTTATTTACAATATTGTACTATTTACTTTTGAATTAATAATAGTAATTTATAACTACCAATCAATTAAGATGGACTTAACAGTCATTGCAACTTCAAGACAGCATATCTAGTAGAGAATCTAGTAGAATCATCACAAGTTCTCTCTTTATTAATGTGGCTCAAAAAAACTTCCATAATTAATGCACATAAATTTCATTTGAGGCTTCTTGTTTTTTTGGGGTCAATTTAATTTAATTTATTTTCACAAAAAGCATAAAAGAATAATGCATATGTACGAGTAATGGAGAAATAAAATAATATTTTATTTTAAAATTTCAATTAGAAGATGAAAGAATAAACTTTAAAACTCATTAATCTTTGTTCTAAATAAGATGAGAAGTGTTTGTTTATAAATCAAGCATAATCTAAACTTTTATGTATAATTCAATAAGAACATATTATCGAATCAATCTATACATTCTCATATAAAGATAATGCATAATTTTAGCATGTTTATGAGTGAGTTGGACTCACCTTGGTTTTGGTCTAAATTGGAGCTAAATCGTTGGCTTGAAGAATGATAAAGTCTTCAAAGATGCTCCCCGACTCTCTAGTTGAAATTCTTTGTTTTTTTTTTCCTTTCCCCTCATTCTCTGTTTTTTTTTCTCACGTACGTTCTGTTAATTATCTTTTTCCGTGTGTTTGAGAACTGGGGAGAGGACTGAGTTTCTATTTATTAAAGGAGATTAAATATTTAAAAATAGTATCCTATTAGTTAAAGGAATCTAAATAACTAATTATTGGATAAGAGTCAATTTAAGAATTAGGTTTCTATTTAGATTTATCATCTATTTAAACTCTTATATTATTAGATATAATTCACAATAGATTTTTTTTTTTTTGGGTTAAGTAAACCAGATTAATTCTTATCAAAGTACTAGATAAGAACCAATCTAATTTATTTATTTATCTATTTAGTACTTGAGATCCTATTTCACTTCTTTTCTTTTATTTCTATTTATCTTTTGAATTTTTTATAAAATATGTTTTTTAAAAATTAGTTAAGATTAAATATCATGTGAAAAAAATGGGTGTTACAGGTTTCTAGTGATGTTACTCACAAACATCAAGAAATATTTGGTTTAAGAAATAATTAAAATGAAAAATAAGGATAAGTGTAAAATAAATAAAAGTAAAATGTTAGTATCCTATTATTATCTATGTAGTTTTCTTTTCTTTTCATTTCTTTTTCATATCGAGCTCAATTAAAGATACATACATAGATATTTATAAAGATGTCAATATTAACAAATCATTTATAATCTAATAACTTTATGTATCTATTATGATCATTTAAATCATATCGTAGATATACTTTTAATTTTAATTATTCTCTCCTATACATTCTTGCGGTTGTTTATACAAGTCTTATCAAGGTTCAAAATCCAATCAAACTTATAGGAACCCTTTTCATATATACACATATACACACACACACAAACCCACATAACATAAACACTTATGTTACATATGAACATCCATGCTTACTGAGCTACAAATGCTCGGTTGCTTAGCTCATGTTTATAATAAAAGTCTACAAGTATCGTTCATATGAATACGTACGCTTACCGACGCGCATGAACCCAACTAATTAACACTTACTTTCTCTTATTTATTTACTATATTATATATTTATTTTTTCTTTTTATCTTTCGAAGTATATTGCCTTAGTACCAGGATATATATATATATATATATATATATATATATATATATATATATATATATATATATATATATATATATATATATATATATATATATATATATATATATATATATATATATAGGACTCCTTTTTAAGTTTCTTATTTGTTATCAACTTTTTTAATGACTCATTGTGTAAGAGTTCAGAGTGCATATTTGATTAAAACCTTAAGTATGCATATGTCTTATTATCAGATTTAAAATCTCAATTAAGATTGCATAAAAACTACTATTATATAAGTATCAATATCATAAATATGCACTCTAAAATACTTCTAATCTACTTGTTACTTCAAAGAAATGAAAAAAATATTGAAAAAAATTTAAATAGGTTAATTAGTTAGTTATGATACATAATATATAGTGAAGTATAATGAATTATCCCATCCCCAATTTAAATTATGCAATGTCCTCGATCAGTTCATCAAGAATATAATTATGCAAACAATATACTAAGAAATAATGTAAGAGGTTACAGTAGAAAGGCTTTGATGTTTGTACAGAAAATTCACTCCATCAAGTAGTCGATATTAATGATGCTGCTGATGATTGCCTTTTGGTCTCTCGCATCTCTAACACCAGCGAAACCCTATTGACCCTTAGCTCATCTCTTCATCTTCATTGGGAGAAACGGGAGCATCCTCACAATCCATTTATCTATATACTTTGGTGAGAAGCCGATATTGGCGTTGTTGATGACACTTAGTTCGGGCTCGCTGATGTAGACAAAAAAAAAAGGGAAATAATCCCTGCGGGTTGCTACCCGCGGGAATTATTCCTGCGGGTTGCCACCCGTGGGAATAATTCCCGCGGATGAGCCACCCGCGGGAACAATTCCCGCGGGTGGGCACCCGCGGGAGATACCGCAGGTTGCACCCCGCGGGAAGTTCCCGCGGGTTGCAACCCATGGGAGCTTCCACGGGTTGCAACCCGCGGGATGTCTTCCGCTTCTCGTTCCGCTTCCGTAGTAATCCGGATTTTTGGGGATTAATTATATATATTTGACCGGAATTTGAGGGGAGAATTTGAGCCGGATTGGTAGCGCTTTTAAATCCATAAAATTGGGAGCGGAGTTCAGAACAAAGGAGATTCGGGGGAGAGAGGCAATTTTTCAGAGGTCGAAGTCCAAAAATCCAGAGAGGAGTTTCTCAATCCAGAGAGATCGGATCGTCAACGGAGTGCAGAATCAAGACTCCACCACTGCCAGAAACCACAAAAATAAAGGAGAATCGAAATCAATTGATCCCTATTCTTGTAATCTCGAATTTATTTTGTAGTTTTTCTTCTATTGCTGTAATTCAAAATCAAATTGGCAATATAAAGGAAGATTCAATTTTTCGGGCATACATGAATTCGCGACCACAGTGGGAGTTTGGGCTGCGCAATCCGATCTTTAATTTTTTTTTATATTTTTTATTTGGAGCCTAGGCGTCATCGCCGGGTTACGATAAAAAAAATTATGAGGCGTCATCGCCCATAAAATAAAGACAAGACGTCATCGTCTGTCAAAAAAAAAAATTTATGAGGCGTCATCGCCCATAAAAAAAAATGACAAGACGTCATCGTCTATTAAAAAAAAAAAAGAGTGAGGCATCATTGCCGACTAAAATTAACATGGCGTATCACCTGTAAAAAAAATTATTATGAGGCGTCATTGCCCATAATAAAAAAAAAAGACATCATTGTCTGTCAAAAAAAAAGGTGAGGCGTCATCGCCCACCAAAATTAACAAAACGTTATCGTCTATCCAAAAAAAAAGAGTGAGGTTTCATCGCCCACTAAAATTAACAAGGCGTATCTCCTGTAAAAAAAATTTGTTATGAGGTGTTATCGCCCATAATAAAAAAATTAAAGACATCATCGTCTGTCAAAAAAAAAAGTGAGGCATCATCGTCCACCAAAATTGACAAGACGTCATTGTCTGTCCAAAAAAAAAAGAGTGAGGCGTCATCGCCCACTAAAATTAACAAGGCGTATCGCCTGTTAAAAAAAATTATTATGAGGCGTCATCGTCCATAAAAAAAAAAAGATGTCATCATCTGTCAAAAAAAAAAAGAAAGCCGTTCGATGCGTTGGATTCAACAGCAGTATGCAACTCGCAAAAGGTACATCCGCGGGGTGTAACCCGCAAGAAGTATACACCCGCAATGCTCCCGCGGGATGCAACCCGCAAGTGCTACCCACGGGTTGCCAAAAAAAAACAATAATAAAAATAAAAAAAATATTAAAAAAATAAAAAATAAATAATAATAAAAAATAATAAAAATGATAATAAAAATAAAAAATTAAAAATAGGGAAAAATAAATAAAATAATAAATAAATAAAAATAATAAATAAATAAAAACAAATATATGTATATATGTAATAAATAAAAAATAAAATTAAAAAATAATAAAAATATAAACATAATATAAATAAAAATTCAAAAAAAAATTAAAAAAACAAGAAGAGAGAAAGAGGTTGCACTATAGATGTACTGCCCGCAGCCCCCTGCGCAAGGAGGCCAAAAAAAAAAGAGAAAATAAAAAAGATAAAATTCCTTTGTTTATCTATTAACAAGGCAAATAAAAATAAAATATCTCTCTTTCCCCCTGCAAATCAGATTTCGAGATCTAGATAAAGGTAAAAGGAAGAGAACAAATTTCTCGCCAACCCCACCATGCTGGGGGTAAAAAGCATAAATCACCCAATGCCGTCAAGGCAAAAGAAAGAGAACCAACTTCTCGCCAACCCCATCATACTGGGGGTAAAAAGTATGAATTACCCAACGCCGTCAAGGCAAATGGAAGAAAACCAGCTTCTCGCCAACCCTATCATACTGGGGGTAAAAAGTATGAATTACCCAACACCGACAAGGCGACGGGAAGAGAATAAATTTCTCGCCAACCCCACCATGCTGGGGGTAAAAAAGCATGAACTAGCCAATGCCGTCAAGGCAACGGGCGCCAACCCCACCATGCTGAGGGTAAAAAGTATGAACTGCCCAATGCTGTCAAGGCAACGGGAAGAGAACCAGTTTCTTGCCAACCCCTTCATGCTAGGGGTAAAAATATGAATTGCCCAACGCCGCTAAGGCAAAGAGAAGAGGAAAAGTTTGGCATTTAAGCCCAAACAAAATTCTCGACAACTCTCCATGCTGAGGGAAAGAGCATGGCTAGCTCAACTCAAATGGTAGTTGGTAAAGGCTAATCAAATCCGTTAATAGCTGGGAGTTTGCTAAAAATCCCATGACAAATCTGTCACAACAGTATCCTTATCCGAATATAGGGATACATCACTGTCCAAAGCTGCTAAAGTAAAGGGAAGAGGAAAAGTTTGGCATTTAACACCAAACGAAACCCTCGACAACTCACCTGCTTAGGGGAATAGCATGGCTAGCCCAACTCAAACGGTAGTTGGTAAAACCCTAATCAGATCGATCCCTTGTCACGTTAAGATTTTACCTCTGACAACAAAACTTTTCTTATCATTTTTCTCCAGCAGAGCAAGTGACACTCTAAAATATTTGTCAAGTTAAAATCCTACCTCTGACATCAGAATTCAAAACTATATGAGATCAAACCCAATTAAATCTTTTGTCAAGTAAGATTTTATCTCTGACAGAAAAGAAAACTCACACTTCATCAAGTTCAATATTATAGCCTCTGATGAACTAGTTTTTGATATCATTAAGTTAAAAATTATCTCTGACGAAAATCATCTCTCTATCAAGTTAACAGTTATCTCTGATAGTCAAATTCCAAAGCTAAATAAGTTAACCGTCACCTCTATTTAGTTAACTCATTCCTATCAGGACCAGATCTTCTGAATAGGTCGAGTTTTGAGACATATTTAATGACACCTCTATCTTTTCCTGATCCGTCATACTAGATGTCATTGAAGGGTTATGATTCTAATGAGCATATTAATATGATACCTTTGCTTGTCATCAAGTCAGCACGTTAACATCATATCTCTGCTTGTCATCTAACGAGCATGTTAACATCATACCTCTGCTTGTCACCAAATGAATACGTTAACATCACACCTCTACTTGTCATCTAATGAGCACGTTAACATCATGCCTCTGCTAGTCACCCAATGAGTAAGTTAACATCATACCTCTGCTTGTTATTGAATAAATATGTTAACATCACATCTCCGCTCATATTCTATGAGATATGTTAACAATTATATTTGTCTACCAAATCCTTTACATGTCTGATAGCCAAAATTTAAGAATCCAAAGTATTTCGAAATTCAGTACGGCTCAATACATAACTTCAAAAACTTTGGAGGGGGTTATGTAGACATAAAAAAAAGAAGAAAAAAAAGGGGAATAATCCCAGTGGGTTGCTACCCCCGGGAATTATGCCCGCGGGAAACCGCGGGAATAATTCCCACGGGAGCAACCCGCAGGAATAATTCCCAAGGGTGAGCCACCCGCGGGAACAATTCCTGCGGATGAGCCACCCGCGGGAACGATTCCCGCGGGTGAGCCACCCGCGGGAACGATTCCCGCGGGTGGGCACCCGCGGGAACTTCTGCGGGTGGGCACTCACGGGAGATCCTGCGAGTTGCACCCCGCGGGAAGTTCCCGCGGGTTGCAACCCGTGGGAGCTTCCACGGGTTGCAACCCGCGGGATGTCTTCCGCTTTCATGGTAATCCGGATTCAAATCCCGATCAAATCTATATAATTAATCTCCAAAAATTTGGATTACCACGGAAGCGGAAGACATCCCGGGGTTGCAACCCGTGGAAGCTCCCACGGGTTGCAACATGTAGGAACTTCCCACGGGGTGCAACCCGTGGGATCTCCTGCGGATGCCCACCAGCGGAAGTTTCCGCGGGTGCGAACTTGCGGGAATTGTTCCCGCGGGTGGCTCACCTGCGGGAATTGTTCCCGCGGGTTGCTCCCGCGGGTGGCAACCCGCAAGAATAATTCCCGCGGGTAGCAACCCGTGGGGATTATTCCCCTTTTTTCTCTCTTTTTTTTGTGTCTACATAACCCCCTCCAAAGTTTTCGAAGTTATGTATTGAGCCGTAATGAATTTCGAAATACTTTGGATTCTTAAATTTTGGCTATCAGACGTGTAAAGGATTTGGTAGACATAGCTAATTGTTAACATATCTCATAGAATATGTGCGGAGATGTGATGTTAACATGTTAATTCAATAACAAGCAGAGGTATGATGTTAACGTACTCATTAGGTGACAAGCAGAGGTATGATATTAATGTGCTCATTAGATGACAAGGAGAGGTGTGATGTTAACGTAGTCATTGGGTGACAAGCAGAGGTATGATGTTAACATGCTCGTTAGATGACAAGCAGAGATATGATGTTAACGTACTGACTTGATGACAAGTAGAGGTATCATGTTAACGTGCTCATTAGAATCAAAACCGTTCAATGACATCTAGTATGATAGATCAGGAAAAGACAGAGGTGTCATTAAATATGTCTCAAAACTCGACCTATTCAGAGGATCTGGTTCTGATAGGAATGAGTTAACTAAACAGAGATGACGGTTAATGTATTTAGCCTTGGAATTTGACTATCAGAGGTAACTGTTAACTTGATAAAGAGATGATTTTTGTCAGAGGTAATTTTTAACTTAACGATATCAAAAACTAGTTCATTAGAGGCTATAATATTGAACTTGATGAAGTGTGAGTTTTCTTTTCTGCCAGAGGTGAAATCTTAACTTGACAGAAGATTTAATTGGGTTGATCTCATATAGTTTTGAATTCTGATGTCAGAGGTAGGATTTTAACTTGACAAATATTTTGGAGTGTCACTAGCTCTGCTGGAGAAAAATGATAAGAAAAGTTTTGTTGTCAGAGGTAAAATCTAAAGTGACAAGGGATCGATCTGATTAGGATTTTTAGCAAAACCCCAGCTATCAACGGATTTGATTAGCCTTTACCAACTATCGTTTGAGTTGGGCTAGCCATACTATTTCTCTTAGCATGGTGAGTTGCCAAGAATTTCGTTTGGGCTTAAATGCCAAATTTCTCCTCTTCCCTTTGCCTTAGTAGCTTAGGGTAGTTTTGTATCCTTATATTCGTATAAGGATGCTATTATGACAGATTTATCATGAGATTTTTAGCAAATCCCCAGCTATCAACGGATTTGATTTACCTTTACCAACTACCGTTTGAGTTGGGCTGGCCATACTATTCCCTCAGCATGGTGAGTTATCGAAGGTTTTGGGCTTAGATGCCAAACATTCTTTCTCCCCTTCGCCTTAGCAGCTTTGGAAAATTCATACTTTTACCCCCAGTATGATGGGGTTGGCGAGAAATTTATTCTCTTCCCTTTGCCTTGACGGTGTTGGGTGATTCACGCTTTTTACCCCCGGCATGCTAGGGGTTGGCGAGAAATTTATTTTCTTCCGTTTGCCTTGACGGCATTGGGTGATTCATACTTTTTACCCCAAGTATGGGAAAATTGGCCAGTAATGTATTCTCTTCCCTTTGCCTTGACGGCGTTGGGTGATTCACGCTTTTTACCCCTAGTATGGTGGGGTTGGCGAGAAATTTGTTCTCTTCCTTTTGCCTTCATCTAGATCTCGAAATCTGATCTGCAGGGAGAAAGAGAGATATTTTATTTTTATTTGCCTTATTAATAGATAAACAAAGGAATTTTATCTTTTTCATTTTCTCATTTTTTTCTGCCTCCTTGCGCAGGGGGCTGCGGGTGTAACCTCTTTCTCTCTTTTTTTTTTAAATTTTTTTCTGAATTTTTATTTATATTATGTTTATATTTTTATTATTATTTTTATTTTATTTTTTATTTATTACATATAAACATGTATTTGTTTTTATTTATTTATTATTTTATTTATTTTTCCCTTTTTTTAATTTTAATTTTTATTATTTTTATTATCATGTTTATCATTTTTTATTATTATTTATTTTTTATTTTTTTATTATTATTTTTTTAATATTTTTTTTATTTTTATTATTGTTTTTTTTGGCAACCCGTGGGTAGCAATTGTGGGTTGCATCCCGCAGGAGCATCGCGCGAGTATACTTCTTGCGGGTTGCATCCTGCAGATGTACCTCTTGCGGGTTGCATCCTGCGGTTGAATCCCACGCATCGAACGGCCTTCTTTTTTTTTTTGACAGACGATGACGTTTTTTTTTTTATTGATGATGATGCCTCATAATAATTTTTTTTAACAGGCGATACGCCTTGTTAATTTTAGTGGGCGATGACGCCTCACTCTTTTTTTTTTGGACAGACGATGACATTTTGTCAATTTTGGTGGGCGATGATGCCTCACTCTTTTTTATTTTTGACAGACGATGACGTATTTTTTTTTATTATGGGCAATAACGCCTCATAATAATTTTTTTTACAAGAGATACGCCTTGTTAATTTTAGTGGGTGATGGCGCCTCACTCTTTTTTTTTATGGACAGATGATGACGTCTTGTCAATTTTGGTGGGCGATGACGCCTCACTTTTTTTTATGTCGCCAATTCTTGTATGCCTGAAAAATTGAATCTTCCTTTATATTGCCAATTTGATTTTGAATTACAGCAGTAAAAAAAACTACAAAATAAATTCGAGATTACAAGAATGGGGATCAATTGATTTCGATTCCCCTTTATTTTTGTGGGTTCTGGCAGCGGTGGAGTCTTGATTCTGCACTCCGTTGACGATCCAATCTCTTCGGATTGAGAAACTTCTCTCTGGATTTTTGGACTCCGACTACTGAAAAATTGCCTCCCTTTTTTTAATTTTTTTTTGGCTATGAGGCATGTCAAGGATTGGGTAAATAGAGATAATTGTTAACACATCTCATGAAATATGAGCGAGGTATGATTTTAATGTGCTTATTAGAGGACAAGTAAAAGTATGATGTTAACGTACTCGTTGGGTAACAAGCAAAGGTATGGTGTTAACATACTTATTAGATGATAAGTAGAGGTATGATATTAACGTACTTATTTGAGGTCAAGCAGAGGTATCAACCGTTCAGTGACATCTAGTATGACGGATCAGGGAGAGACAGATGTGTCATTAAATATATCTTAAAACTCGATCTATTCAGAGGATCTGGTCATGATAAGAATGAGTTAACTAAATAGAGGTGATGGTTAACGTATTTAGTCTTAGAATTTGACTATCAGAGGTAACTGTTAACTTGATAGGGAAATGATTTTCGTCAGAGGTAATTTTTAACTTAACGATATCAAAAATAAGTTCATTAGAGGTTGTGATATTGGACTTGATGAAATGTGTTTTATTTCCTGTCAGAGATGAAATTTTAACGTGACAAGAGGTTTATCTGATTAGGATTTTTAGCAAACCCCCAGCTATTAATGGATTTGATTAGTCTTTACCAACTATCGTTTGAGTCGGGCTAGCCATGCTATTCCTCTCAGTATAGTGAGTTGTCGAGAATTTCGTTTGGGCTTAAATGCCAAACTTTTCCTCTTCCTTTTACCTTAGCAGCTTAGGGCAGTGATATATCCTTATATTCGAATAAGGATACTGTTGTGACAGATTTGTCATGGGATTTTTAGCAAACCCTCAGCTATTAGCGAATTTGATTAGCCTTTTGATTTTTAGCAAACTTTTCCTCTTCCCTTTGCCTTAGCAGCTTAGGGCAGCGATGTATCCTTATATTCGAATAAGGATACTGAAGAAAACCCGCTCTCGATACTTTTGAACTCTACAAACTACCGTTTGAGTTAGGTTAGTCATACTCTTCCCCTTAGCATGGAGAGTTGTCGAGAATTTTGTTTGGGTTTAAATGCCAAACTTTTTCTCTTCCCTTTGCCTTAGCGGCATTGGGCAATTCATACTTTTACCCCTAACATGAAGGGTTTGGCGAGAAACTGATTCTCTTCCCGTTGTCTTGACGACATTGGGCAGTTCATGCTTTTTACCCCCAGAATGGTGGGGGTGGCGAGAAATTTATTCTCTTCCCGTTGCCTTGACGGCGTTGGGTAGTTTATACTTTTTTACCCCTAGCATGGTGGGGTTGGTGAGAAATTTATTCTCTTCCCGTTACCTCATCGGCATTGGGTAATTCATCCTTTTTACCCCCAATATGATGGGGTTAGCGAGATATTTATTCTCTTCCCGTTGCCTTGTCGGCATTAGGTAATTCATACTTTTTACCCCCAGTATGATGGGGTTGGCGAGAAATTTATTCTCTTCCCATTGCCTTATCGGCATTGAGTAATTCATACTTTTTACCCCCAGTATGATGGAGTTGGCGAGAAATTAATTCTCTTCCCGTTGCCTTATCGGCATTGGGTAATTCATACTTTTTACCCCCAGTATGACGGGGTTGGCGAGAAACTGGTTCTCTTCCCTTTGCCTTGACGGCGTTGGGCAATTCATATATTATTTTTATTATTTTATTTATTTTTCCCTTTGGAATGGGAAAATTGGAATGGAGGTTCATTTGTACTGCTTCCGGTTGCAGACTGCTGCTTTTCGAGGCGTTGAAGTATATCTTCGGCCTGTTCACCCCACTTAAGCAGATCTTTCCATGATTTGGCTTTAACCGAGCCCATCTTATCTAGAACGTTGGTTAACAAATTATGCTTGCAAGTTTCCACCAGAGTGTCCTGCGTCATGCCATGTGGGCATCAAACAGAAAGTTCTCGGAATCGCTCGATATAAGCTTTGACCGTCTCGCCTTCCTCTTGCTTTGCCGCTAGTGTTTGCTCAAAAATTGGACCTTTCCTTCCATTATAAAATTTTTGGATTACAACGAAAGGCTCTGGATTACAAAATTGAGGAATAACAAGAATGGGAATATTGATTAATTCCCTTTTGATGTGGGTTCGGGTGGCGATGCAGCCTCGCTAGGGCACTCCGTTGACCGTCTGACTGGAAGAAGAGGATCTCCTTCTTTCTCTGGACTCCTGAAGAAAACCCGCTCTCGATACTTCTGAACTCTCTCAACTCAAATGGTATTTGGTAAAGGCTAATCAAATCCGTTTATAGCTGGGGGTTTGCTAAAAATCTCATGACAAATCTGTCACAACAGTATCCTTATTCGAATATAAGGATACATCGCTGCCCTAAGTTGCGAAGGCAAAGGGAAGAGGAAAGGTTTGGCATTTAAGTCCAAACGAAATCCTCGATAACTCACCATGCTGAGGGGAATAGAATGGCTAGCCCGACTCAAATGGTAGTTGGTAAAGGCTAATCAAATTCGTTGATAGCTGGGGTTTGCTAAAAATTCTAATCAGATAAACCTCTTATCACGTTAACATTTCACCTCTGATAGGAAATAAAACACACATTTCATCAAGTCCAATATCACAACCTCTAATGAACTTATTTTTGATATCGTTAAATTAAAAATTACCTCTGACGAAAATCATCTCCTTATCAAGTTAACAGTTACCTCTGATAGGGAGATGATTTTCGTCAGAGGTAATTTTTAACTTAATGATATCGAAAATAAGTTCATTAGAGGTTGTGATATTGGACTTAATGAAATATGAGTTTTATTTCCTGTCAGAGGTGAAATCTTAATGTGACAAGAGGTTTATCTGATTAGGATTTTTAGCAAACCCCCAGCTATCAACGGATTTGATTAGCCTTTACCAACTACCGTTTGAGTCGGGCTAGCCATGCTATTCCCCTCAGCATGGTGAGTTGTCGAGGATTTCGTTTGGGCTTAAATGCCAAACTTTTTTTTTGTCAGACGATGACATTTTTTTTTTTATTATGGGCGATACACCTCATAATATTTTTTTTACAGGCGATACACCTTGTTAATTTTAGTGGGCGATGACGCCTCACTCATTTTTTTTTGGACAGACGATGACGTCTTGTCAATTTTTTTTTATGGGCGATGACGCCTCATAAATTTTTTTTTTGACAGACGATGACGTCTTGTCTTTATTTTATGGGCGATGACGCCTCATAATTTTTTTTATCATAACCCGACAATGATGCCTAGGCTCCGAATAAAATTTTTTTTTAAAGAGCGGATTGCGCCGCCTAAACTCCCACTGTGGTCGCCAATTCTTGTATGCCCGAAAAATTGAATCTTCCTTTATATTGCCAATTTGATTTTGAATTATAGCAATAAAAGAAAAACTACAAAATAAATTTGAAATTATAAGAATGGGGATCAATGATTTCAATTCTCCTTTATTTTTGTGGGTTCTGACAGCGGTGGAGTCTTGATTCTGCACTCCGTTAACGATCCGATCTCTTTGAATTGAGGAACTCCTCTCTGGATTTTTAGACTCCGGCCTCTGAAAAATTGCCTCCCTCCCCCCGAATCTCTTTTGTGCTGAACTCCGCTCCCAATTTTATAGATTGAAGAGCGTTTCCAATCCGGCTAAAATTCTCCCCTCAAATCCCGTTCAAATCTGTATAATTAATTCCCCAAAATCCGGATTACCATGGAAGCGGAAGACATCCCACGGGTTGCAACCCGTGGAAGCTCCCACGGGTTGCAACCCGCGGGAACTTCCCGCGGGGTGCAACCCGCGGGATCTCCTGCGGGTTCCCACCCGAGGAAGTTCCCGCGGGTGCCCACCAGCGGGAATTGTTCCCGCGGGTGGCTCACCCATGGGAATTGTTCCCGAGGGTGGCTCACCCATGAGAATTGTTCCCGCGGGAATAATTCCCGAGGGTAGCAACCCGCGGGGATTATTCCCCTTTTTTTTCTCTCTTTTTTTTTGTGCTACAGCTGAGTCTCGATACTTGCAGTTTTTGATTGAATGTATTAATCATTCTTATTATCGGCTCACTCAAAGTTTGGAGTGTAATCTCTTCTGGGTTGGCCACTACAGCTGCTGTATCTCCTTGTTATTGCTATTGCTCACCAGGGCCGGCCAGTGGGGCAGCACCTTCATTGCTCTTGTTGCACCTGTTTCTCCTACTATGCATGTCAAGGGCTCATGCTTCTTCGAATGGTTGTATTCGAAATAGTTGCATTGGCTGGGCAATTGTGTCAATTGATGGCAAATTGATCCCATTGTTCATGCAAAATTTCATTATCAGAGATGGTAGAACTAGATTTGTCTTTGCCAATCTCGAATGCTACATACACTCATGGGCTTGCCCCATGCATTGGATTATTGCGAAGTGTATGATGGAGGTGACATCATGGACGCCTTTCCAGAATCATATTTAGTAACACTACGTCTCTTGAATTTAATTCTGTTGTTGTAGAGAATGGTAAGATGTTATATTTGATAAATAAGCTTACAAAAATGTACCCCTACTTTAGGTAGTCAACTTTCAACAAACTCCAATTGAGAGCCGCATTGCTAATGTGTGTGCAGAGCTTTTTGAATCTGTAGGAGCCGTGACTGTAATCTAAATCGTACACTCCCAAGTGCAAGAGATCAATTATAACGCCCTCACATTTTAGCTGCTTTCCAAAATGGAGAATGCTACTTTATAATTACTGTACAACCCAACAGTCACAGGATCTTAAAATAACCATAACTACTTCTACATTTAGATTAATAAATAATGTGTCTGAAAGATTTGTTTTATACAAAGAGTTGATTACATAAAATGATGCACTTCTCTGAATATTTACGTAAAAGAATCAAAATACAAGAGAGTAAAGTAGTGCCCGAGCAAAAGAAGTTATAAACAAGATGAACAAAGTCGTCCAGGAGATACTTTCTTGATTACAACTGCTAGGTATATTTAGTGAAGTACGGATCATTAGTTGGAGCTATTTCCCCTTTTTTGCCTTCATAACTTGGGCTCAATATTTCCCACGAATGACGCGTGGATTTAAAAATTACAATAAAAAAATTCAAATTATAATGAAAAGAAACAAAGAAAATAATTGAGAAGACTTATATAACATGTCTCTCTTTTTTACAAAAGAGTGGGTTCTAACGTGGTTATGGAGCATCGACCTCATACTCCGTTGACGATCTAATACTTAGAATCAGACTTGAATATAGAGATTTAATGGTAAAAGCTTCTGGCCGGAGGCTTCTTGCTTCTGGTTGGTATGCCTTTGCATAGAAAATCAACTCTTAGTCTCTAAAGATCTTCTCTCAAAGATCAAAAAACTCCCCTCTTGACCCCTATTTATACTTTTAGAGATTTCCTTAGAGATAAGGATGGAAACTCAGTTAAATTCAATATTTGAACTTGTATTTGAATTTGAAATATTTAATTCGGAGTGATTGGATATGATTAGAATCAGAATTTTAGTAAAAATCTAAGAGAAAACCCAGTTTGGAAATTGAATTTATCCCCACATGCAAGGCTGTTATCCCCGCGTGAGGCTATTAGCCTCACGCAGGGCTATTAGCCCTGTGCGGGGCAGCTAGCCTCGCATGTGCAAAGCTGCTTTGCCCCGTGTGGCCTTGTCTTTCTTATTTTGAATTTTTTTTCCTCCAACAAGACCCTCTCTAAAATTTCCAAAATCTCTTTTGTAGATTTCTAACGAGTTTCGAAATACTTTGGATTTCAACTCTTCAAATTTCCATCACACAAGTTTCTCTCATATGAAGGGGTATTTAGCTTCGCGGAGCTAATAGCCTTGCGAAAAATAGCCTCGCAGAAAATTGCCTCATGAAATTCATAACTATCTTGCGAAATTTTAGCCCCTTTAGGCGCCATTTCTCCCTCTAAATAGCCTCATCATCTTCTTCCTTCATTCATTCCAAAGAAACCCATCCTTCCTCGAGAGTTCTTCAAATTTCCTTCGAGTTTCTTTGAATTCTCTCATCAATCTTCGACAAATGGAACCAAAGAAGGCCTTAGCCAATCGGAACGGTGCCATTTCAGCCTTAAGGATGTTGGTTGCCAGTATTGGAAGGGTTCCCCATTCTTGGAGGTAAAATCTTTTCTAAATCTTTTTTTCTTCTACTTTATTGAGTAGAATCTTGATATGAAGCTTCAATGGAGGATTTTAACCATGATCTTTGGATTGATTTGGGGTTTAGAACCCTATTTTCACCGTTAGTGGCGTTGGAACCCGCCGCTGGCGACGAACCGCCTTTGGGCAAATTCCATGTGAGGCTATGTAGCCTTCACGCAAGGCTACAACCTCGCGCAGAGTTTCGCGAGGCAACAGCCTCGTGACTGCTTTCCCGAGGCTATTAGCCTCGCGCTTCGTTGCCTTTGTACGGGGCTATTTTTGCCTCACGTTTCTCCACTTAAAGAATTATCTACCATATTTAATGAGCTTCTGACTTTTTCTTTGTTTGTTTGGCAGTGAACTATACAACTTCCTTGTCATGGCGCCATCACTTTGGCTTCCAAGGGAGTCCTGATGGTAGAATTCAGTCTGGATTTCGTGGACCAATCTCCTCGTTCACTCCAGGAAGCAACGATGATCATTGGGGCCGGCTATGCAGCTGCTATTCATCTGCATTGAGGAAGTTGACAAGCGACGCTTCTCTTGAAGGTGTGAATAGAGAAGAGCTCGAGAAGCCGACCTTCCTCATCAGCGATTCCATACTTGTCTTGGAGGAGTCCCTTTATGAAGAAGAGTGCAAGTGGCTTCGTCAAATAGGCGATGTAAGGATGTTCATCCTGAAGATGGTAAGGAGCTGCTCTCTGACTTATCTTCAAAATATCTCCGTTCCTTGTCAGTTAGAGTGGAGTCTCACCAAGAATCAAGATAGCGTTCCCGTTGATAGCTTCGATATCTAGGGTCCCTATAAAGATGGCCCTAGTAGATTTTTGATTGGTCTATTGCCGGGAAGAGTAGGAAAGAATTTTCTTCATGAAGAATCTCCTTAGCTAGGGAGCACTTTCCTTAATGATTTTTTGAAGTCAAAATGACAATACCCTGCTCATAACTTTCACAATCCTTAAAGGATTCATTCTATTGACAGGATGTGGTAGAGCAGGATGATCAGCTTCGTTATCTCCATGTTCAAAGCGATCCTAAAGGATATCGGACTATATGGGGCTATCAGAAATGTACAATACGGTTTCCCTATAGTGCTTACCACCTGTTCAGCATCTTGAAAATGTACAATCCCAAGTCTGGGACATTCTTCACTCCCGTGGGTGAGCTCGACTTTGCCCTCTATGAGATGTTCGAAATTTCTTTGTTATCAATGGAGGAGTTGCCGTATGAGGAAATAGTTCCAACAACAGAGGAGTTATGATGGATGAAGAAACATGATTCCTAGGTATACGAGACATACTGGGAAGTGATGTGTCACTTCTGCATCCATCAAAAAGTTTCTGGCACAAGGCATCAAGATATTAGCCAAAAATTGTAGGCTAACTACCTATTTCAAGATGTTGATCATCCGGAGGTTACAGTGACAAAGCCTTAGCCAGGCTAGTATCGAGGCTCGGATAGCTTATTTGGGTGCTACTTCATATGTGACAGAATCGGATGAAGATGGGTTCAAGGTGGGCACGAGTTTCCAAAGCTTTCACCATCAGGCATAGATACCCATTTCTGTAGGGGAAAGAGCAGGCTTCCTCATGCTCTAACTGAAGTACTGTGCATCCCGTCCATTCCTTGGGATGCCATAGCTATCGAAGTAGTGTTCCCGGCCTTCCTTCTAGCTCATGAAAAGCCTTTCAGACTCTTGCCTAGAATGGTTTGGAAGCTACCGAATGGCCTTCGGGAGCTTACAACAGAGTTTTTCCTAGGAAGCAAAAAGACAAAGAAAAGTAGAGGCATTGAACCTGAGTCTGAGATGCTAATTCCAAAGCCCATAGTGAAGTTACCTTATACCTATCTGATGGCGTGGTTCGTGATGCATTGTCTGAGCCTGATGACTTTGTCTTCAGAGGATAGTAGCGGGGGCTCATTCATTCAGTGACACGAGAGTTGTGACTAGAGAAACCACTATATGCGTGCGATTCGGAATACTGTGCGTAGCCACCAGAACTATTACATTTACTGTTACTTCCTCAACTTCTCTGGAGGAGTTTACAGAGAAGAATTCTAAGATACCACCGGTCCTGACGGTTAGACCACCCTTTCTTGGGGTTGTTTCTGGTGGTTGATCAACATCAGGCTAGGGCATCTATTATACCGCCAAGGTGTTTCCTTGAACCGTACTTCCCTAGCAAGTTTGCCTACCTATTTGGGTATTCACAGTTTTATATAAGTAAGCCCAACACTTTGTTGTAGTTTTGGGATAAGTTGTTCGAGGGTGCCAGAGAATGATATCACTTCATTGCTGATTGCACGGGAGCTCATTTCACCTTGCCACAGAAGACTCTTAACCTTTATAGATCGCTTGGATTCGTCTCTTGGTACCATTGCGCCAGCACTATAGTTGCCTCTTTTCAATCAATCACTCATGCATGAGGAAAATCGAGGCATTTTATTCTCAGAAAGAGGGCGCCAAGGTCATTCGAGTACGAGGCATGGATGAGTTTCACTCAGTTGTTGATGATAATGATGTTATTGTTGGGGCCACGCCTGCGGTACCTGCTCAAGACGATGTGCCCATTTAGGGAGATGTACCGGTCCAGGCTATTGTGCCAGTCCATACCAATGTCCCTGCACTGGCTGATGTGCCCATGCAAGCCGATGTGTGCGCACAAGCTGATGTTCCATCACAATCTGCTGCACGTGGTCAAAGGGACGCACCTGCTCGAGGAGATTATGAGGCTATGGCTAAGGGTATTAGATTGGTGAGCTCTCGTAGCTCTACGCACCCGGTAAAAAAGCCTCGTCATTCCCTCACCACTGAATTGGCCAAGGAGTTATCATCTTCCCAGTGTGCTTTGGAGGTCACAGGAGTAGCTATTGAGGTTCCTATGCCCATGGCAGCTACTCATGAGGTTGTTTCCGATGTTCCTGTGCCTATTGTGGCTACTTCGGAGATTGTTTCTAAACCTACTCTTACCACCTCTGTACCAGAAGTTGCTATTGTGACTGGCTTGGGTACCGGTGCCATTGCTTCACCACCAGTTATGATGCTTGGAATGACAACTCTACCTCGTAGTCTGACAATCGGATTGGTGTCTTCTCGTAAGTTCAACCTCCATATTTTTTTTATTACCTCTTTCTACTCTCGTTTTTATATAATGGTTCATATTTCAGATGTCGGTTCACTGCCTCTGATGGGTTGCTCTTATCTGAGCGCATTGATTATTCAGGCACAAGTAGTCATGGTGGTGACAATGGTAGTGCTGCATCTGACATAGACGCCTACAAGGAGAGCTACTTTTCTCCTGCTCTTGATACAAGCAAGCATAGTCACCTCTGTCCTAAAGAGTTGGAGACAATCATTCGTGAGAGTATTCTTCCTCCGGCTACATTGACTAGTCTTTTAGGTACTCTTCTTTTGCAGATGGTTTACATCTATGACTTGCATCTTGTTATATTTTTAACACTCATTTATTATGCTCGTTTTATAGATGTCGATGTTTAGCTAAGTAGTCTTCCAAGTGCTACCGCGGCAACTCTGCCTCCACCCATGGTAGCAAGTATAGAGGTCATTTTCACATCTTCGTCCACCAATCTTGGTGTAGGGCCCTGGACTAGGGTACCTCCTACTTCTAAACCATCATTAATGTTCTCTTTTAAAGGGGCAGGGTCCAACACTTGGAATGTTTTAGAAGAGAGTCCTCCCTCAGAGTTTGCTCTCATTACTTAAATTATAGTAACTCCAGGGGACCTCTATCCAAGATTTTGAAATCGGCTCACCCACTGTTGCAACTATTGGCGCCGCACTGGTGAGACCTCTCATACTGTTGTGGTACCTTCTTCTGTAACTCCTGCCCCAACACTGGTTCTGGCTTCCATGCAAGTTGTTCTTGATGACGATACTACTGAAGAATTTTTCCAACATAGCGTCATGGACTTTTTGTGCTTATTATGGCGGTGTGTGTCAATGATTTTGGATGGTCATCATTTCATAGAGCTTAGGCATCCAATATTATTGAATTATCTAAACAACATTGAGAGAACATTGGTAGATCAGAATGAGCTGCTACTTACCAGGCCCACCTGATTGCTTAAGGTGAACAGGTTCGGGCGTTGGAAACTCTTTGATGAGTTGATATCACTGCTATAAAAGAAATCGAAGTTGCTCGTCGTAGGGTAGAGATGATCACATGACAAGAAGAGTTCTATTGTGAAGAGGAAGTTTGGACCGCAGAAGTTGGCAGCCTCCAGGTTAGTTAAGAGGCTATCAATGAGGAGATTAAACATGCAAGCTTTGAGCTGAATGCCAATCAGTCCACAATAGATTGTGCCCGTGAGACAATTGCAAAGGCTCAAGCCATTCTCGAAGCCAACCAAGCAAAACAAGATGCAGTGTTAAAAAGGAAGGACGAACTAGTTTTACACCACGACCAACTTCAACAAGAGGTTAGCATGCAGAGCAAGGCGATCGAGGATGCCAGGGCATAAGCTACTCAGCAACTGGCCATTAATGATGACGAGTTGCTCTGTCAAGTGTTGTCATCAGTGGAGGAGACTCGTCGGGCGGCTCTTGAAGAAGCAGAGTCAAGTTTATGGGTTTTGGACAATCTTAAATCTTTTTTAATTTCGTCTCCATTTTCTTCTTCATCTTCTTCTTCTTTTCTGAAGAATAAAACTGTTTGTGCTGCTTTCTATCTTTCTTTCATTTTGCCATATGAACAAACAACCATTTCAATTAGCTTTAATATATTACCCTATTCTGAAATTGTTGTGTGATGCACCTGTGAATGCTTCGGGGGTTTCAGAGTAGATCTCCTGAAAGAAGGGGACCTATTGTATGTGGAGTTTGCCAAGATTACGTCACTTCTATAGCCAGGATGACTTCTCTGGAAAGCAGACCGAGCCGATGTGAAAATTGAGATTGTGGATTTATGGATTTTTAGAAGGTAGAGTTACAGAAGATAGAACTTATCATGGATATGGTGTGACCATAACAAGTTTAGTTTTAGAATTTGTTGTGAAGGTGACTCACTTAGAAGGCAGACAGAGCCGGGGTGACTCGCTTAGATAACAGATAGAATTGATTTGAGATTTGGGAGTGACTCGCCTAGATAAGAGACAAGTTAATGGGTGACTCGCCTGGATAATAGATAGAGTCGATGATCAGATTAGGATCAGAAGAACCGTAGACAAAGCCATACAGGGTTATTCGGCTGGAAAGTAGACAGAATCATTAATCGGATCAGGATCATAGGTTGACTTGCCTGGAAAGCAGACATAGCCGGCGATCAAGTCAGGGTCATGAAACCCGTAAACAGAGGTATGGCTGATATGCCTAGGGGATGATTTGCTTAGATAATAGATATAATTGATGATCGGATAAGGATCATAGGTTGACTGGCCTGAAAAGTAGACAGAGCTAGTGATCGAGTCAGGATCATGGATTGACTTGCCTGGAAAGTAGATAGAGTCAGTTTGAGATTTAATGGTGACTTGCCGGGATAACAGACATAGTCAATGATTGGGTTAGGATCATGGGTTGACTCGCCTAGAAAGCAAACAGAGTCGGTTTGAGATTTAGGGGCGACTCACCTGGATAACAAACAGAGTCGATGATCGGGTTAGGATCAGAAGAATAATCATTTACTGAAGTATGTATGGGATGATTTGTGAGGTAGGTGAGATGATTCTAACCTCATTGTCAGAGGTAAGAACTTAACATGTCAGGTTTACAACATGTGTCTTTTATGAGGTGAAATAGGTGAAGTCGTTCAAATCTCGTTGTTGGAGGTAAGAGCTTAATATGACAGGTTTACGGGATTTTCAGCAAACCCCTAGCTATAAATGGATTTCGCATGCCTTTACCAATCGCCGTTTATGCTGGACCAGCCATGTTATTCCCATCATTTCTTTGAGATTTGGGCTATTAATTTTAGACTCTTAGCTCCAGTATGGTAGGGTTAGCGAAAAATTTACTTACTCTCTTTACTTTGACAACATTGGGCAGTTCATGCTTTTTACCTCAGCATGATGGGTTAGTGAGAAACTTGTTCTCTTCCCTTTGCTTTAACAGTATTGGGAAGTTCATACTTTTTATCTCAGCATGATGGGTTGCCGAGCCTTTTGTTTGGGTTTAAATGCCAAACGTTTCCTCTCCCTTTAGTTTTTTGAGCTTTTGGGTCGTTAGTCGTTGTACTCTTACCCCCAGTACGATAAGGTTGACGAGAAATTTTGAGTTTCTCTTCCCGTTGCCTTGGCGACATTAGGCAATTCATGCTTTATCCCCTAACATGATGGGTTGGCGAGAATTTCCTCTCTTCCATTTGGTTTAACAACATTATGTAATTCATGCTTTTTACCTCAGTATGATAGGTGCAATGCTCCTGTTTTTCAGCTGCTTCTCAAAACAGGGGACGCTACTCAAAATTGCACTACATTATCCAACAGTCATAGGATCTTGGAATAACCGTAACTACTGCCACAATCAGATGGATAAATAACATGTCTAAAACTAAAAGGATTCTATTCATACATAGAGTTAATTATATAAGATGGCACACTTCTCTAAATATGAATACAAAAGAATCAAAAGAGAAAAATAGTGGCTAGGCAAAAGAAAGTTTAAACAAAATATACCAAGGGTCTCTAGAAGGTACTTCGATTACTTACTATCACTATATCTGATTGATGAAGTATGATTCTTTAGTTGGGGCTAGTTCCCCTCCTTCGCCTTCTAAATTTGGGTTCAAAACTCAGAGGATTAAACCAAGCAAGTAACACAAGAAAAATATATATGTACTATCACAATACTGAAGATAAAAAATAGGTGAATAAGTTGTGTTCATGTCAAACGTGTCACATGAATAATGAATAATAGAACAGCAAGACTATATATGTCAATTGCAATTATTAGGTAAATATCATGTAAAAATGACAAGTCTAGATTATGTCTTTGTTAGCATTTGAAGCTAAATGATGGTTAAGATGCTGCATAGTTTTTTTTATTATACAAGTGCCCGTACATACCCAGGACCCAGCCTTAATATTCATGGCGCTGAATCATGATATGCCGTTAGGCATAACAATCCAATTTTCATGCTGTTTACAGTAACGAACATACCACTCTGGGTATCAATTATCAATTGGTGATCTAATAATCACCTAGACTACTGCAGTAAAGGAATTCTAACCTCAATCAAGAAGTTGGCCAACAACCATGTCATGTATTGGATTCGAATGTATATATACTATGAATTACGTGTCATGTATCACATAAACTGTATCATTCATACAATAATTATATAATACACTATATAATTAACAATTATTACATGCCACATAACATATACAATCAAATATGCGTGTCTTTTACTTCCATAATATAAATAAATATTCAGTTTGTGCCTTTAGAAGTTAAGAAATGTATATATTATTAAGGACAATATTTTGCAAACAGGGCCTTCAGAAATTCTTATCCCATGTTAATTTTCAAATGTTTTTAGTATTTTATGCAAATTATGTAAATAAATTAGATGTACATGATGTCCTGTAGGGTATTATTATAATATTATAATAAATTCCAAAGAAAGGCTTAATAATAATTAGATTTGTAACAAACTAATTATAATATTATAATAATTTATTTATCTTATTCACGCAATAACAATTTTTTGAAATGACATAATGTTTAGATTTATCATAATAATTTATTTATCTTTCTATAATCTAATTATTTTTCAAATTTTCCTGAATACCTTTTTAGCCCAAACTTAAGTCCTTATGTAATTATCATCTTAGCCCAGATTCAAGAAAACCCGTTTGTCAAATATTTTATTTTTTTCTTTTCCGTCCTTTCTTAGCCCAAATTCAAGAAGGCCAAACTCATTTTTTTTTCCGTTTTCATTTTCTCTTCTTTTTCTTTTTCTTTTTTTTTTTTTCTTTCTTTTACTCTTCTCTTCTCTCTTTGTTGCATGCAAACCATATTATTTTAGCATTATGTTTTTTTTTAGTGTCATTCTGATGGCAATATGCAAAGGTTCCAAAATTTTTCCATGCAAAATTCAGCATTTTGTAATTATTCATTGATGCAATTATTTATACACGGAATTCCTTGTAAAATAAAAAAAATGCAAGTTAAACCAAAATGTGCAACACTTCTTTCTCTCTCTCTCTATTGCATACAAAACTGTTTTTGTATGCAACCATATATTTTGCATGGGTGGAAATTATTTTTTTGGCATACCTAAAACTTTTTTTTTTTTTTGTAAAAACAAACATATGCAAATATCATAGTCTTTATATATATCAAAATTGATCCCCTAATCTAGTTCAGTTTTTACTATCAATCAATAGTTCAAAAAAAGACCAAGAATTTTTGCAAAATAAATCATGCATACAAATATAAATTAAATAATGAAACAAATAAAAAATAGCAGTGTTACTTGCCTCGGCTTAATCTCGAATCCTCGGTTCGGTTTATTTTTCTTTCTTCCTTCTCCCTTTTCTTCTTTCTTTCTTTCTTTCTTTCTTTTTCTTTGTTGCTTGGTCTTGGCCGAGAGACAGAGAAGAAGAGAAGAGTATGTGTTTTCTTTTATTTCTTTTGGGGAGAGAAAAACAATTCAATGGCAATTTTGTAATTTAATCAAAGTTGTGACTTGCATCTCCATTAGCGACATAGGTCCCAGCTTGCCATACCAATTCTCTGTTCGACAACTCAAATCGACTTTCTTTTTAGGGGTGTGAGAAATTTGTTATAGAAATGGTGTGTGTATAAAGTAATTTTCAATTTATTTAATATTTTATTATTTACGGCTCACGTAATTTTTTAAAAACTACCAACTTTATGTAGGACGTAGACGAGAGGAATACTACAAAATTATCCGTTTGTTATTTTGATGTCTGAAATAAATGAACCGAAATTCCGAAGTAATTGGAAGGATAATTTTAATATTATTAAACTTGCAAATTTGGAAATATTTTTCGGCCTCGTAAGGAAAACTTTCAAAAAACCTAAATATTAGAAAACTAATAACCACGAAGACCGAATGTCATTTGGAGTTACGGATTTAAAGTTACATCCATTGAAAGTTATTTCGGTATCCAAATTGACTTTGGTAGGCTTATTTGGCACGTTCGGACTCAAAAGTGGAATACAAGTAGTTCAAATTTTGGGGTATTACATCCTACCCTCCTAACAAAAGAATTTCATCCTCGAAATTCCCAATTAAAAAAGATGGCAGTATATGCAAATACGTACTGATATATAAAAATAAATCCTATTGGCATACCGGATCATGAGAAAAGATATGGGTATTTTATCACGATACGTTTATCAAGCTCTCAAGTAGAATCTCTTGGTGATTGAGCATCCCATGAAACAATGACTAATTGTATTACATGGTTCTTTAAAACTCTCTCGTTGGTTAATGATTCTTACATTTCGCTTCTCCTATTTTAGGCCTTATCTCAAATCCGTTTTTAATAGATCCACTACTTTTTACTTTCACCTAAGTGCTTTCTTAACTTTGATACATGAAATACATCATGAACGATTTCCATTTTTGGTAGGAATGATAATGGGTTGATAAGTTTCCAATTTGTCCTAGAGATTTTATTTCGGTGAAGTAACACAAAAGCAAGATAAAGTTTAATTAGGAATAGCTGCTACCAATTTGGAGTATCACACCATCCTGATTAAGTGATAGGTAAGATACAAGTGATAAATATTTTCGTAGAGTCTATTTGCAAAATCCTACTACATGTTGTAATAGATTCTACAAGAGGAAATAAATCTGAACTATTACAATACCGATGTAACAAAACTATGAATGGTAGGGATGCAAGATAAAAAATGAATTCATGACTAGTTATAAAATTCAATCACATACAACAATCTTATCAAACGACTGCAATTGTTGGCGCCATAGAATATATCTCTACAATTGACTCGCCGACTCAATAAGACTTGTGAGATATAAATGTTCAAGACATGAATCATTTTGGTTAAAATTCTAATGAGGAATATGAAATGTCAGATGGGAATGGTCAATACAAATAATGGAGTAAGGCAATCATCTAGAAAGATAAAATCAAGCTTGGGTAAAAAGATTTAATGTCATGTTCTAGCATGATGAAATTTGTCTTCTTTTAATATAGTTCGTCATTAATTTATTGTCTACTTTTCAACCTGACAAATTTTACAAAATCTTTAGCCTTCTAAGATCTTTTTATATTCTTACATTCACTCTTCCGTAGGTTGTTTTTTATTTCCTAATTCATTTGTCTAGTTAATCTTGTCAACTATGCTTACTCTGTCAAGTCTACCAATATTAATTATTGTAATTCATCAATATTTATGTCTTAACCCTTCTTTTTATTTTTCCTTCAAAAGTGCATAGTCAAGGCCATATCTCCTATATTTAGTCTCTCCAATCTAAAAAAATACAATCATGACATCATTTTTTTCTCAGGGAACTTAAGAGTAAGATTCAAAGTCAATCTCTCTTTCATTCTTTATCAACACACATCATAATCCCGGACTTAAAACATCACCATAAATCTTCATGCCTCTAGGGTTGTTTGGAAATGGGTGATACAGTTGTTATTATTAGCCTTCATTTCAATTCTTCAAATACCCCATCACGCTCTTTCTCTAGAGACATTCCACTCCTTTTTCTAGTTTTTTTTTATTAAAAGTGATACAGTCTCGCTAGGTCCTATACAAATTTTCAATAATATCTAGCCATCCTAGAATATTCTGAATCTTCGATACTGATTTTGGTACATACCAATCCATTATAACTCCTATCTCTTTAAAGTCGGCTGATACACCATCACCAGAAACTATATGACCCAAGAAAGTAGCCTTATCCAACCAAAATTCACATTTACTCAGTTTTCCATATAACACTTACTCCTTCAGAGTCTTCAAAACTTCCTCAAGTGCTCAACATGCTCTTCTCTATTTTTAGAGTAGATTAATATATCATCAATAAATACCACCATAAATTTATCTAGATACTGAGCAAAAACATAGTTCATCAGATTCATAAATACTGCTGGAGCATTAGTCACTCCAAAAAGTATCACCAAATATTCATAATGACCATATCTAGTTCTAAATGCAGTTTTTGAAATATATTATGTTAGGACTCTTACTTGATGGAATCCAGAATGAAGATCTATCCCCGAGAATACTCTTACTTCTCTCAATTGATCAAACAAATCAGTTATCCTTGGTAATGGGTATTTATTCTTGATTATTACTGTATTCAAACCTCTATAATCCACACACAATCTTTGACTCCCATCCTTCTTTCTTTTAATAATACTGGAGCTCCTCAAGGTGAAATACTAGGTCTCATGAAATCCAACTTTAATAGTTCATCTATCTGTCTCTTAACTTCTTCTAATTATGCAACTCCCATTCAATAAGATGGCCTGCAAACTGGTTCAGCTCTAGCAATAATATCAATAATAAATTTTACTGCCCTTATTAGTGGTAGTCCAGGTATCTCCTTAGAAAATATATCCATAGATTCTGATGCTACCAAGATCATTTAATTTTTTTTAAAAATTTTTTTCCTACTTCTGTAGCTTCTAAAACTCTTCTCTTTGGGGATACCTTAGATTCTAATGGTTCTAAGGATTAACTTTCACCTACAAATCTACTATGAACAGTCACAATTATTAAATATTACTTTTCTTCTATTACAATTTATCGTCATATGGCAATCGATACTTAAAATAACATCATATCCCCTTCCATTCATAATTAGCAAGTTGGCTTAAAATTCTCTACCATTAATCATTAAGGGATACATTGGTCGAAGGGTGGATCGATATCGTTCTGTGACGGTCAAGATAGGAGTCAATAAAATGAGTTCAAGATAGATATCTCAAACAAATAGGAAACGATAGGACAAGCACGATATTAGATCTGATAGATATCAAAGAATAATGAACAATTAATACGAATAAGTCATAGACATGTTCTTATGTGGCAATAGTCACATGGTCTTCCACCTAAACCTAAGCTCTGATATCACCCTGTAATGCCCCCGTTTTCAGTTTCTTTCCAAAACAAGGGACGCCACACAAAATTGCACTACGTTACCCAACAGTCACAGGATCTTGGAGTAACCGTAACTACTATCACAATCAGATAGATAAATAACACGTCTGAAATTGAAAGGATTCCATTCATACATAGAGTTAATTACATAAGATGGTGCACTGCTCTAAATATGAACACAAAAGAATCAAAAGAGAAAAGCAGTGGCTAGACAAAATAAAATTTAAACAAAATATACAAAGGGTCTCTAGAAGGTACTTCGATTACCTACTATCACTCAATCTGATTAATGAAGTACGGTTCTTCAATTAGGGTTAGTTCCCCTCCTTTGTCTTTTAAATCTGGATTCAAAACTTAAGAGATTAAACACAGCAAGTAACACAAGAGAAATATATATGTACTATCACAGTATTGAAGATAAAGAATAGGTGAATAAGTTGTGTTCATATCAAACATGTCACGTGAATAATGAGTAATAGAACAGCAAGACTATATATGTCATTTGCAATTATCAGGTAAATATCATATATAAAAATGACAAGTTTAGATCATGTCCTTATTAGCATTTGAAACTAAATGATAGATAAGATGGCGCGCAGTTTTTCGTATTGTACAAGTGCTCGTACATACCTGGGACTTGGCCTCAATATTCATGGCTCTGAACCATGACATGTCGCTAGGCATAATAATCCAATTTTCATACTGTATTACAGTAACAAACATACCATTCTGGATATAAATTATTATTCGGTGATCAAGTAATTACCCAGGCTACTGTAGTAAAGGAATTTTGGCCTCAATTAAGAAATTGGCCGACAAGTTCCTTATATAATACAGTTCTTATCCATCATATAGTTTTTTCAATCCTCATATCAATAATACACGATATACATGAATTAATGGGAACACGTGGCTTGTCAAGTTAAACTGTATGCATGTCATTATCACGAGAAATAAGAATTCAAAAATCAAGACTCAAGATCATGTATGCACGTATCACAAAGATAATTCATGTCATGTAATAAAGATACAAGAAACTCGTCATCATGTTCCTATGAATAGTCATGCTCATCGCGTATCAAGTATTCAAATAATTCTTTCAAACATGTCATGTATTGGATTCGAGTGTATATATACCACGAATTATGTGTCATGTATCATATAAACTGTATCATTCATACAAGAATCATATAATACACTATATCATTGAGAATTATCACATGCCATGCACTATATACAATAAAATATGCAAGTCTTTGACTCCCATAATATAAATAAATATTTAGTTTGTGCCTTTAGAAGTTAATAAATGTATATACTATTAAGGACAACATTTTGTAAACGGGGCCATTAGAAATTATTAACCCATGTTAATTTTTAAATGTTATTAGTATTTTATGAAAATTATATTAATAATTTAGATGTACATGATGTCCTGTAGGGTATTATTATAATATTATAATAAATTCTAAAATATGGCTTAATAATAATTAGATTTGTAACAAAATGATTATAATATTATAATAATTTATTTATCGTGATTACGCAATAACAATGTTTAGAAATGATTTAATATTTAGATTTATCATAATAATTTATTTATCTTTCGATTCTCTAACTATTTTTCAAACTTGTCCAAATACCTTCTTAGTGCAAACTCGAGTACTTGTGTAATTACTATCCTAGCCCAGATTCAAAAAGATTGTTTGCCAAATATTTTATTTTTTCTTTTTCTTCCTTTCTTAGCCCAAATTCAAGAAGGCCAAACACATTTTTTTTCCTTATTCATTTTCTCTTCTTTTTCGTTTTCTTTTTCTTTTTCTTTCTTTTACTCTTCTACTCTCTCTCTCTTGCATGCAAACCATATTATTTTTGCATTATGTTTTTTTTAGTGTCATTCTGATGGCAATATGCAACGGTTCCATAATTTTCCCATGCAAAATTCAACATATTGTAATTATTCTTTGATGCAATTATTTATACATGGAATTCCTTGTAAAATAAAAAAAATGCAAGTTAAACCAAAATGGGCAATACTTCTTTCTCTCTCTCTCTCTCTCTGTTGCACGCAAAACTGTTTTTGCATGCAACCATATATTTTTCATGGGTGGAAATTAATTTTTTTCCATACGTAAAACTTTGTTTTTGTAAGCAAATATCACAATCTTTATATATATATATATATATATATATATATATATATATATATATATATATATATATATATATATATATAATAATAATAATAAAATTGATCCACTAATCTGGTTCAGTTCTCAATATCAATCAATAGTTCAAAATGTGTGAACCAAGAATTTTTACAAAACAAATTACGTATACAAATATAACTTAAATAAAAAAACGAATGAAAAATAGCAGTGTTACTTGTTTTGGCTTGATCTTGAATCTTGGGTTCGGTTTATTTTTTTTCTTCTTTCTCTCTTCATTTTTTTTTCTTTCTTTCTATTTTTTCTCTGCTGCTTGGTCCTGCCTGAGAGACAGAGAATAAGAGAAGAGTATGTGTTTTCTTTTATTTCATTTGGGAGGGAAAAATAATTCAATGTCAATTTTGAAATTTAAACAAAGTTGTGACTTGCATCTCCATTAGCCACATAGGGCCCTGCTTGCCACACCAATTCTCCATTCGATAGCTTCCTTATTCCTCTGTAAGTCATTCCAGGTGGGTTTAGTGTCCGGAGAATTGATATCGTCGCTTCGCCACATCGCGTAGGAAGGGAATCGAACCGAAAACAACTTCCAGTCAACGATCGGCTCCTCGTTTTTATTCAATTATGAAATAGGGCCCCGCTTGCCACACCAATTCTCCGTTCGATAGCTCAAACCGACTTTCTTTTTAGGGGTGTGGCCTTAGAAATTTGTTATAGAAATGGTGTGTGTATAAAGTAATTTTCAATTTATTTAATATTTTATTATTTACGGTTCTGGTAAATATTTTCCAAATACTACCAAATTTGTGTAGTACATAGTACTCAACAAGACAAACACTACAAAATTATCCGTTTATCATTTCATTGTCCGGAATAAATGAACCAAAATTCCAAAGTAATTAGAAGGATAATTTTAATATTATTAAATTGGAAAATTCGGGAGTATTTTTTTAGCCTCGTAAAGAAAATTTTTAAAATTCTAAATATTAGAATACTAATATGCGTGAAGACCGAATGTTATTTGGAGGCACGGACTTAAAGTTACAGAGACCGAAATTTATTTCGGTATCCCAAATTGACTTCGGTAGGCTTATTCAACATATTCGAACTCAAAAGAGGAATACAGGTAGCTCGAACTTTGGGGTATTACATTGGGTTGGTGAGAAACATGTCTCTTCTCTTTGCTTTAGTAGCATTGAGCGGTTTATGCTTTTTACCTCAGCATGATGAGTTGTCGAGAGTTTTATTTGGGCAAAAATACCAAACATTTCTTCTTTTCATAGCTTCTTGTGCTTTGAGCTATTGATTTCATACTCTTGGTCACAATATGATAGAGTTGACAAGAAATTTTGACTTTCTCTTCCCGTTGTCTTGGCAACATTGGACAACAAAATTATTACATATATATTCATATATATGTATTTACATACGTTTTTTTCTTTTTTTTTTCTTTTCTTTTTTTCTTTTTTATGGCACTCATTTTGCTATCAAATTCCTAGTCATTACACAAAATTTTTTGATGGCTAGGAAGAGTAGCAAAAGCAGCATGATGTTTATCACTATCAACATTTTTGGTATCCTGACCCAATCCAGCTGCTAGTGAACGAGGCTGACTCGGTCGTAGCTGTGGTTTAGAGCGTACTTGGGGATTAAGCTTGACAGTGCCAGCAGCCCGTGCTCAGCAAGGACCACGGTAAATTCAATCTCTGCTGCACTAGCATTGATCGAGTGTTTCCTTTGGTTTTTCTTGAATTGGCTGAGGAAGTCCATCGTTTCTCTTTCAGTAAGTCTGGATGTAATCCCATGATTTATCCTTTCTTGGTAGAAATTGGGGAGAATCCTTTTTGCTTCAAATTATGCATATTGTAGTTCTTTACTATCACTTTTCCTGCAAGGATCGGAGCTGCACTGGCCAAAATTTCCAAGGATTCCATGGTAATTGTTGCCGCATTTATGGACATATTTTTCTGTTTAGGTCTCAACTGCATCACCTTCTCATGGATGAGTTCCTGAATTTTATCTTTCAGAACATAGCAATTTTTGGTTGAGTGCCTAACATTTTGATAGTAGAGGCAATACTTGGGATCATCTATTTTTCTAGCTTCTTCTAACTTTCGATTTTCGAGTAACTTAAGCATCCCTATTTTATTTAGGAGGTTAAAGAATGTGACTGGTTGTTCATCTTTGAAATCATATGTCCGTTGCGATCTAATGGAATTTCGAGTATTCTGCTAATTTTGGTTGTAGTGGATCTGATAGTCATCGCCTCCTTTCCCTTAGAATGGGATAATTATGGCTGTGGCCGGTTCATAGACATCCTTCTCTGGGCACAAAATTCATCGATACGTTGGATTTGTCTTCCACTTGCTGCCCTTATTTGACCAGATCCTTCCACATTTTTGATTCTACCACTCCCATCTTAATGAGAACGTTGGTTTGGAGGTTGTGTTACATGTTTCCACTAGCATTTCTTGTGACATGCCATGCGTACATCGCAATGACATCTCTCAAAAATATTCTATAAAACTTTTCATGATCTTATGCTCTTTTTGTTTGTTTGTAGAGAGTATGGACCAAGATCTCCGTATCATCTTCAAAGAAGTGGCATAGGAATTCCTTCTCCACATCAGACCATGACTTAATAGTCTTAGGGTGCAACTGCATAAACCACATAAATGCAAGCCCTCTCAAGATATTTGCAAAGATCTTGGTCATTTTAAGATCATTCCCCATGAGGTGACCTATTTGCGACAAGAATTAGTGTAGGTGCTGGTTGGGAGAACCTTTTCCATCGAAAAATTCTAACTTTAAAGGCTTGTATTTTTGGGAAAAGGGGCCGATTCTCACTCCATTGGATATGGTCTAGTAACTCTGATATCTTGCAGGTCCTTCTTATGTATTAGGGCTTCCAGCTGGTCCTACATCTTTTGCATCTTTTCTACATGTGGTTCTATAACAAAGTTAAAATTCTCTTCTTTTCTTGAATTCCAACCAGTTGTCCCACCATCGTTCTTTAGTGGTTCGTCAGAGGGTTTCTTCATCTTGTCTTTTGAATTCTTTTGGGTATTCTCTCCCACCTTTAGAAGTAGTAGCTAGAGTTCATCAAGACTTTTTTGTTGTTCTTGAATCAAGCATTCTTGAGCTTCTAGCCTCTGGTTCATTTCATTGAAACTCCTCATATGGATCTTTATTTCTTCAAATTGGGAAGCCTCATATGATCGAGATATTGCAATGGCTGAATGATTGCTATCTCCTTTGCTTTCCTTATCTAAACCCCCAGCCAGCCTCTTATAGTTTCATGTACTAGAATTCCTGACCTGAGCTGTGTATAATAACGGGCTTCTGCATTAGAGGAGTATTTATTGCCTCATAGTTTCTTTCCTTTGTTCACCATGTTTGAAGTCATGAAAAGAAGTTCTTTGTCGGTTGTGGCACTTCGCCTTTGAGCATGCCTACTTTTAGGTGTATTGTTATTTGATTCTGTTATTCGACTAAAAACCAAGGGTCTAGGTGGACCACAATGACAATCGGTAAGTAATATGGAGATTATTTGCTCACATCGGCATAGTAGACGGGATTGGGTTATCCTCCTCTTGTTATTAAGGAATTTTCGTAAATCAGTATCTTGATGAGTTTCTTATTTATTCCATCCTTTAGAAGACTCCTTACTGTGTTTATGGTAATTAGCGGACATAGAAGATTGGAATCTCTACATTGATTGTGGTCCTGTTTTGATCTTTGCAGGTACTTCATGGAATTGGGGTTTAGTCTTGTGTTCTGGACATTTTATGCAGGGCTGAATAGCCAGACCTTTTTCTCGTTGTGCGCGGGGCTGATTAGCCGCGCATTTGGAAATAGTTTCACACAAAGTTAAACCTGGGTTGATTAGCCTCGCATTAAGAAATAGTCTCGTGCAGAGCTTTACTGAGTTATTTAGCTTGGCATTTTGAAATAGCCTCGTGTAAATCTACGTTGGGCTGTTTAGCCTGATGTTTTGAAATAGCCTTGCGTAAGGCTTTGCTAGACTAATTAGCTTGGCGTTTGAGGCCAGATTCATCTTGGACTTTATTTTTTATAATTTGTTGTCGTGCTCAATGGTTTCGATTCTGAATATGAGTTCTTGTCAGTCTAGATCTTGGCTTTCTTTCAGTGTCTTGTGTAGCTATGATAGGAGAAGATTTCCCTTTTCAAAAATTTTGGAATCCGAAAATTCAAAGGGGTCATGTTCAATGGGAGTCCCTTTGCAATTTAGAACTCGAATATTTGAGAAGTTCATATTCAACAGAAATCATCTCGTCATTCGATTTAATCACTTGGACTCCTTGCTTTTTCGAGATAAAAAATCCAAGCAGCTCCTGTTCAACGGGAGTCCCCTTGTTATTCGAACTCATACTTTGGGTTTCCAAGTAGCGATAGAGCTGTGTTTTGACCGGGCTTATCGATCTAGAGGATAAGTCTTCCTCATATTTTTGTTGATCAATTTCTACGACCAACATCTCTATAGACTTACCAATTTTCCTAGCATCAGATTAGGCCACAATCTTCTTGTCAGTGTATAAGACTTATCCCACTATGATCGCTGGCTTGTTTCTCGCAAAAGACACGCTTCCTTTTATTGTCATGGATTTAAAAATTACAATAAAAATTCTCCAAATTACAATGAAAAGAAACAAAAAAAAACAAATGAGAGGATTTATAGAACATGTCTCTCTTTTTTTACAAAAGGGTGGGTTCTAATGTGGCTATGGAGCATCGATCTCGTACTCTGTTGGTGATCTAATGCTTGGAATCGGTCTTGAATATGAAGATTTGATGGTGAAAGATTCTGGCCGGCAGCTGCTTGTGCTAGTCGGCATGCCTTCGCATAGAAAATCAACTCTTGGACTCCAAAGATTTTCTCTCAAAGGTCCAAAAACTCCCCTCTTGGCCCTATTTATAGTTTTAGGGGTTTTCTTATAGATAGAGATGAAATCTTAGTTAAATCAAATATCTTAACTTGTATTTGAATCTAAAATCTTCAATTCGGAGTGATTGGAATCAAAATTCTGGCAAAAAATCAAAAGGAAACCTAGTTTGGAAACTGGATTTATCCGTGCATGCGAGGTTGTCATCCTGCACAAAGCTATTATCCTCACGCGGGTGCGGGGCTATTATCCTCGCGTGGAGTACTTAGCCTCGCGTACGTGAGGCTATTAGCCTCGCATGTGCAAGATTGCTTTGCCCTGTGTGGCCTTATTTTTTCTAGTTCTAATTTTTTCTCCTCCTACACTCAACACCAAGGGGATCAAACCCAGTAAGTAGCACAAGAAAAGAAAAAGTGTACTATCACAGTATTAAAGAATATGTGAAGAAAGCGTATAGGTGTCAGTCAGGTTGCATAAATAATGAACAATAAAGTAACAAGATCTATATAAATTATTTACAAGAAATCAAGTAAATTTTTAATAAGTCTAGATCACATTAGCATTGTTATTGAAACTCAATGATGGATAAGATGGTGTGCAGTTTCTTCCGTATTATACAAGTGCTGGTGCATACTTAGGACCTGACTCTAAACCCGTGGATTTAAACCATGACGTACTGGTAGGTACTGCAGTCAAACCCTGACCGTAAAATAGTAATAGACATCACCCTTGTGGTGACTCATGCATCAAACTGTGGCTCAGTACTACACAGTACTGCTGCAGTAAAAATCCTCAACACCTTAATCAAGAAATTGACCAACAAGATTCTTATACAATATGGTTCTTGTCCATCATGTAGTTTTTCCAATTCCCACATTAGTGATACACGATACATATGAACCAATGGAAAGACATGGCTTATCAAGTCTGACTTTGTACATGTTTTTTTATAAAAAGTAAGAATTTAGGAATGAAGATTTGGAACCATGTACATACGTATCACGAGGATACTTCATTCTATGAAATCAATATATAATAAACTTGTCATCATGTTTCCATGAATATTCATGTCTTCAGGCATCATTATTGATTTTATTTGTCATGTTATCATGAAATAAATATTGTTAAAAATCATTACTCGCCAAATATTAGCCTCTTCAATTTGAGGGTAATAGCATGTAGAAATTAAATGATGAGAATTAAGTAAGCTGAGATCTGCATTTAGGCTTCATGTTGTTGACGTGGCATCAAATTCGTATTTTTAGCTGGTAGTAGTTTGCGTGGCATGTCTAAACCTGCGCTTGGGCGTTAACAAGAATAAAGACTATCCTTCAAGATTCTAGAATGAAAATACGACCCTCTGTGACTTGCGTTTAGTTACATTCAGCTCTAACCATGAGCTTAGAAGAGAAAAGCAAATTTTCTTGTGATTGTTGATCCGTGTTTCCATTTAGATGATGATAATTTTAGTTTTTGAAGGCTTCAAGGCACAAATGCAACTCTAAGTTAGAAACACAAACTAGATCCGTATTTTCATTCAACGAGACACGTCTTTTATAACTAGAACTGTGTATTTATTTAGACTGGGCAAGTTTTAAATTTAAATGGCCTTATGGACCCCTACGCAATCCTACATGGCTGGATCCACATTTACCTAAATGCGACTTTATGTTCGAAGCATGGCTAGATCTGCATTTGGAATTTAGAGATGCCCCTCTTGTAACTAGATTTGTGGTTTACTTGCTTAAAGGTCTCATGGGCCCCCCAACGTGATCCTACGTGGCTGGACTCGTGTTCTACCTAAAACGCAAACTTAAATATGAAGTGAGGTTAGATCCGCATTTCTTCCAAAATGCGACCCTATAAGGTATCTGCGGATTTCTCAAATGCGACCTTCTTGATTCGCGCGGATTTCCCCTTGACTAGACCCTTGTTTTATCCCTTTAGTAATGATTCTTGCTTATTCAAACCCACATCTAGTTATGAAAAGAGTAACCTTGTGTTCTCAAGATTTTAAACACAAAATGCAATCCAATAAGGGTTATCCATAGTTTTCTCTAAATGACAAAGATCCATATTTTTAGTTCAAATGTAACCTTTAGAGACTCGCATTTTAGTGTATATAAGAAGATAACCAATTTTATGGTTCCATTAAGGTCAAAGCGACCTATGAAGATAGTCAATCTCTTCATTCTGTTAAGGCTAAATATGACCTTCAGCCATTTCCAGAGCTTTTGAAATTCGCATTTTCTTTATTTAGAGAGATATTCAACCTCTTGTTATTATAACATCAAAATTTTACCGTTAGGGATCCTCATTTCGTTGTACCTAAAGAGATGATCGATCTCTTAATTCTATTAAGGTCAAATGCGACCTTCAAGGATCCACGTTTCACTCTGTATAAGCTTTATCCCTTTTTAATTTTAGAATTTGGCTACAGTTTGAGCATTAAAATTACTCAATTCTTATGAATTAAGTTTGTGAACCACGCAATTCTAATGAATGAATACCATAGTCTTCAATTATCAATATCGATTAACAATTCTCAAAACCCTAGCCTGACATGTACAAATTTTAATAGTTCCAAAAATGATCCAAATTATTTATAAAAGGAATTATGTACACACATTACAAATCAAATGAAAATCCCAAGAAAGAACCAAGAAATAAAAGTGTTACTTGCCTCAAATTCTCTTTAATCTCCTTTGATTTAACAAATCTCCTTTTCTTTTTCCTGCGAACTAGAAGAATCAAAGGTTAGAGATAGGAAGGTGGTTTTGTTTTGTTCTTAGGCAAAAATTCTCTTCGAGAGAATGAGGTTATATATGCTTAAGAGTAATTTGGTAACATTGTCCTCTAGCCTTATCCCTAGGCTTTTTCATGTAATGACAAGTATCTAACTAGAGTGACACTTCTCACTCCCCTTTTCATGTAATGAGAAGTGTCTAGCTAGAGCGCGACTTTTCACTCTCCTTTTGACAAATCATCACCACTAAATTTAAGGGTGTGCCTTTAGAAACTTAGTTAAGTTTGGATATGTATAGAAAGAAATTCCTGTTTTACTATTTTATAATTTGGGAATGTTATTTTATTGTTCTTATTCGACATGATTGGTCTCAAAAGTGAAGTACGAGTAGCTTGAAAATTTGGATTTGTTACATCCTCTCTACCTAACAAAAGAATTTTGTTCTCAAAATTTCAATTTAAAAGTACGTCAGTGCATATGAGTATGTATCGTCATATAAAAATTGATTCAATTGACATACCTAATCATGAAAATAGATATGGCTACTTTGTCCTGATGTTATCTTTAAACTCCCAAGTAGAGTCCCTTGGTGATCGTGCATCCCATGAAATAAGGACCAACGATATTACTTTGTCCTTCAAGACTTTCTCCCGTCCATCAATAATTGCTACAGGTTATTTCTCGTACTTTAGATCCGATCTAAATTCCTCCTTGAACAGGTCTATGATTTTGTGTTCTTCACCTAAGCACTTGCTCAACTGTAATACGTGAAATATGTTATGAACGGTTTCCATCTCAGGTGGTAATAATAATATGTAGGTAAAATTTCCAATTCTTGACTGAGCTTTCCTTTCTAGCCGAATCTGATCACTCTCTTCAACAGTGATATTTTGATGAACACTTTATCTCCTTTTTCAAACTCCAACAATTTTCTTCGTAGATCCGTCCATTTTCTTTGTCGATCTTGGACCGCTTTCATATGTTCCCTGATAACCTTTATTTGTTCTGTTGTTTAAGTAATCAACTCTAGTCCCAAAATTCTTCGTTCTCCAACTTTGTTCCAACATAATAGAGACCTACTCTTTCAACCATATAAAGCTTCAAATGTTGCCATTTTGATACTCTCTTGATAACTATTATTGTAATAAAACTTTATCATATATAAATAATCTTCCCAGGATCTACCAAAATCCAACACATATGCTCTACGCATATCTTCAAGTACTTAAATAGTCCATTCTGATTGACCATCTGTTTGGATGATAAGCTGAAGACAAATTCAAATGTGATTCTAGACTATCCATCAATCTCTCTCAATATTGTTATCTGAACCTTGTATCTCTATCTGATACAATTCAGACTGGAACTCTGTGTAATCTCACCACCTCTTGCATGAATCCTTTTGCTAATATTTCTATTGACTAACTAACCCTAAATAGAATGAAATAAGCTGACTTGGTCAGCCAGTCCATAATCACTCAAATTGAATTATTATCTTTGGCGCCCTTAGGTAAACCTGTAACAAAATCCATCGATATTTGTTCCCACTTCTATTATGATATTGCTAATGGTTGAAGCAATCCAGCCGTTCTCTGATGTTAAAACATTACTTGCTAGCAAGTGGAACATTTGGATAGAAATCTTGAACATTTGGATAGAAATCTTGCAATCTCTTTCTTCATATTTGGCCACCAGAAATACTTTTTCATATCCTTATACAACATATTGCCTCCGGGATTAATAGAATATATTGATTTATGAGCCTTTTCTAAACTCTATCTCTTATCTCTCCCTTGGGCACCCATAACCTTTTCTTGAATCTAATAGTTTTATTCGAGCACATCCTCATCTCTAGTGTCTTACTTATTTCTATTTTGTTCTTTAATCTCTAGTAGTTCTCATCCCTTACTTGAGCTTGCTTGACCTATTCTATCAATGGTGACTATAATTGTATTTCCATAAGTTGTGGTGTCATTCTTGATAAAATTACTTCCAAGTCTATTCTTTGCATTTTCACTAATAACTTATTTTATTAAGTTAATCTCTCTATTGCAGGCTTCCTACTCAGAGATCTGGCACTACATTGATCCTTTCTAAGAGATACTTAATTTCCAAGTCATAACTTGCTACTAACTCCAACCATCATCTCTATCTCATATTCAATTCCTTTTGGGTAAAAATGTATTTCAAACAATTGTGGTCAGTGTATACCTCCACTCTTTGTCCTAGTAAATAATATCTCCAAATTTTCAAGGCATGAATCACTATTGCTAGTTCCAAGTTAGGTGTCAGATAATTTTTTTCATGAGGTCTCAATTGTCTTGATGCAAACTTAATCATTCTTCCATTCTGAGTCAACACACATTACAGTTCCTATCTTAAAGTATCACTATAAACTTTCATTCCTCTAGAGTTATCTGAAATTACTAGGACTGGTGCGGTTATCAGTCTCTGTTCGGACTCTTACTTGATAGAATTCTGAACAAAGGTCTATCCTCGAAAATACCTTTACTCTTCCCAGTTGATCAAACATATCAGTTATTCTTAGCAATTGGATATTTATTCTTGATTGTTACTGCATTTAAACCTCTATAGTCCACACATAATTTTTGACTCCCAATCTTTCTTTCCTGCCAATAATACTGGAGCTTTCCAAGGTGAAATGCTAGGTCTTCCAAAGCCCAGCTTCCTTAACTTGTCCACTTGTCTCTTTACTTCATCTAGTTTTGTGATTCCCATTTAATAGGGTGGCTTACAAACTGGTTCAGCTCGAAAGATAATATCAATGTTAAATTCTACTACATTTACTAATGGTAATCTAGGTATCTCTTCAGAAAATATATCTAAAAACTTTGATACTACTGGGATCATTTCTTCTCTTAGTTCCATGGTTTCTAAAACTCCTCCCTTTGGGAACATCTTAGATTTAGCCGGTTCTAGGGATTGACTTCCACTAACAAATTAAAACCTGGACCATCAAAAAATTAAAATATTACTCTTTTTCTACAATCAATCACTGCATGGAAGATGCTCTACCAATCCATGCCTAAGATAACATTATATCCTCCTCCACTAATAACAAGTAAGTTGGCACAAAACTCCTTACCATTAATCACTAAAGAGCATAGTCTACACTCATTATTGGTCATGACACTACCGTTTCCAGTCTTAATATCCCACCCTGTAGGTAAGATTGGAAAATTAATGGAATTGCGGTAAATAAATATGCTAGAGATAAAATAGTGTGAAGCTCCAGAATCAAGTAAAACAGTTGTCGGTGCATTGCAACCTAGAATCATATCTGCTACAATTCCTCCAGTGATTTAAACTTGCTCAGTATTCATTAGCCTAATCTGCCCCCTGTCTCCATCCTGTTTCTCCTTGGGCTCTGGTATACGCTTATTGTTGGGTCTCCAAAGGTCTTTTCTAGCCTGATCCCAGAATCCTCTAGGTTGATGTTGTTGTTGGCCTGGCCGTCGGCTAGAATGGGACCTTGGATACCATCGATTGTTGAATCTTTGGACAATCACTCATTTGATAGCTGGCGAATTCACATAACAGATACAACCCTTGGGCTCTTTCACACTCGTTCAGGGTATCCTAATTTTTTGCAATGTTTACAGATTACTAAATTTTGATTTGGCATCCTCTGCTCTTTGCTAGTGGACCATCAAATTTCCTAGATAATGGGCTCGCTCTTCGTCCAAACGACCTTTTAAATGTCATAGGCCTATTTTCCTTGAATGCTTGTTCTAAATGACATGTCGCATAAAATATTTCTGAGTAAGTCTTATAATTATGACCTGCTAGGTATTCTTTTAGATGGTGTCTCAGTCCTTGCTGGAACAAGTGCGCCCTTTCCTCATTATTAGCTACCAGGGTTGGGGTGAAACGATTGAGCCTCATGAATTCTGCAGCATAGGCATCTATAGTCCAATCTCCTTATTGTAGTCCCATAAATTTCTTCCTCATTTCTTATCTTGTTTATATATAGCAAAATATGGCAAGAAATGCCTCTACAAACCTTTCCTAGGTTAGGGGTTCCTAGTGCTTCAGTTTTATAGCAAGCCACCATATTCTGGCTACATTAGTCAACTGAATACATACTACTTCTACTCGATTTTCCTTAAGAATTCTTGTCGCCCTTAAAAGATTCTTCATATCAACAATTCACTGTTTACCCTTTAGTGGCCCTTCCGTCCCAGAAAATACTGACGACTGTAGTCTCCAGAAATCTGACACCATTCCGGTTCTTTGGACAACAACATTCTTCCTAGTATCATCGTCAAGGTCTGTTACGTCTGTGCTACCTGTGTACTAGATTTCTAAGCTCAAACGCTTCATCCGTTGGACTTGGGCTCGCACTAGCAGATGATTGGGTTTTCATTGTTCTGTGACGGACCAAAGAAAATCAATCAAATGGAGTTCCAAGATAGATATTTCAAACAAATAGGGAAACAATAGGATAATAATGATACTAGATCTGATGAATATTAGAGAATAAGGAACAAGTATCTTATAGATATGTCCACATGTGGTAGTAGTCATATAGTTTTCTGCCTAAACCTAGGCTCTGATACCACCCTATAACACCCCCGTTTTTCAGCTACTTCCCAAAACAGAGAATGCTACTTAACAATTACTGTACAATCTAACAATCATAGGATCTTACAATAACTATAACTACTGCCACATCTAGCTTGATAAATAACATGTCTGAAAAATTTATTTTATACAAAGAGTTGATTACATAAAATGGTACACTACTCTAAATATTTACATAAAAGAATCAAAATACAAGGGAGTAAAGCAATGCCCAAGCAAAGGAAAGTATAAACAAGATGTACAGAGTCGTCCAGGAGATACTTTGTTGATTACTATCAATGAAGTGCGGATTATCAGTTAGAGCTATTTCCCCTTCTTCTCCTTTGTAACCTGGGCTCAACACCTAGGGGATCAAACCTAATAAGTAACACAAGGAGAGAAGTACATGTACTATTATAGTACTAAAGAATATGCGAATAAAGCGTATAGGTGTCAGTCAGGTTGCATAAATAATGAACAATAAAGTAATAAGAACTATATAAATCATTTACAAGAAATCATGTAAATTTTTAACATGTCTAGATCACGTTAGCATTATTATTGAACTTAATGATGGATAAGATGACACATAGTTTTTTTCGTATTATACAAGTGCCCGTGCATACCTGGGACTCAATCAAAACCCATGGTATTGAAGCATGACGCACTGCTAGGTATTGCAAATCAAATTCTATACCATAAAACAATAATGGACATCACTCTTGTGGTGACTCATGTATCAAACTGTGGTTTAATAGCATATAGTGCTGCTGGGACTCAATCAGAACCCATGGTATTGAACCATGACGCACTACTAGGTATTGCAAGTCAAATTCTATACCATAAAACAATAATGGACATCACTCTTGTGGTGACTCATATATCAAACTGTTTTTTAATAGCAATAGTGCTGCTGCAGTAAAAATCCTCAGCACCTTAGTCAAGAAGTTGGCTAACAAAATGCTTATATAATACAGTTCTTATCCATCATATAGTTTTTCTAATCCCCATTTAGTGATACATGATACCATGAACCAATGGCAACACATAGCTTGTCAAGTCAGACTATGTACACACGTATCACGAGGATACTTCATGCATCATTATTGGTTTTATTTATCATGTTATCATGAAATAAATATTGTTAAAAATCTTTACTTGCCAAATATTAGCCTCTTCAATTTGAAGGTAATACCATGTAGAAATTAAATTACGGAAATTAAGTAAGCTGAGATCGGTGTTTAGACTTCATGCCGCTTATGTGGAATTAGATTCGTGTTTTTAGCTGGTGGTAGTTTGAATGACATGTCTAGACTTACGTTGGGTGTTAACAAGGATAAAAACTAACCTTAAAGATTTTAGAATGAAAAAATACAACCCTTTGGGTCTTGCGTTTAGTTACATTCAGCTCTAATCATGAGCTTAGAAAAGAAACGCAGATTTTCTTGTGATTGTTGATCCGCGTTTCCATTTAGATGATGATAATTTTAGTTTTAGAATCCTTCAGTGTGAAGAGAAGAATTTCTTTAAAAATTCTCTTTGCATCTCATCCCATTTTACTATTGAATTGGGACATAAAGAATGTAGCCATGCCTTTGATTTATCCTATAGGAAGAATGGAAAGAACTTAAGTTTTAGTTGCTCTGCAGTAATGTTTTGAAGATTAATAGTAGAGCGAAATTTTTGAGCTCTCAAACATGCAAATATGGGCTCTCCGAGTCAATCCCATGAAATTTAAGCAAAATTTTAACTACTCTACATTTAATCTCGTAGTGTCTTATATTAAAAAAAATGCAATGCATGAAGGGTGCGTTGTCCTATCCGATTGTAGATAATCTCTTAATGTCCTCCCATTGCCTCCATGATGGCTATGGTTATCATGTGTATTATCATCTCCAAATGCATTTTTATTATTCATGTTGTTATTATTATTATTAGTGCTCATGTCGTGAAGTGTTTAATTGATTGGAAGTGTGAGTCGATCTGAGTACGATTGAATTAGTCGATCGCTTGAAGTTCTTCTCCAACTGGTCATGAAAATTTAAAATCGCAAAAAAAAAATTAATGAAATAGGAGCCATAATCTATACAAAAGTATAACACAGTAGTATGATCCTCAATAACGGTGCCAAAAACTTGACTGCAATCTAAATCGTACACTCCAAAGTATAGGAGATCGACAAGTAGTACATGGGTATAACTCAAGATCAATTTTTTGAGAATTGTTTTGTAATTGTGTGAAACTAAAACAGATTACGAAATTAAAAAGAAAAATAAAAATATGATTTTTATTAACTAAAAACTAAAAATAAATTAACAAGGATATAACTTTACTTCAATTAAAATTGTTGGTCAGATTAATGTAACTTCCTCATAGGATAATTTACTGGATATATTTATATTTTTTTGTCTCAGTTGTATAGATCATGCTGACTTCCTACAACCAAAAAATAAATCAACGAAACACAAAATATATAAAGTTACAACCTTGATACTTTCAGTAACTTCTCCCAATTCATCATATATGAATTTTGAGTTTATCTAAGCATGTAATATGAATAAATGCACCGTGCCTAAAGAGTCTACGGTTTATCAAAAACTAAGAAACAATATATCATCAAAATATAAAACTTTAAAGACTCAAAATCATATCTAAATAATTGAAACCAATAAGTATAGAAAAATACATATCAGTAGATTACTTAGGATTTATTATTCTATCTGATCCAATTAATGATTTTAGCCACTCGTATTTGTCATAGTCATGGATAAAGAGAAAAAGAATTCTTTTAATGATTTTTATGAACGAGTACAAAAACAAAATCATGAATCTAAAAACTCTCTAATAATTAAAAGATATTCATAAACATACAAAACATGAGTTACATTGGTTATTTATATCCTTACAAATCCCTAATAGGAATTCTATTTATTAAGAAACTATAAATTCTTCTCACCAGAAAACTAGACTGCAGTCACTCCTTTTGATAGGCCAATCGACAACAACCCTCGAGTTCGCTTTATAGTCAACTGCTGTTGACAGCTAGCAGATGGCTATCGACAGCTAGTCTTATTTTTGCATAGATCTAAATGGATATTTGAGATACATTTTGATAATTATATAAAACCCTATAAAAATACTAGAAAACACTAGAAACACATCATGGTGAGAAATTTGATTAATAAAAATAATTTTTCATTAATTTCTTGTATTAACGAACAAAATTAGATTACGCTTATACAAAATAAACTAAAATAATTAACTTTTCAAGCGTATTTAAGCCGCTTGGTATTTCACCGACTCTGTCAACAAATGACGGATGTTTTTCAGGCACATCAAGTACAATGACGGCTTTTACGATCTCTTCTCTTATGAATGGCTCTTCCCTGCCCCTTACTATTGAGTATGTATATTGATCTCCAAGTAACAGTTGTAGACTAGCATAAAATTTATGCACGATTTCTTTGCATGCCAGCATATGTCAGTGCATTATATATGCTTCTAATCCTACAACCTGCATTTGTGCTCTGAAGGTAAGATTCTCATGTATATTCGAGTAATAAACCACTTGTTCTGGCAAGAGCTTGAATTCCTCATATTTTTTTCAACAGTTTATTATTAAGCTTTGTAGCTTTGTATCTCTATGGAGGAGATGAGCTTGAAGAGCCTGCTCTCTGTATCTTAAAAACAACTTGTTGCTTTGGTCCCATCATGAAAAATAATCACAAAAATATATCTTAACATAATATTATTATTTCTCAAAATTATGAATTTAACACACATATTATATATATATATATATATATATATATATACACACACATACATACATACATACATACATACATACATACATACATACATACATATATATATATATATATATATATATATATATATATATATATATATATATATATATATATTTTTTTTTTTCATTCTATTTTTATTTTGTTTAATTTATTTTTTCCCCTTTTCTATTTTATAATTCCTAATTCCTCTTTCAAATATATATCAAACATTACTTAAAATTTCACTCTTATTGCATAAATTTGATATATGTTAGTTATTCTAGCAACCCATGAATTGTTATGCTAAAAAGTTGAGATTTTTATTTGATTCACTTTTTAATTAGCATATATTTTCAATTATTCCAAAAAATCATCAAAAATCCATAAAAAAATGCTAAATCACTCCAAATTTACTAAGAAGTAAAGAGCTATCTTCAATCTACTTAAATTTGTTCATATAAATTGTAGATCTAGGTTTTTGAAACAAACATCTATTTTAACGAAATCCAAAGAAAAATCAAAGAGAAGAAGATTTACTTGCTTAGAGATCTTAGAAAATATAAAATAAATTCTGTGGGATTTGGTTTTAGCCTTCGAAAGGGAGAAATTTCTCTCTAGGTTGCTGTGAAAAGGAGGTTAGGATTTAGTTGTGGAGAAAAATAACCTTAAAGATCTATTTATAAATGGGATTCCCTATCGACGGCTATCGACTGCCACTTCAATAGCGGCTTTAATAGTCACTCTCAGACAGAGCAAAATTTGCTCTGCAGTTAGCTGTTGTCAACAATTGCTTTGACAGCGGTTTTGATAGCCATTCTCTGTTGAGAGCTGCGTCATGCCAAAATAAATTTTTTTTATTTTTATTTTTTCCAAGTGTTAGTTTCTAGACTAATGTTATTCCTAAAATCTAGTTGCTAACTCCTAATTTTAAAATTATTTCTAAACTAAAGGTTAGTTCCTAATTCTAAAGTTAGTCACTATGAAAGATTTTTATTTTGAAAATGTGAAAATTTTGAAAGAAAATTTAGAACAAAATCGTTGAAAACATCATGGGTATCAAAACTGGGTTGTCTTTATAAGCAATCCCCACAACTTAAAATGCAAATTATCCTTAATGAATTGATATTTCTATTTAATAAATCAAGAACAAGTAAAATTTAAGATCGAGTGCTTAGAAATTACCTCAGTGAGCTTCTCATGACGTATCAACTACAAATTAAATTGTTATTATATAATATATAATAATATATATTGTGTCTCTATTTAGCTCATATCAATGAAATGTCAGGGATCTACTAGATTGTGAGATTCCTTTGTGTGCTTCGAAAATTCCAACTAATACTTCAATAATTTTCAGTTTAAATGTATGACCATTTTTAGGATTTTCAATATCAATAACACCATGTGAATACACAGTTTTAACTTAGAATGGTCCGGTCCACCATGAATGCGATTTTTCTGGAAATAGATGAAGGCATGAATCGTATAAAAGCACTTTGTCGGAAGGATGAAAAATGCAGCGTGTGATATGGTGATCATACCATATTCTCTTTTTTTCCTACAAAATGCATAAATTGTTATATGCATCACATCTTAACTCTTCCAATTCATTTATTTGTAATTTTTGTAATGGCTCAGCAAAATTGAGATCTGGATTAACTAATTTGATTGACCAACAAGCCTTATGTTGTACCTCTACAGGCAAATGATAAGCGTTTCCATAAACTATTCAGTATGGAGACATGCCTGAGTATATTTTATATGAAGTACGGTAAGCCCATAAAGCTTAAATTAGTCTAAACAACCAATCTTTACAAGACAGGTGCCATTTTCTCTACAATTTGTTTCATTTCCCTTTTGGCCAATTTGGCTTGTCCATTCGACTAGGATGATAAACTATAGAAATCTAATGTGTGATGTGATATTTCTTCATCGAATTTTCAAAGGCTTTGTTGCATACATGAAAACCACATCATTTATTATGGCTTTAGGAACTCCAAATATGAACAATATATATGTTGGCAGTGAAAGTTTCTAAGTAAAAAGAAATTTTCCACACAGAACACGGAGCTAACTCCGTAGCTCGCGTTTGGCTATTTTAGCCTCGCGTTTTAGCAAAACGTGGAGCTAATCCATAGCTCCTCGTTCTGATGAATTTAGCTCAGCGTTTACTCCGCGTGAGCAGATTTCATTAGAATTCCAAATTGGTTGTGATTAAGATTTGGACTTATCCAATATCCAAATTGAGTCCAATCAGAATCCTAAATTGATTGAGATTGAGATTTAGGCTTATCCAATACCCAAATTGAGTCCAATCAGAATTTCAAATCAAGAGATTTAAATCAAGACTAAGATATTTGATTAGAATCCTTGATGAATACAAAAATCTTTTTTTCCTATTCCTATGGAAATCATTATTCCTATTCCTATGGAAACTCTCATAACCACTAAAGTCTATAAATACCCTCTTTGAGGAGACTTTAGAGAGGATCAATCAATAATCGATCAATCCATAGATGATCATCAATCTTTAAGAGATCATAGATCTTTTTCTGGAGTTTTGGAGAAATTCGAGTTACGCATAGAGGCTTGAACGAATCAAGACCAGAGAAGATCAGTTCTACAGTCGGTCGCCATCTTCAAGAGAAGAGTTCGTCGTCAGATCGTCAAAAGGAACTACTGGTTAGATCCTATCGCCACACAGATCCCACGTTTACATTGTAAAAGAGAGCGATTAAAATATAAAATCCTCTCGTTTGTTCTTTCCTTTTCTTTTTCACTTTCGTTGTAATTTAAGTTAATTCAATGGAAGGAAAGCAAAGAAATTCTGCTGCGAACAAACTGGCGACCACAGTGGGAGACGTCTCTTTCACCGAAGAAGAGATCGTGGCGCAATCTGACATCGATAAGATTGAATCCGACGTGGATATGTTAGTCGTTGAAATCGACCGACGTGGATATGTTAGTCGTTGAAATCGACCAGCAAAAGTACGAGGAGTATCTCTCCTCTAAGTCAGGTAACCTGACCGCTGACCGAAACGCGGCGTTATCGTCGCGTGCACTCCAATATCCGTAAATTGGGTAATCAGGAATCCACCGATAAACGGGGACCCTTGGAGATTGCGGCCATAGAGCCGTCGTTTGGACAGAAAACCCTAGCAGTGGGTGATCTCTCTACTGCCGAAGAAGGCTTGAAAACTGTTTGACCTGAGCCCAACTCCGCAACCGAAATCGGAGAGCTAGGCGAAAGGCCCTCAAAGCCCGCGATAAACGCGAGGCTATTCATGCAGCAGAACGCGAGGCTACTGTACCTCGCGAACTGGCTTGCGTTAATCGCAAGGCCTGTCAATATCGCGTTAAACGCGAAGCTGCAACTTGCGTTAATCACAAGGACAAGCCAGCGTGTGATCCTCCACACGAGGATATTTTATCTGGGCTTAAAACCAGAAAAGCTCGCGTTAATTGCAAGGATAAACTTTCTTTAAAGCCAGCGTGTGATTCTACACGCGAGGCTAAGACTCACGTAAATCGCGAGGATAAATTTTCCCTAGAGCCAGCGTGTGATTCTCCATGCGAGGCTAAAACTGAGCCTAGCGATAAACGTGAAGCCAGTAACACTTGCGTTAATCGCGAGACTCCTCACCTTCACGTAAATCATGAAGATGAGTGGCAAATTTGCGTTAATAGCAAAAATCGCGCTAAATGCAAAATTATTAGCTTCGTAAATCGAAAAAGTAAGCCAGCGTGTGATGTACTTTCTCCACGCGAGGCTACTGAACTTAACTCTGAAACTGGCCAAAGTGCCAAGATTCGCGTAAAACGTGAAGATAAGCCAGCATATGATGGACTTCCTCCACACGAGGCTATCAGACCTAAACAAAAACTTGAGCCAAGCGTTAATCGCAAAGCCAAGGATTCTTGCGTAAATCGCAAGGCAAAAGCAGCGTGTGATTTTCCACGCGAGGCTAAGCATAAAGAAGAAGGTGAATTTCTTCATAAACACCAAGCCATCGTAAAACGCGAGGCTAGCATAAAATGCGAAGCTATAGCCCAACTTTGAGTAAATGCTTCAGAACGCGAAGCTAACATCCAGCTCCGCGTAAAACAGCCTGAATATAGATCAAGGCTGATAATCGGGTTATTGGACAACATGACGACACCAATCACCCTGAAAAACTTTAGTGGGCCCCTGGACCCTCTCAACAACCAGGTGGCCCCCATGATTCTTCGTCATCCGAGGTCACCAATCTCAGAAATTACTTGACAAAAATGAGAAATATGACTTAAGCGCAGCCACACTCAACATGTCATTGTGAGCAACTCATAACAGCCATATCTGCTGTATTGGATAATTGCTGTTGTACCAAGAAGAGAGTGTCTGTATTTAACAGAATAACTGAGTCTCGTCAAGATACTCCGAAGAGGAGAAAGAATGATCTGAGATATAAAATTAAAGAAAAAGAATTAAATGCAGTGACCTCAAATATGGTCGGCAAAGGCAAAAAGATTATGGAGAAAAAATATGAGTCAGATGCAGACGATGAAGAACCCCTTCATTTTACCCGGCTCAAATCAGGCGTTGTCGCTCCTCGGAATTACAAGAAACTTGTAAAAGGTTCTTATGATGATGACAATGATAATTCAGCTATAGCTTCCCCCAATCTCGTGCATCTTCCCGACCGCGAAAATCAGCGATGCACGCAGTGGACAAGTCTGATGACATTGACTAGAGGATAGAAGCCCAAGGGCAGATGATTCAAGGTCAGCAAAAGGCCATTGATGACCTCAAACTAATGCTTCTAAGAGTGGTCGAAAATACCCAAAAGATAGCTGATGATAAGGCTAAAACTTCTTCCTAACCACCACCTAAGACAAATGAAGAAACTAAAGAAGAAAAGGCTTATTCGACACATGAGGATGATGACAAATACTCTTTCCATGATCCTCATAGAGAAAAGATCGAGAAATTGCAAAGCCAACTGGATTCCCTAATGCACAAGAAAGAATTGAAAGAATCGGGGGTTTCAAGACCATACCGCCTGAATGGAATTTGGCATCGTATCCCAAAAAGTATAAACCGCTCAAGTTGGAGCCATATGACGGGAAAGGATCTCCCAGTCAGCACATCTATTACTTCATATCACAAGCAGGTTATCTGATGGGAAATGATTCCATAATGACCAAGGTATTTGCAAGTACCTTACGAGGGCCTGCCTTTACATGGTTCATACAGTTGCCTCCAGGTACTATCAATAACTGGTATAATATCGAGAAACAGTTCTTGGCACGTTTCTTTGAGGATGTTACAGAAATATCGGTTCATTCCCTCGTTGCGACGAAACAAGGAGAAGAAGAAACAGTTAAGAGTTTCATTGAACGCTTCAGGAAAAAATCCGTGTATTGTCGACACGGTATGACCCAGGAAATCCTGGTAGAAACCTGCAAGTAAAACTTCAGGACTGACGTGCTGATAAGAATGGGAGCTGTAGAGTCCAAAACTTAGAAATATTTACTGAAGCAGGGAGAGCAGGCGGAAGATATAATTTGCCGGATTGAGAAATCTCGTAGCACGAGAAACTCTATGAATAACAGGCAAAATCCATAGTATCCTAAAAATAAAAGGAAGGCTGTGATGACGTTAGTTGCAGATCCAAAGCCAAGACCTCAAAATCCGAGAGGTGTAGGTCAGAATAGACCCCGCCAAGATAGAACTTATACATTCAAGACGGAGCAGACATGTACTATATTCCATCTCCTCCTTAGAAAGGGCATGTTAAACCTTCCGGAAAATGGAAAATCAGAAGACGCTGGTAAAACCAACGACCCCAACTATTGCCTGTACCATCAGAATGTCGGGCATCCAACTAAGGATTGCTATCCTCTTAAGAACCGAATTCAGGCATTGATAGAAGTCGGGATTCTCACACTTAAAGCGGAACAGAAGAAAGTTTCTACAAATATGGCAATTTTAGTAGTAGGAACTAATGAGTTCCCCGCCAGAGCGATCCCTGTACCTATAGAGAAGCCAATATCGACACCAAGCACGGGCAGCCCGCATTTGCAAGATAGCCCCTTGGGTACGCTCCGAATCACAGCTGTGACAAAATCATTCTCATTGGCTAGTAGCCGGATTTGGCTGGGGGTGCCAAAAATATTGACGATGATAAATATCATGTTGCTTCTGCTACTTTTACTAGCCATTAGAATGGCTAATTGAGTGTTAAAAAAAAATGCCCAATGCTGTTAAAGCGGCGGGAAGAGGAGATCAAGTTCCTCGCCAACCCTATCATACTTGGGGTAAAAGTATGAAATTAACTATCTGTTAAAGTGGCAGGAAAAGGAGATCAAGTTCCTCACCAAATCCATTTATAGCTGGGGGTTTGGTAAAAATTCCGTGGACCTGTCATGTTAAGCTCTTACCTCTGACAGTATGATTTGGATTATTCCCATCTCCGTTCAAGTTACGCGTGAGAGCACTTGGACTAGGCATGTGCAATGAGGCGCCTCTGTTGAAATCTGATGATCATGACCCGATTATCTTGGCGTGTGTAGTTCAAGTTACGCATGAGAGCCTTGAACCACCTCTATCAAAGTTTCAAGCATGTGCGATTAAGCACCTCTACCGAATTTCTTGATCTTAACCAAATCACAAAATTGAAGATCCAAAGAATTTCAAAATTTGCTAAGTTCTAAGCCATTTTGGAAAATATTGGAGGGGATTCTGTTGGCAGTGAAAATTTCTAAGTAAAAAGAAATTTTCCACACAGAATACGGAGCTAACTCTGTAGCTCCGTGTTTCGCCATTGTAGCTTCGCGTTTGAGCAAAACGCGGAGCTAATCCATAGCTCCGCATTTTGATGAATTTATCTCCGCATTTACTCCGCGTAAGCATATTTCATTAGAATTCCAAATTGGTTGTGATTAAGATTTGGATTTATCCAATATCCAAATTGAGTCCAATCAGAATCCTAAATTGATTAAGATTGAGATTTGGACATATCTAATGCCCAAATTTAGTCCAATCAGAATTCGAAATCAAGAGATTTAAATTAAGACTAACATATTTGATTAGAATCCTTGATGAATATAAAACCCTTCTTTTCCTATTCCTATGGAAATCTTTATTCCTATTCCTATGGAAACTCTCATAACCACTAAAGTCTATAAATACCCTCTTTGAGGAGACTTTAGAGAGGATCAATCAATAATAGATCAATCCATAGATGATCATCAATCTTTAAGAGATCATAGATCTTTCTCTGGAGTTTTGGTGAAGTTCGAGTTACGCTAGAGCCTTGAACGAATCAAGACCAGAGAAGATCAGTTCTACAGAGAAGAGTTCGTCGTCAGATCGTCAAAAAGAACTACTAGTTAGATCCCATCGCCACACAGATCCCACGTTTACATTGTAAAAGAGAGCGATTAAAATATAAAATCCTCTCATTTGTTCTTTCTTTTTCTTTTTCACTTTCGTTGTAATTTAAGTTAATTCAATGGAAGGAAAGCAAAGAAATTCTGCTGCAAACAATATATTCCTTTAAAAATTTGATAACGGTTTGTTGATCATTATTTCTACATGCTGCAGTTTCTGCTCATCTGGAGACATAGTTGACCGCTACGGAGATATAAATATATCCATTAGAAAGAGAAAATAGCCCCATGCAGTCAATGCCCCAATAAATGAATATTTCAATTGTAAGTATGGGTGTTAGAGGTATATCACTCTTCTTAGTTAACGCTCTTAATTTCTATATGACTCGTGTCATTTTCAAAATTTATATATTTCTCTAAATATAGTTGGCCAGTAGAATCCACATTGGAGTATTTTAGCTACTGTATTTTTACATGAAATGTGGGCCTTACAGCTTATCTATGGCAGAAGGAAATTATGCTTTGAATCTCATTATTAAGTACATAATGCCTAATGATTTGATCTGAGCAATATTTAAATAGTTAGAGTCGTCAAAAAGGAAAAGGCTTACCTCGTGTAAGAATCGTCGTTGTTCTTGTGCACTCCAATAATTCGGCATTTCAACTGCAACAAGAAAATTGATAAAATTAGTATACCAGGGAGCTTTGCTGATTGAAAATAGCTACTCATTAGGGAACGAATCCCTAATTAGTACCTTATCGTTATCGAAAGTCAGACAAGAGAGTTGGTCAGCAACCAAGTTCTCTACTCGTTTTTTCTTTATTTTCAAGATCAAATTCATGGAGTAGCAATATCCATCTAATTAATTATGGCTTTGTATCTTTCTTTGACAAATGATATATGAGTGTTGAATGATCTGTAAAAATAACTATATGTGAGTCCAAAATATATGAGCGAAATTTATTAAGAGCAAAACTACAGCTAGAAGCTCCTTCTCTATTGTTGTATAATTCGTCTGAGCATCATTGAGAGTCTTACTAGCATAGTCGACAATGCAAGGCTTTTTATCTCTTTGCTGCTTCAATATTACTCCAATTGCATAGTCGCTTTTATCGCACATAATTTCGAACGGAAGTGACCAATCTGGAGGTTGCATGATTGGTGCCATGACAAGCATCATCTTGAGAGTTTCAAAAACTGTTTAGCATACCTATGTCCATTCTAATGACACATCTTACACAAGAAGGTGAGAAAGAGGTCTAGCAATATTACTAAAATGCTTTATAAAGCTTATATAAAAACCTGCATGTCCTAAGAACAAATATTTATCTTTCACAGTTTTAGGTATTGATATTTTGGAAACAGTCTCAACCTTATTCTTGTCTACTTCTATACCTTTAGATAAAACTATATGGCCTAACACAATACCTTTGTGACCATGAAGTGGCATTTTTCTCAATTTAGGAGTATATTTTTCTATTAACATCTTTCAAGCACTGGTCCTAAATTAGTCAAATAAGATTCGAATTATTTCCAAATATGGAGAAATCATCCATAAATATCTCTAGATAATCTTAAGTTATATTGCTAAAAATACTTATCATACACCTTTGAAATATTGCGTGCGCATTGTAATCAAAATGGTATTCTTCTAAATGCAAAAGTACCAAAGGGACATACAAAAGTTGTCTTTTTCTTGTCCTCTAAAGCAATTTTAATCCGATAATAAACAAAATAACCATTAAACAAATTCATGCCCAACAACCTTTTCAAGTACTTGATCAAAAAATGGTAATAGAAAGTAATCCTTGTAAGTTACTTGATTCAATTTTCGATAATCAATGCACATATGCCAACTCGTAATTGCACGAGTGGGTATTAATTCTTCATCCTTGTTTTTAATGATTATTATCCCACTCTTCTTAGGAATAACTTAGATTGGACTTACCCACTTACTATCAGCAATTGGATAGATGATGCCAACATCAAGAAGTTTCAACATTTCAGGTTTAACCACTTCCTTCATGGCAAGCTTAAACCTTCATTACATTTGCCTAATTGGCTTGGCTACATCTTCCAAAGTGATGTGATGTGTACAAATAAGAGGGTACATACTTTTAATGTCCACTATATTCCATCCAAGAGCTTCCTTATATTTTCACAATATCGATAGTAGTCACTCTTCCTGATTCTCATTAAGATGTACTAAGATAAGCACCGAAAAAGTTTCCTTAGCTCCCAAAAACGTATACTTGAGATCTCCAGGTAGCGGTTTTAGCGCAAGTATCGGTGCTTGGATATCAGATGATATTAATTTCTTTGTAATTTGAAGTAACTTTTTATACACTTCTAATTTTGGAATCCATCCTGTGATATTCGAACATTGACCATTAGTTAAATGTTTGATAATGTAACGCCCCACTTTCCGTAGTGTGGAAAGCTGAAACGTTCGGCGTCGAATGACAACTCGACAAGCCTCAAAATAAAATATTACGGTTGCAATGAAATTTAATATGAATAACATACAGAAATAAATGATATATTTTTTTTTAAATCAAAGAGATAACAACTTCCTCTAAATAAAATCAGAAATATGTCACTACAATAAATTATTTCTGAATAAAAGAGCTGTCTCACATAAAACTAAATGAAGTGTCATATGCACTTATTACAGTTTTCTAAAATGGAAGTAACTAATTAGAAATTGCATCACTCCTGTAGGTCTGCATGTTCCTTAAAATATGCCACATCTTGTTCTGTTTCTGGAGGATCTACTTCTTGATAAATATCTGCATCTGGTCATGCATAACCAGTATCGTCAGTAAAGTAATCTAACATAACAAATAACAATAATAATTCAATATCATGGGCAGACATACAAATAAGGGTAGCAGTCATTTTTATTATTATTTTTAGTTGATGTCTTTTAATTATATATTTGAAAATTCAAGAAAAATATGAATATAGCTGGTCTGACCGCATCTCTGTCTACCCTCGGGAAAACGGAACAGTAATTTTGATCGGAGCCGATCCCGAACCTCCCAGAATGGGAAACAGTGGAGCAGTGATGATCGGAGCCTATCCCGATCCTCCCAATATGGGAAACAGTGGCACAGTTACGTCCAGCCATCTAATTCATATGAACCTATATTTTTCCCAAATCCCAGTGTATGAAGATTCCAGTGTAAGTCATTCAGTTTAATTTAATAGATTGGTGATCATTATTAATTTCAATATTCTGTGGTAACAATAGTAACAATAAAGAATAATGTACAACGCCAGAGTTAATGATCTATCACCAATTTCATTATTTTCGGTGTCTTTTCGGGCTTTATTTCCAATATGATGTATAGTAAAGTGATTTACAACATATGAAAAATGGGGCTCACTATTAAATATGTGTGCATTTAGAAATTCCTAAAGTTGACTTATCATTGCAAGGAGAAAGAGAAACAGCAGTAGCCGAAACAGAAAAAAAAGAAGAAGGAGAAGTAGAATTCCTAAATGCACATCCCATACTATGTAGTAGAGTGATTTACAGCATAGAGGAAGTAGTGCTCACTAGTAAAATATGTGTGCATTTTAGAATTTCCTATAGTTTTCTTGCAAGGTGGCAGGTAGTTCTACATGCGCCCACAAACTATATGGGAAAGTGGTTTACATCATAGGGAAAAAGGTGCACACTAGTGAAATATGTGCGCATTTAGAACTACCTAAAGTTTTCTGCACTACAACCAGGTAGTTCTACATGCACACCACAAACTATTTAGTAAAGTGATTTACAACATAGGAGAAATAGTGCTCACTAGTGAAATAGGTGCGCACTTAGAACTTCCTAAGGTTTCATTGAAATTGCAACCAAACAGGGAAAGGAAAAGAGAAGGCGAAGCAGCAGCAAAACCAGGAGCAAAAAGGAGAAGGAAAAGAAGCAAGGAAAAGAAGAAGAATTCAATCACCCAAATAAAAAGAGAAAAAAAAAAGAGGAGTCTTCAATCCAACAAGGCGGTGGCAGAGATTGATAAAGCCGAGATCATCGACGGCCACCGGCGCTCGTCTCGGCCGAATCGCCTCGCCGACCTTAACCCAAGCTTCTACCGACGAGGGCAGCATTAGAGATCGACGAAGCGAAGATCGTCGACAGTCACTGGCGTTGGGTTTGGCCGGATTACCTAGCCGACCCTACCCCGAAGCTTACCCAAGTTAGGGTTGCGGTGATTCGGGTTGGGTACCATACATGGTTCCATTTGTTGGCATACTTTGGCTGCATAGATCATGATTATTTAACAAGAAAATTTTGAGATTCTATTTTGGTAATTTTTGAGGTTCCATTTGCTGGCATAGTTTGGTTGCATAGCTCATGATTATTTAACAAGAAAATTTTGAGATTCTATTTTGGTAATTTTGATGTTCCATTTGCTGGCATAGCTTGGTTGCATAGTTCTTGATAATTTCCTGCTATTTTGGAAATTTGCTGCTGTTTTAGTTTGGATGCATAGTTTGGTATTTTACACTTCTGTTATCTTCAATTGCATGGGTTGTACAATTACATAAATTTTCGATTGCGCACTTAGAATTTCTCCGAAGTCGAAATGTCAGTGCAACCAAACAGATAAAGGAAGAAGAGAAGCAGCAGCAGATGCAGAAGCAGAAAAAAAAAAAGGAGAAGAAGAAGGAGAAGAAGAAGAAGCAACAGCAGATGCAGAAGCAGAAAGAGAAGAAGAAGGAGAAGAAGAAGAAGAAGCAGTAGCAGAAGCAGGAAAAGAAGAAGAAGAAGCAGAAACAGGAAAAGAAGAAGAAGTAGAATTCCCAAAAATATAAGTAATGAGGAAGTATCAATGAGAAATTATGTGTAAACACGGAAAACAACTAAAATTTACCTTTGTATTCAACTAAAACCTCCACGAAGTGCCCAAGTCAAGTTTAAGTATCATTCAGATAGCAAACATTCATTATCTATTTTTTTTTAGTAAACAAGTTCGAATTTTTAACTTCTCAGTTCATATAGCAAGTGATATCATATATAACAAGTTATACAGATTTTTAGCAAGTTAGACATATAAATAACAAATTATTCCCTCTTGCAGTAAGATTAGCCTAGATATAACAAATTCACCAATAAAATAGCAACAACAAAATAAGTAGTAAGACTACAATTCATGCACTCTCCCAGTTCCTGTAGTAGCATTGAGATCTAACAAGTATATTTATAATAGTAATGTGGCAAAACATAACTTTAATTAAATGAAATAGGAAGTATACGAAAAAAAAATAAGCATAAAAGAAAATAGCATGTTAGAGTGAGTCAAAAAACTCACCTTAGCTGAATTTCTTCTTTCTTCCTTTTTTTCTTTCCTTGCTTCCTATCTCTCTCCTTCCCGCACGTTCTAAAGTTCTTCTGCGTTCCAGAGGAGAGGGGCATTAGTTTATCTTTATTTAAAATTTAAAAGGATTGGAAGGTTGAGATATGATATTGTTGGTTGAGATGCAATCTTATTGGTTGAAGATTCATATAACAAATCTTTTGGATAAGGAAAATTTTCGAATTTGTTTTGATCTCAACCGTTTCTAGATTCTCATCCTAAGCAAATCCCCCCTTCTATTCATTTATTTTATTTTATTTTATTTTATTTTTTTCCAGATTTTAACTTATTTTAATTTTAATTTATTTTATTATTATTATTTTTATTTTTAGAACTGAACTAAATGTAATAATCGAAAGGTGGTTGTTACATTCTACCCCCCTTAAGAAAAAATTTCGTTCTCGAAATTTCTTTAAACTCAAATGATGTAAAGGAGTTATACCTTTACTCAAATAAGTGGAGAAAACGCTCTCGAATGTTTTCCTCTCGCTCCCAGGTTGCCTCCCGGTTGGAATGTCGATTCCAAGAAACCAACACAAGTGGAATTACTTTGTTTTTCAAAGTCTTCTCTATACGGTCAAGTATGGCGACCGGTTCTTCTGAATATGAGAGGTCTGGTCCGATATCCAGTCCTGTATAGTCCACGATATGCCCCTCATCATGTACATACCGTTTTAATTGTGAGACATGGAAAACGTTATGTACTTGTTCCAGTGTAGACGGTAATGCTAGGCGATACGAGACCTTGCCTATTCGTTCCAAGATCTCGAAGGGGCCGATGAATCTCAGACTTAACTTCCCACGGTTGCCAAAACGAATGACTCCACGTGTGGGCGAAACCTTCAAGAAAATTGAGTCTCCTACTTGAAATTCCAGAAACCGCCGTCGGTGGTCTGCCCAGCTCTTCTGTCGGTCCTGGGCTGCTCTCAGATGTTGCCGTACCAAGTTAATTTTATCCACTGTCTGGGTAATCATTTCTGGCCCAAGTAATTTTCTTTCTCTAATGTCATCCCAATATAACGGTGATCTACATTTTCTTCCATACATAGCCTCAAATGGTGCCATCTTGATGCTTGCTTGGTAGCTATTATTGTAGGCAAATTCTACCAGATGTAGGAAATCTTCCCATGACCCTCCGAAGTCAAGCATACAAGCCCTCAACATATCCTCCAATATCTGGATAGTTCTTTCTGACTGGCCATATGTTTCTGGGTGATATGCTGTACTGAACTCTAGTTTTGATCCCAGACTATCTTGCAGTTTCTTCCAAAACTGAGAGGTGAAACGGGCATCTCGGTCTGATACAATGCTAACCGGCACACCATATAATTTTACCACTTCACGCATATACTTTTTTGCCAAAATTTCGGTAGACTGTCCTACACGAAATGGTATGAAATGCGCTACTTTACTGAGGCGGTCCACAATTACCCAAATTGCATTATTCCCCTTGGGATTGCATGGTAATGCGGTAACAAAATCCATTGTAACTCTTTCCCATTTCCACTCGGGTATGGGTAAAGGTTGAAGAAGTCCCGGCATTCTTTGATGCTCTGTTTTAACTTGCTGACAAATTAAGCACTTGGATACAAACTTGGTAATTTCACGCTTCATTCCATGCCACCAAAAATGCTGCTTCAGGTCTTGATACATCTTTGTTCCTCCAGGATGGACAGCTTAAACTGAACTATGCGTCTCTAATAATACTTCCTGTCGAATTTCTCCTTTGGGCACACACAACCTACTGCCCAATCGGAGAGATCCATATGCGTGGATACTTAAATCTGTCCTCTGTCCTTCTTCTACTTGTCTTCGGAATCTTTGCAACTGAGGATCATCTTTCTGAGCTTCTTTAATCTTTTCTACCAATGGCGGTTGGAGTTGTAAAGCCAGCATTTGTGCCTCGGCACTGGGTAAGGTAATTTCTAATTCTAACTGCATAATTTCTTCAAGTAGCCTCTTCTGCTGAGTTAGAACCATTACTATAAGCTTTCTGCTCAAGGCATCAGGTACCACATTGATCTTACCAGGATGGTATTGCAAATTGATGTCATAATTCGCCATCAAATCGAGCCACCTTCTCTGTCTCAAATTAAGTTCTTTCTGTGTGAAGATATACTTAAGACTCTTATGGTCTGTATAAATCTTCACTTTGCTACCCAACAAATAATGTCCCCAAACTTTTAATGCAAAAATCACAGCTGCTAGCTCCAAATCATGTGTGGGATAGTTTTTCTCATGTGGTCTCAATTGTCTAGAAGCATAAGCTATCACTCGTCCTCGTTGCATCAACACACAACCTAGCCCCTTGCCGGACGCATTAATGTATACAATCATTCGTTCGGTCCCTTCTGGTATGGTTAATACTGGTGCTGTTGTGAGCCTCCTTTTCAACTCACTGAAAGCTGCATCATATTCAACTGTCCAGTCGTACCTCTCTCCTTTCCTCAAGAGCTTGGTCTGGGGTCCTTCAATCTTAGAAAAGTCTTGCACGAACTTCCGATAATAACCTGCTAATCTCAGAAAGCTTCTCACCTCTGAAACATTTTTCGGGATCGGCCAATCCTTCACTGTTGAAACCTTGCCAGTATCGACTGAGATTCCATCTTGAGAAATAATGTGTCCCAAGAATGAAACACTCTTCAGCCAAAATTCGCATTTACTGAGCTTCCCATATAATTTTTCCTTCCTTAGTGTCTCCAGAACTATCCTTAAATATTTAGTATGATCCTCTTCGGTCCTTGAATACACCAATATGTCATCTATAAACACCACAACGAATTTATCCAAATATGGAAGGAAAATTCGATTCATTAAGTTCATAAAAATTGCAGGTGTATTCGTCACTCCAAATGGCATCACTAAGAATTCAAAATGCCCATATCGAGTCTGGAATGCTGTTTTAGGAACATCCGACTCCTTCACTTTCACTTGGTGATACCCAGACTTAAGATCCAACTCGGAAAATACTCTAGCACCACCAATCTGATCGAACAAGTCATCAATCCTCGGTAGTGGGTATCGATTTTTGATAGTGACCCTATTTAATCCCCTGTAATCAATACATAATCTTTTGCCTCCATCTTTCTTCCCAGTCAAAAGTACTGGTGCACTCCAAGGGGAAGTACTTGGTCTAATGAAACCTTTAGCTTCCAACTCGTCTAATTTCATCTTCACTTCTTTTAGCTCTGTTGGACCCATTCGCTATGGTGCTAGGGAGATTGGTGTAGTGCCAGGAAGAAGTTCGATAGCGAACTCCACTGCCCTGTCTGGTGGTAATCCTGAGAAATCCTCGAAGATGTCCAAAAACTCTGACACCACTGGGATGTCAGTTGGTATGGCATCCATTTGGATTACGACTCCCTCCGTAGATCGAGCTCTAAATTCTGCAGGTTTCTTGGTGTTGTTGCCCCCAATGAACTCGAACTCTGGGTGATTCGGTATCCTGAAGACAACGCTTCTCCTCCGGCAGTCAATAATTGCATGAAAGGTACTTAACCAATCCATTCCCAATATCACGTCAAATCCGTGAGTATCGATAATCAGGAAATTAGCATAAAATTCCCTTCTACAAACTACTACAGGACACAATCTACACATTTGAGTAGAAATAATACCCCCGTTACCCGTACTTACCTTCCGTCTAATGTTCAGGTTCTCATAAGGTATGGCATGTAGTGTCACAAATTTTAAGGAAATAAAGCAATGTGATGCTCCTGAGTCAAATAAAACCGATGCGGGTATATGATTGACTAGTATCATACCTGCCACCACGTCATCTGACTTCTCTGCTTGCTCTGTGGTTAGGTTATATGCTTGTCCACGTCCCATGTCCACTGCCTTATTCTTCTTAGCCTGCTCATAAGCTCTATTCTGAGGTGGAAGTGGTCGCCTATTCTGATTGCCATTCTGATCCCTTTGTGTCTGCTGTTGTTGTTGAAGTACTGGGAGGCGAGGCGATGATCCCATGTTCCTCTTGCGTGGACAATCTCCGATCTTATGTTCACTTGATCCACATGCTAGGCATAAGTTGTTAGCATACCGACACTCCTTGATAGTGTGTCCTGGCTTCTGACAGTGTGTGCAAGTAACCTTCTGTTGCGAAGAAATGACCAGATGCTTCTCAGTATTCCTGGATGAAGTTCCTCCCAACATTTGACTGGCCGACCTCTTTGGTGCAGAAGACTGAACCTTCCTTTCCTTATTTATCACCTGCTCTATATCTCGAGCTGCATCAATAACTTCAGCATAGGTCTCCATTCTGGAGGTTACTAAATACTTCTGGATATCTATTCTCAATCCCTGCTGGAAGCGATGAGCACGATCTGCCTCATCTGATACCATGTATGGCGCAAATCGACTCAGGCGAACAAACTCTGATGCATACTCTTCTACTGTCATTCCGGCCTGCCTCAAGTTAATGAATTGGTGCTCCATCTCTCTCCTGGCTGCTCTAGGAAAGAACCTTGCAAGGAAACTAGTTGTGAAAGCATCCCACGGGATTGGTTGGGATAGTCTGTTCTCCTCTGATTGCCACCAAGTCCTTGCTATATTCGTCAGTTGAATTTTGACGACACTTACTTTGTCAGCATCTGGAATCTTAGCAGCTCTTAATAAGTCTTCCATCTGCAAGAGCCACTGTTCAGCTTCCAAGGCTCCTACTGTCCCCGAGAAGGTAGATGGATGAAGGCGTCTGAAATTAGATATCCCTCCAGGGCGCTGGTCCCTCGGTTCTACCACACGATCTAAGGCCGCCATCACTCCTGCTCGAAAGGTTTCGGCCTGTTGTTGTTGCGCGTCGACCATTTTACTAAGCAGTCCTAGCATTTCATTAGCTTCAGTGGCGTTCGAGGTCGAGCCGGGATTTGCTCCATTCCTATTAGTCTGACGAGCCATCCTTCTGAGGAAACAGAATAATGTAAGTATTACTTTAATAAACATAATAAAAGCAAATATATATATTTAGAAAAACCATATTTATGTGTATATATCTATATAGTCGTATTAAGCCTTAAATAGTTTAGTAAAATTAAACTATTATATTTATTTATTTATTTGCCGACTGTAATGATATTCAAGTTTGTTCAAATTACTTGAACAGACTTAAAGAAGCCTGGGCTCTGATACCACCTGTAACGCCCCACTTTCCGTAGTGTGGAAAGCTGAAACGTTCGGCGTCGAATGACAACTCGATAAGCCTCAAAATAAAACATTACGGTTGCAATGAAATTTAATATGAATAGCATACAGAAATAAATGATATTTTTTTTTTAAATCAAAGAGATAACAACTTCCTCTAAATAAAATCAGAAATATGTCACTACAATAAATTATTTCTGAATAAAAGAGCTGTCTCACATAAAACTAAATGAAGTGCCATATGCACTTATTACAGTTTTCTAAAATGGAAGTAACTAATTAGAAATTGCATCACTCCTGTAGGTCTGCCTGTTCCTTAAAATATGCCACATCTTGTTCTGTTTCTGGAGGATCTACTTCTTGATAAATATCTACATCTAGTCATGCATAACCAGTATCGTCAGTAAAGCGATCTAACATAACAAATAACAATAATAATTCAATATCATGGGCAGACATACAAATAAGGATAGCAGTCATTTTTATTATTATTTTTAGTTGATGTCTTTTAATTGTGGTATTTGAAAATTCAGGAAAAATATGAATATAGCTGGTCTGAACGCATCCTCGTCTACCCCCGGAAAAACGGAACAGTAATTTTGATCGGAGCCGATCCCGATCCTCCCAGAATGGGAAACAGTGGCGCAGTGATGATCGGAGCCTATCCCGATCCTCACAATATGGGAAACAGTGGCACAGTTACGTCGAGCCATCTAATTCATATGAACCTAAATTTTCCCCAAATCCCAGTGTATGACGATTCCAGTGTAAGTCATTCAGTTTAATTTAATGGATTCGTGATCATTATTAATTTCAATATTCTGTGGTAACAATAGTAACAATAAAGAATAATGTACAACGCCAGAGTTAATGATCTATCACCAATTTCATTATTTTCAGTGTCTTTTCGGGCTTTATTTCCAATATGATGTATAGTAAAGTGATTTACAACATATGAAAAATGGGGCTCACTATTAAATATGTGTGCATTTAGAAATTCCTAAAGTTGACTTATCATTGCAAGGAGAAAGAGAAACAGCAGTAGCCGAAACAGAAAAAGAAGAAGAAGGAGAAGTAGAATTCCTAAATGCACATCCCATATTATGTAGTAGAGTGATTTACAGCATAGAGGAAGTAGTGCTCACTAGTAAAATATGTGTGCATTTTAGAATTTCCTATAGTTTTCTTGCAAGGTGGCAGGTAGTTCTACATGCGCCCACATACTATATGGTAAAGTGGTTTACATCATAGGGAAAAAGGTGCACACTAGTGAAATATGTGCGCATTTAGAACTACCTAAAGTTTCCTGCACTACAATCAGGTAGTTCTACATGCACACCACAAACTATTTAGTAAAGTGATTTACAACATAGGAGAAATAGTGCTCACTAGTGAAATAGGTGCGCACTTAGAACTTCCTAAGGTTTCATTGAAATTGGAACCAAACAGGGAAAGGAAAAGAGAAGGCGAAGCAACAGCAAAAGCAGGAGCAAAAAGGAGAAGGAAAAGAAGCAAGGAAAAGAAGAAGAATTCAATCACCCAAAGAAAAAGAGAAAAAAAAAGAGGAGTCTTCAATCCAACAAGGCAGTGGCAGAGATTGATAAAGCCGAGATCGTCGATGGCCACCGGCACTCGTCTCTGCCGAGTCGCCTCGCCGACCCTAACCCAAGCTTCGACCGACGAGGGCAGCAGTAGAGATCGACGAAGCGAAGATCGTCGATAGTCGCTGGCGTTGGGTTCGGCCAGATTACCTAGCCGACCCTACCCCGAAGCTTACCCAAGTTAGGGTTGCGGTGATTCGGGTTGGGTACCATACATGGTTCCACTTGTTGGCATACTTTGGCTGCATAGATCATGATTATTTAACAAGAAAATTTTGAGATTCTATTTTGGTAATTTTTGAGGTTCCATTTGCTGGCATAGTTTGGTTGCATAGCTCATGATTATTTAACAAGAAAATTTTGAGATTCTATTTTGGTAATTTTGAGGTTCCATTTGCTGGCATAGTTTGGTTGCATAGTTCTTGATAATTTCCTGCTATTTTGGAAATTTGCTGTTGTTTTAGTTTGGATGCATAGTTTGGTAGTTTACACTTCTGTTATCTTCAATTGCATGGGTTGTACAATTACATAAATTTGCGATTGCGCACTTAGAATTTCTCCGAAGTCGAAATGTCAGTGCAACCAAACAGATAAAGGAAGAAGAGTAGCAGCAGCAGACGCAGAAGCAGAAAAAAAAAAAAGGAGAAGAAGAAGGAGAAGGAGAAGAAGCAACAGCAGATGCAGAAGCAGAAAGAGAAGAAGAAGGAGAAGAAGAGAAAGAAGAAGCAGTAGCAGAAGCAGGAAAAGAAGAAGAAAAAGCAGAAACAGGAAAAGAAGAAGAAGTAGAATTCCCAAAAATATAAGTAATGAGGAAGTATCAATGAGAAATTATGTGTAAACACGGAAAACAACTAAAATTTACCTGTGTATTCAACTAAAACCTCCACGAAGTGCCCAAGTCAAGTTTAAGTATCATTCAGATAGCAAACATTCATTATCTGTTTTTTTTTAGTAAACAAGTTCGAATTTTTAACTTCTCAGTTCATATAGCAAGTGATATCATATATAACAAGTTATATAGATTTTTAGCAAGTTAGACATATAAATAACAAATTATTCCCTCTTGCAGTAAGATTAGCCTAGATATAACAAATTCACCAATAAAATAGCAACAACAAAATAAGTAGTAAGACTATAATTCATGCACTCTCCCAGTTCCTGTAGTATCATTGAGATCTAACAAGCATATTTATAATAGTAATGTAGCAAAACATAACCTTAATTAAATGAAATAGGAAGTATAAGAAAAAAAAATAAGCATAAAAGAAAATAGCATGTTAGAGTGAGTCAAAAAACTCACCTTAGCTGAATTTCTTCTTTCTTCCTTTTTATCTTTCCTTGCTTCCTATCTCTCTCCTTCCCGCACATTCTAAAGTTCTTCTGCGTTCCAGAGGAGAGGGGCATTAGTTTATCTTTATTTAAAATTTAAAAAGATTGGAAGGTTGAGATATGATATTGTTGGTTGAGATGCAATCTTATTAGTTGAAGATTCATATAACAAATCTTTTGGATAAGGGAAATCTTCGAATTTGTTTTGATCTCAACCGTTTCTAGATTCTCATCCTAAACAAATCCCCCCTTATATTCATTTATTTATTTTATTTTATTTTATTTTTTTTCAGATTTTAACTTATTTTAATTTTAATTTATTTTATTATTATTATTTTTATTTTTAGAACTGAACTAAATGTAATAATCGAAAGGTGGTTGTTACAGATAATTTCAATGATATGTTTGGATTTGAGATGATCAAGGAAATCATCGTTCATTATTAATGCAAGTTCAAAGAGATCAGACATGCGTAATGATACGATCTTCCCTTCTTCACGGATTTGTTCAAAGTAATTAATGTCTTGCAATTTATCATTATCAATATTCGGTTATTTGCAAACATTAAAAATATTAAGTTCAAGGGTCATGTTCTAAATGAAAACTTCACCACACAATTCCTGCAATATAACCACATTAGCTATAGGTAAAAGTGGTTGTCCATGGATAACAGGAATATGAAGACGTGAATTCTTTATAGATGCAATATCAATAACGATAAAATTCACTAAAAAATAAAAATCTTCGCTCTGTACTAAAACATCTTCTACAATGCCCTAAGGGTATCTTTATGACCTATCGGCTAATTGTAATGTGACATATATAGGTTTAAGTTCTCCTAGACCTACGTGCTTATAAAGCAAATATGATAAAAGATTTACACTAGCACACAAATCTAGTAAAGCTTTTTCTATATTATGTTGTCAAATCATACAATAAATAGTGGGTCATTCAGGATCATTATATTTAAGAGGCATTTCAAAATAAAATAATGCACTTACCTTTTCTGTGAGAAATGATTTCTTTTGCACATTGTGATGTTTTTTGATGGTGCAAAAGTCCTTAAAGAATTTTGTTATGGGGTAACTTATTTGATTGCTTCCGGTAGAGATATGTTAATCTGTATGTTTGAAAATTTTCAAAATATTAGCATAGGATGCATTAATATGTTTAGCTTTCAATCGTTGAGAAAACGATGCAGGTGACTTATAATTTGTGGAAGTGGGTTATTTAGAATCATCATATTTAGATTGTTGTACTAAATCACTTTCCTGTTTCTCTTTAGTATTATGTTTTGAATCAGGCTCATCAAGTACTTTACCACTTTGCAAAATTATTGCAGTAATTATTTCAGATATGTCATTATTAATGGAAGAAATAATAGTGTTTATATCTTTGATTTCTTCTGAAGTACTGGCCTCCGATTGAGATGGTAGCTTACCTTTTTCTATTGTTTACAATACCGAACTAAAGTGGATTATATATGATCAGATATCAGTGAAGGCTATATCGCATTTTGACTGTTGATTCCTTGTTGTGACTGAACAAACTTTTATTTTGCTCAGATCATTCGATCCATTCTTTGTTGTATCTACAAAAAATTAACCTCAAAATTTCTCTTCGGTGGTGGTTGGTACACTGAAGGTTGATTAGAAGGTTAGATGTATTGTTGTGGTGGATTAGTGGGTGGCTTATTTTGATGATGAAACTATTGTTGAGGATTTTGCTTCCTTCAAAGATTTGGTTCCTTCAACCAGGGTTATATGTTTGTGAGTATGGGTTATTTGTTGATTGAGGAGCAGTGTTAATGACATTAGATTATTCATTTAATACTTCTTTAAATGTAGTAAATTTGGGACATTCGCGAGTTATGTGTTCTTTAATTCACAAATATTACAAACTTTTAGAATTTCTTCTATTGCTTTCACTGTATTAGTTTTCTTTGTAAGCAAATCTTCAAATTTCTTTGTTATAGAAATTAATCGTGTAGCTATATCTTTTGTTTCTCCCAATTTAATAAGTCTACCTCTCTTCTAAATTTTCTCTATTAATTGGTGTCTATCCAAAATATCCTCAGTTTTCTAGACATGTGAATTTTCAGCAAGTGTGTCAAGATAATCCCACGTTTCCTATGCTTCCTCAGCATCTGCGCTCAAAAATTTACTATTGCACATTGTTTCTACAAATTACTTGATTGCAGTATTTAACCCTTGATAGAAGATAACTATAGTCCTTGATGTGATAAATTACTGCAAGCGCACAGTATCGGTGTAGCGCTGTACAGGTCGTCCCACAAGAATCTAAGATGTTTTGCGATTTCTTATTCTTTCTTTAGTCTAACGGACTAACTATGAGATTTTAGATCGAGAGAAAATTAGTTAAGTTCTAGAGGTTAGCCTTGGATCTCGAATCCATTAGAATAATAGCCTAACAATGAATTATCTTTTTCTTCCTAACTTTTTAATTCTGCACGGTTAAGTAACATATTAAAAAGGTGATCTTTTTAATTTGATTTTAATCGAGTGCCCCTAAGTATGACCTATCAAGTGATGTGCAAGCATAGACCATCAAAGATAACACTTTTCTTAAAAACAAATCATATCAAGTAGAAAATCTCATAAACAAAAAAAAAGAAATAAACTTCAAACCCTAATCTAAATATAGGCTATCAAGAAACCTAACTCAAGTATAACCTATCAAAGAAATCAGATTTACAAGTTTATTCAAGTCAATTTATTTATAGGAAAATCTCTATTAATAATTCTAAAAACAAACAATGAATAAGAATTCTAAACTTTATCTAAGCATAGATTATCAAAATATTAATTAAGCATAATCTATCAAAGAATTATGATTTGTGAACTCCATCTTTTATTTATTTATAGAAAAATCATAATTTTATTTCTTTCTAGGAAGAAGATGAGATAAATCCATATTAGATCTATTAAACTAACATCATCTACATCCTAGGGCTAAAGAAAATTAGCTACTCATATTCCTAATAAGCAAAATCAAATCTTTATTCATGAAAGCAAATAAATTTAATCTAGAAAGCAATAAAACCTAAACTAGAAAGTAATTAACTCTATCTAGAAAGCAAATAAATAACTAAAAGCAATGGCTTACCTCTGGAGCACAGTATTGTGGCCGTCACCCTTTCAGCAAAACCCTAATTTTATTAAATTAAAAACGAGTACAAAACTTCAGGATCCTTTTAGAATACAAGGATACGGCCAATATATAGGTTTCGGAAATCCAAACCCAAATATAATACAATTGTGAAACTACAAGACTACAACGAAGCTACAGGAAAAATTTCACCGCATGGGACCGACATAGGCCCGCTAATTGGCGGTTTACACCACTAAATAGCGGCTTAATTGTTGAAACTTTTTCCACATGCAATTCTTGTCTTCTACGTTTAGTTTTCCTGACTGTATTTGACTTTGAGTCTCTGAAGAATCGTAGTCTCGTAGTTTTGCTCACTTTAGAAACTTTTCAGACTCTGATTTCCGACTCCAACTCTAATTTCATGCCATCTCCTTGTACGAATAAAATTCCTGAAAAACACACTAACAATACCCGAGTAGCATTATTTATATACAAAAATAGGTAATATGAAGGCTATAAATATGCAATATATGGCACTTATCACACCCCCACACCTATCTTTTGCTAGTTCTCGAGCAAAACCTAAATCTAAAAAGAAAAATAAAAATCCTAACTCACTTTCGCAGGAATCGCGATTGCACTTAGTATGTGCAAATGCCTTTAAACCCCTAGGTTACGCTAGTGGACGAGTTGTGTCTCGTAAGGGTTTGCAGTAAATATACCCACAAAATTTATGAAGAAAATAGATTAAGGAATAAAGAAAAGAAAAATAAGAATAACAAAAAAATAAGAAAAGTAAAAATTTTATATAAAATAAAGAAATTTTTTTTTGTAATATTTTCATCAATTAATCTCACTAATATAACAACTCAAGAACGCATTTAGATTATCAATTTTCAAATCGAGCGTCATATCAGATATACTTATCATTTTAATCAAAAAATTAAATCCTATCTTTCAATACCTACTAACAGAAAATCTATTGGCTCCTATACATCTACGTGGGCATGTGATAGTCTACTTCGACTTTGGACTCGAGCTCTAACTCATGATTCATCTCCTCTCTCATAACTTTTTTTTCTTTTTTTTTTTTTAATATTTCACCTTTCATGCGAATATTCACGCTTGCTTAGGCGCAACGTACCTCATTACTCGGTTCATATTCTTTTCTTTTTTTTAGAATATTTCGCCTTTCATGCGAATATTCACGTTTACTTGGGCGTAAAAACCTGATTACTTGGATCATACTTTTTTTTCACTCTTGAGATTACTGCCTTAATACCAGGCGCACCCCATTATTTTATCACTCTCGAGACTATTGCCTTAATACCAGGCTCACCCCATTTTTTTATTCTCACTTTTTCTTTTTTTTTAGAGAGAGAAGACTTTCTCAATCGTTATTATATTTATCCTTAACCTAATAAACTATTGTGAAGTGAAAAAAAAAGTAGATGTATAATTCCTCAAAATCACTGTTAGCGATATTTATTTTTTGGATTTTAGTCGTTTTTTATAAAATTCAAAGTGTATCATCCAATCTACTCTCCTATTCAATTTCAAATCTAGATTTGTTCATTTATCTGTAATTAGATTTATCTATTGATGGAAACAAGTTTTTTTTTCAAATTTTTTTTAAGTTACCCTAAAAACTACGCAAAGTGTAAAATAAAGAAACCCAAAAATCTAAAAAAAAATCCTACAAATAAAATAAAATCCTAAAAATCCTAAAAAATAAAAATCTCCTAAAAACTACTCCCTCACACCTAAACTTGTGTATGCCCTCATGCACAAACCAGGTGTGGTAAAATAAATATGAAAGCTATTATACAAATACTATACAAATAATGAGAGTCGCAATAGTTACGATCTCAATATCATCACCCTATTAACTCATGGAGAGAGCTTACGACCTCTCGATCGCTTCCCACTTTCATACTGTGTGCGTTTTAAACGTGAAGTGGGTGCATTATTATATCTCATCAACCTCCTGCAAGTCACGAGATTACTGTCTGCTTCTTATACCGTGCTCGCTTTTCTTTGTCCACATGTAAGCATTAACAATTGGATTAAAGAATTCTTTATTATAAACCTGCCAATCATCGTTAGTAACAAGCATACATGTAGAAATACCATGAGGTGAGAAGAGTGCTATAGGATCAAGTGAACGTAGTAGTGGCTCTTCTAACTCACGAAGTAATACGAGCTCCTCTACAAAGAAATCCTCAAAAATTTGCCCATAATTCGATGACATACTTGCATAAGTATCATCATACATAGAATCAGTATGTGCCAATTTTTCTAATAACATGAGCTCATCTTTGAACATTTGCTCAAATGAGGGTTCATCATCAGTGCAAGAGGTCAAATGAGAATGCAAACTGTGAATCATGTTGACCTCAATGAGGGAGCTCGTTGCGTGCTCATCCATATTAAATATGTTCAATGCCACAGTCATATTCCCAAATGATAACTTCATGAGGCTACTCCTACAATCAATTAATGCATTTGATGTTGCAAGGAATGGTCTACCCAAGATAACGGGAATTTTATTCCGTGGATTGGAGATCGGTTTAGTTTCTAAGACAATGAAATCTACAGGAAAGATAAACTCGCTGACCTTAATGAGCACATCTTCAATCATACAAAATAGTCTCTTAATCGAACGATCAGCTAGCTGTAATGTGACCTTGGTAGGTTGAAGTTTTCCTAACTCCAGTTGCTGATAAACAGTGTAAGGAAGCAAGTTGACACTTGCCCATAAATCAAGCAATGCCCTATCAAATGTAGTGTTCCCAATGATGCATGAGATTGTAGGGGAACCTGGATCTTTATACTTGATAGGTAAGGAGTTAGAGAGGATATGTGATATATTTGACTTTCTCAGGAACGTTTCTTGCTCGTTTCTTAGTACACAAATCCTTGAGGAATTTAGCATAAGTAGGAACCTGTTGTATAATATCTGTTCGCAGCAAAATTTCTTCGCCTTCCTCCCATTGAATAAACTCAAATTACAACAGAAGAGAACAAGAAAAGATAGAACAAACGAGAGGATTTTATATCTCCATCGCTCTCTTTTACAAAATAGTGTGGGATCTGTGGCGATGGGATCTGCCAAGCAGCTCTTTTTGACGATCTGACGTCGAAATCTTCTCTCTTGAAGATGACGACTGGCTGTAGACGATCTTCTCTGGTCTTTTACGAACTTAAGGCTCTTTGCATAACTTGAATTCTCCAAGATGCCGCAAAGAAGAAAGGAAGACCAAAAAAAGATCCATAGGGCTTCCCCAAGAAGGTATTTATAGCCTTAGGATGATTTGAGAGTTTCTATCTAAATAAAATTTGCTCTCATCAAGGATTCCAATCAAATATCTTAGTTTTGATTTAAATCTCTTGATTTAGAGTTCTGATCGGATTTAATTTGGGTATTGGATAAGCCCAAATCTTAATCTCAATCAATTTGAGATTCTGGTTATTTGCTCATGCGGAGATAATCTTATCAAAATGCGGAGCTAAAGAACCAGAACATGGAACTAACACAGAGCTATTGAATAGCTCTGCGTTTTGTTCAAACGCGAGGCTAATATAGCCAAATGCGGAGCTACAGAGTTAGCTCCGCGTTCTGTTGTGGAAAGCTCTATTTACTTAGAAATTTTCACTGCCAACAGAACCCCCTCCAAAGTTTTCAAAATGGCTTAGAACTTAGCAAATTTAGAAATACTTTGGATCTTTAAACAGAAAATGCGGATTTAAAATACCAAGTTTATCTCGCATTTTGTTCACTTGCGCGGAGCTAAATAGCTTCGCGTTCTAGTGAGTAACTGCTCATTAATTACTCAGTAATTACTCAGTTAATAGCTCAGTAATTACTCCGAACCTTGCGCTGAATACCAAGAGGCGGGTTCTCTCATTTAAATAGAGCCTAAGCTCTTCTTCTTCTTCATTTCATCTGAAGAATTTCAAAAGCTTAGAGCTCAGGCGATTCAGGCGAATCAATTTGAAGGAATGATCTTCAATCCGAACTTCCTTTGACTTTCCAAAGTTTTTCATCATTAGGATGTCATCTAAGAACAGTACGGCATCGCACGCCTCCTCACCATCGGCGACCGACACTAGTACTGGCGGCGGCGGCCGAGGCAGTGGCCACAATGGCGAACTAGTCCATGTTGCACCAATCGGAGGCAGAAATTTTCAACTTTTAGACACCTTAGATCAATTTTGGAGTGTTTTGGCTCGGTTTTAACCGACCAACCATTTTTTGAACCGGCGAGATCGCCATTCTCCGGCCGTAAGGCTTGGGATGAAAAGAGAAGACAGAGAAGAACTCTGGTCTTTTCTTACGCGAAGTTATCGCGTCATCCTCGCGTTTGAAACACGGGGCTATTTTAACTAGCAATCGCATTTTAATCACGAGGCTATTTTGACTAGCAGTCGCATTTCATTCGCGAGGCTATTTTGACTAGCAGTCGTGTTTCATTCGCGAGGCTATTTTGACTAGCAGTCGCGTTTCATTCGCGAGGCTATTTGACTAGCAGTTGCGTTTCATTCGCAAGGCTATTTTGACTAGCAGTCGTGTTTCAACGCGAGGCTATTTCCTCAACTGCGCGCGGAGTTTATCCTTAGCTCCGCGTTTTCATACTTAGAAGATTTTTCGAGTTTTGTAAAACTTTTTCTAACTCTTGATTCTTATTTTGCAGTGAAGTACTTGGACCAGATCCTTTTTGAAGTGGAGTGCATGTGACTCTTCCGATCTTCATCAGTAAAAGTAACTCTAAGGAAGCCAGAAGCATATGCTTTACAACATAGTTGCAGGTTTCAAACCCTGGCTCCAAAAGATAAACTTTTGAAGGAGTTACAAGAACTCTGCGGTAGCTCATTAAGTTTTCTTGATAACCATTTCTGTTAGATGACAATCTCTGTTGCTTTCCAAAGCAATTGAGATGATCATCTAAGAGCTTGTAGCATGTCGAATCCAACTTGTGCATCTTCATTAGGATTCTTGTAGCAGTATCTTCGGATGATCCACTAAGGACATTTGCAGAGGAGATCTGCATGTGAACCAGGGAATTTCAACACTCCATGGAGACTTGTTGTCGGGTTATTGAAGCTTTTGGGAGAGCTATAACTCCCTCTTGTAATCTTTTGCTTCATGAATAAAAATAATACTTTTTCTCTTTATCTGTTGGCTTCAAGAACTTTGCTTGCTCAACAAATAAATAACTCATTATTCTGGTAAAACAATCTAAGGCCCATTTGCGCAACTTAGATTTGTTAGTACCTGAAATGATCAGATAAGAATCATTTAACTTAGACAGAGGCGCCTAATTGCACATGCCTTAGTTTGATGGAGGCAGTTCAAGTGCTCATCTGCGTAACTTGAACTGCACATGCCAAGTCCGAGCTTCATAGAAATGCGTAGCTAAAATATCAAGTTAGCTTCGCGTTTTGCATAGTTACGCAGAGCTAATAGCTTCGCGTTTTAGATGACCATGCGAAGCTAAATAGCTTCGCGTTTTAGGGAGTAACTGATCAATCAGTCGCTCCGATTTTCATGCCGAATACCAAGAGGCGGTTTTCTTCATTTAAATGGAGTTTAAACTCTTTCTTCCTTACTCCATTCGAAGAGATTTCAAGAACTCAGGCGACTAGAGCTCAGGCGATTCAGGCGACCAAGCGACCCGATCGATTTCTCCAAGTTTTTCGTCGATTTCTCTCCGTTTTCTTCAAGATCAATAGCACCCAAGACTCGCGCTTCCTCTCGCGCATCCTCGCTGTCGGCGGCCGGCGCAAGCAGCGGCGGCAGCGACTGTGGCAGCGTCGAGCCAGTTCACGCCTCGCCTATCGGAGGTAAGAACCACACTTTTGGGGCTTTGTAGAACATTTTTAGAGTGATTTGGCTTGGTTTTAACCGGCCAATCATTTCTTTTATCGGCGAGATCACCATACTCCGTCCAACTGGCTTGTAGGAAAAGATCTTTGATCTTCCTCCTCGCGAAGCTATCGCGTTATCTCCGCATTTTAAACGCGAAGTTATTTTTGCTAACTATCGCGTTCGGACGCGAGGTTAGAATTTTAGCTTCGCGTTTGAAACGTGTAGTATTTTATCATCCTTGCGTTTTGCCAAAGCACGAGGCTATCTTCTTAACTACGCACGGAGTTATCCCTTGCTCTGCGTTGTCATACTTAGAAAAAATTTCTAATTTGTAGAAATTTTCCTAATTCTTAATTCCTCTTTTGCAGTTGGCTACTCAGTGGATCCAATCTCCCAAGGGCATCATTTTGGCTATGGCGGGGGTGCAGACTCAGTCACCCAGTTTCGCTTCACCACTGTTCTTGCTGCCTGCAAGCCTGTTTTGAGAGAGCGTAGGGAAAAGCTGATTAGATACAGCCCGGTTACCGCACGGAAAATCATAACGGATTTTGAAGCTATGAACCGGGAAGTGTTGTAGAAACCAGCGTTCCTTTTTGGAGACGCAATGGGGCAATCGGACCAGATCCTCTTTGAAGAAGAGTGTATATGGTTTTACCAATCTGGTGATTTGCTAATATTTCTGCCCAACATGGAGCGTAGTTACCCTCTAGTCTATCTTCAAAGGCTAGCCATGCACTGTGAATTAGAGTGGGGACTGAGCCAAGAATACGATTGTGTCCCTACAGGAAAATTGGACACACAATGGGCTTACCAAGATGGTCCCACAAGATGTATCACTGGGTTGCTTCCTGGAAGAATCACTAAGGAGCACCCAGTAGGAGAGGTCCCCATTCGCGCACGAACTTTCCTAAGCGAGTTCATAGCGCAGGGAGGTCAATACCCAGCTAAAGATTTCAGGATGCCTGGCTGGGTCTATGCTTCTGGCAATATGTGGTGGGCTCGCCTTGTCTAATATATGCTAGATTCCCATGAACCAGTTCTGAGAGAAATTGGCTTATACAAAGCGATCAAAAATGTTCAATTCGGAATTCCTCAGAGTGCCTATCACTTTTTCGGTCTCTTGGAGATGTACAACCCTGAGACTGACACTTTTTTTACACCAGTGGGTGAGCTGGGATTTGCTCTCCACGAGATGTTTGAAGTGTCCGGGTTGTCAATGGGCGAAGTCCCTTATGAAGAGTATATCCCCACCACCGAAGAGCTGAATCTGCTGAAGGTGATAGATGAGCGCATCTACACCACTTACTTGGAGATGATGTGTCAATACCGCATCTGTGCCGACATGGCAGGTGTGCGTAATCAGGGTATTGGTCACAAGAAATGGGCCGATTACCTTTTGCCAACTTAAACTCTAAAGATAGTTTGGCAACAGTTCATGGCTATGCCCCTACTGATGTCAAGGAGATCGATCGCCGTATTGCTAAGACTCGTGTTACATTTTATACGGCTGAATCCAGTGAAGGCAGATTCAACCCTAGCACAGTCTTCAAGAGCTACCACTACCAAGCTCAGTTCCCTATATCCAATAGAGGTCTCATTTCTGGGTTCTTGATGCTGTGGCTAAAGAGATGTGTCGTGCCGTTTTTGCCGAATGAGGCAATTGCAATGAACGTGGTATATCCCGCAGTTCTTCTTGCATATGGCCGACCCTTCGGACTCCTTCCCTCGATGGTGTGCAACCTATAGAGGGGACTACGAGAGCGCTGTAATGGTTTTATTTCTGCCGACAAGGGAAAAGGGCAAGGAAAAGGCAAGTCAAAGAAGACTGCCAAGGCGAAGGCTCCAAACCCCAGGGTGGAGATGCCTTACACTTACTTGATGACGTGGCTCGTTATGCACAGCCCCTATTTAATGAGTGCGGCCGAACACCATTCTGCTGACAAGCCTCTCCTTGTGGAACTATATGAACGCTCTACATGGAGAAGTCATTATATATCGCAAATCCGGAAGACGCTCCGCCATCACCAAAATTATGAGATCTTCCGATGTTTCCCGGATTTTCCTAGTGGGGAATATGGGTCGAAGTTCAAGGATACTTTGGAAGCGGATAATTTTACCGTCTTATCTTCTGGAGTGTTCTGATGGCTCCTTAATATCTGACCCGGGCACTTGGTGTATCGTCAAGACACCAAGTGTTATGTTGAACCATACACCCCAAACCGTTTCGCTCGCTAGTTTGGATATTCCCAACTTTATGTGGGTAATCTGAACATGGATCTGGCTTATGAAGGGAACTTGTACGAGGGCGCCCACGGCTGATTTTGTAGCTGGTGGAACCGGAGCTAAATTCCTCCTGCCTCAGAAGTCGCCAGAGTTAGCCATGACTCTTAGCTTCTGCACGTGGTGTAGTGTCGCAAATGCTGACGTGCCTAATTTTTCCATCAACCAGAGTTGTTGTAAGGAAATAGAGGCCTTTTATTTTAGCCGCAAGGGGGCTAAAAGAATAAGGGTAAGAGGAATGGACGAATTTCTTGGCGCAGCGGTCGATCCATCAGATGTTGACGACTCTGATGATGATGACAATGATGGCGATGAGGATGAAGCTGATGCTGGCGGTGCTCCTCAAGACATGGTTTCCCGTCCCCGGAGTCCAACCGTTAAACGCCGTAAACCTGTAAGAGGTGAACCAGCGAAAAAGAAACAGAAATTAGCTCGGGGACCCTCTTTGTCCCTCAAGAGGCGGCAGCCAAGTTTGCTTCAGATTTGTTGGCTTCAACTCTACCTCCGGCACCAGCAGAAGAGAGTAGACCTGCCGAAGCTCCAAGAGCTACTGAGGTCCTGACTTCCCCAACAGCAGAATCTGTTGATCATTCTGCGACGCAACCCGTGGGTAGTGAAGCGGGCGCGCTTCTGGAAACAGCAATGGCTCCTCCTTCAAGTCCGACCACTGGACTTGTTTCTCCTGGTATGGCTCTTTTATTCTATCTTCTTGTTCATATTTCCTCGTTGTATGTAACACTATTTGTTTGCATTTTACAGGTGGTCAGCCCCACTCGCCGATGCATTCGACTACCAGGGGAGAGTCTGAGGAGAGGGTGGATTATTCGGGCACCACTGGCTCAGCGGGTGGATTAGGTAGTTCTGCAAATGAATTTGACACAGACTACTTCACAACAACTCCTCTCTCTATTCCTTTTTCAGTTCCCCCTATCGATGAACTCGGGAGTGATGATAGGACAGAGGTGGTTGTTGCGGCCGCAGCCAAAGAGACTACCCCGTCTCCAGGTCTGCCATCTCCGACACCCGGGGTACGCTCTGAAGAAACTTTTCCGGTTATTGTTGGTGTGCCCTCTGTTCCCCAAACAGCAGTATTAACGCCATCTACCATTATGGCTGTTGAGCCATTGGTGACTCCTCCAGCCCCGAGTCCTCCGCCGGCGGGAGATGAAGAAAATTTGAAATTCTCATTCGAAGCCACTTCTATCGCAGGAGGAACTTTGGGTGAAGACACACCATTGTCTACCCCTGCTGGTAGCGCTGCCCGGGTGATCTGTACTAATGATGCTTCTCCTCGGGTTCCAAATTCTGCCAAGTCCATGTTGGCTTTACTGGCCCCTCATGTCATGAATCTGGTACAGGGACGGACTTCTTCTTCCTCGACACCAACGGACGCTACTCCTCCCCCAGCGACATCTTCCTTAGCACTGCATGTTCTAAACACAGATACTGTGGACCCTCTTGAAGAATTCTTCAACCACAGTGTAAATGACTTTATGTGGCTACTAAGGAGGTGTATTGGGATGATTCTTGATGGAAGAGATTTCTTTAATCTTGGACGTCCAATGTTGTCCAGCTTTCTGGATAATATTGAAAGAATTGGGGGATAAGACCGAGCAGCTCCCTACCGGGCCCGTCTCGAAGCTTTAGAATATCAGGTGAATTTCAACACAGTTCGCCAAGCGGATGTGGAAGCGATCACTAAGATCGAGTTGGCACGTCTTCGGGTAGAGTTGGTGGCTCGTCAAGAGGAATTGAGGCGCCAAGAGGAAGTCTGGTCTCTGGAGTTGACAGAACTACGAGCTAACCAGGAATCAATCCTCAGGGGGTTAGAGGTAGTGGACTTTGAGATTGAGGGGAGTCAGGCCGCTATCCTTAGAGCTAGAGGTACTATTGCTAAGGCCAGAGCTATTCTGGAGGCCAGTAAATCTCGGTTAGGAGAATCTGTTAAGCGGAAGAGTTGATCCTACAACGAGGACAACTTGAACAAGAAGGCGCAATAAGAAGCCGCACTATTGAAGAATCTCGTCAGCGGTTGGCCCAGCAACTGACAATAAATGACGATAATTTACACCGGCAGGCTCAACACTCCGTGGAGGAGACTCGTCATCGAGTGATTGACGAGGCGACGAATAAGTTGCGGCTTCTAGGAGATCCATAACTTTCTTCTATTCTTTTATTCTTCATTCTTTTTGTAAGAACTTGTAATAAAAGAGAGAACTTTTTGTAATTTCATTCTTCATTGATGAATAAAGGTAATCTTTTGATTCTTTTACCTATTGGCTACCAAATTTGTTTGCACAACAGATAACTTGTCATCAAAATGATTTAGTTGTTTTGGGTAAAGTAGTCCAAGGCTTATTTGCATAACTTAGACTGTTAATACCAGAGGCGCCTAATTGCGTATGCCTAGTTTTAATCAAGAAGTTCAAGTACTCATCTGCGTAACTTGAATAAGTGGAGGCGGTTCAAAGCTCTCATGCGTAACTTGAACTGGACACACCAAGATGATCGGGTCAGGATCATCAGATTTTGGCAGCGGTGCCTAATTGCGCATGCCTGGTAAGAAAGAAGTTCAAGTGCTCATCTGCGTAATTTGAACAAGTGGAGGCGGTCAAGGCTCTCATGCGTAGCTTGAACTGGGCACACCAAGATGATCGGGTCAGGATTCATCAGATTTTGGCAGAGGCGCCTAATTGCGCATGCCTGGTAAGAAAGAAGTTCAAGTGCTCATCTGCGTAACTTGAACTAGTGGAGGTGATTCAAGGCTCTCATGCGTAACTTGAACTAGGCACACCAAGATGATCGGGTCAGGATCATCAGATTTCGGCAGAGGCGCCAAATTGCACATGCCTAGTTTTAAGAAAGAAGTCCAAGTGCTCATCTGTGTAACTTGAACAAGTGGATGGTTATACTCTTTGGGATCTGAACCAGATGTGACAATTACTCTGTCATCATTCTGGTTTAGTTTAGGCATAGTATTTCTTCAGAAATTTGCCATTGATCGGCATCATCATCTTGTCACCATCCTAGTTCATTAAGCGATAAGCTCCACTAGAGTATACCGTCTCCACAACAAACGGTCCTTCCCACTTGGGTTCAAATTTACCTTTAGTCTTGTGGGTTAGAACCATTGGCCTTTTAATAGCCAGAACCAAGTTTCCTTGTTTAAAGGTCCTTGGTTTAACGTTCTTATTGAACGTTTTCGAGATTCGGGCTTGATACAACTCAATTTGTTGCTGAGCCCTGAGACGTTTTTCATCTAACGCCTCTAGTTCTTGCAATCTTTGTTGATGACGCTCTTCTGTCGTCATCTTTGTGGCTACGGCCACTCTCAAAGATGATATCTGGATTTCAAGAGGCAAGACGGCCTCACTTCCGTAAACCAAGGAGAATGGGGTAGCTTTTGTCGGAGTGCGAATGGTGGTGCGATAAGCCAACAGACACTCTCTCAGCTTTTCATCCCAGTCCCTTTTGTTAGAGGAGACAAACTTCCGAAGGAGTTTAATGATTGTCTTATTGAAAGCTTCGGCTAACCCATTTGCCGTGGAGTTATATGGGGTTGAAGCAATATCTTTGATTCTGAATTTATCGCAGAATCTTGAGAATCCCTGGCTGATGAATTGAGGTCTATTATCATGAATGATCCTTCGGGGGACGCCAAAACGGTAAATGACATGATGCTTAATGAATTTGATCACATCTGTCGTTTTCACCTCTCTCATGGGCACGGTTTCAACCCATCTTGAAAAATAATCGGTTATTGCAAGAATAAACCGATGTCCTCTGGATGACGGGGGAGTTATTGGCCCCACAATATCCATTCCCCATGCTTCAAATGGCCAACTAGCAATGGTATTGTGCAAGTATTCTGAGGGTTGATGAATAAAATTGGCATGCACTTGGCATGCATGGCACCGTTTAGCGTATGCCATTGCCTAAGTAATCATCTTCGGCCAATAGTATCCCAGCCTTCTTATGCGGTCTCTGAGTTTTGGACCGGGCTGGTGAGCTCTACACACTCCATCATGTGTTACCCTCAGCACTTCATCTGCTTCCGCTTTTGATATGCAGCGTAGTAGCAGACCATCATTTGACTTTCTGTACAAAGTTTAAAGTGTACGATCAAAGTAGAATCTCGGGGCCTTCCTATTTATCGAAGCGGCATCCTTTGGATCCTCTGGTAGTATCCCATATAAGGCGTAATCTACAATTGGAAATTACCAATCTCGGGGCTCCAGTATTAGACCTGTCTGGCACACCTATTTGGTTTGGGACACCGTGTCTGGGTGGAGGAGTTATCTGCTACCAATGGTGATGCTTTTGTTTCACCTGGCGGGATTGCCAATGTTGCAGCTAACGCAGCAAGAGCATCTGCATAGACGTTCTCATTCCGAGATATATGATATATATAAAATTGTTCAAAATATCCTGCTAGCTCAATGGCTAGTTAATGATAGGGGATGAGGGCTTCATGTCTAACTTCATACTCACCCGTCATCTGATTGAAGATGAGTTTAGAGTCTCCATATGCCTCTAAATAATTCACCCCCAGTTGCAGAGCCATTTTCAGGCCGATAATGAGCGCATTGTATTCCGCCACATTATTCGTGCATGGTTCTGTTAATGAGTAACCGTTAAGCAATATATATTTATGTGAGGATATTAGCACAACTCCCACTCCAGCAGCAGATCGTCTGGCAGCGCCATCAAAGAACATTTGCCATGGTTGTTCTTGGCTAACTGTGTTGACTTCTGACGTCTGTTTGGATTTGGACTAGATTGGATGATCTGCTAGAAAATCGGCGATCGCCTGTCCCTTCATGGCTTTTTGAGGGACAAAGTGTATATCATATGGTGATAGTAGCAGTGCCCATTTCGCTAATCGGCCGTTCAAGGACCCTGGTTTTGTCATCAGGATTTTCAAGGGGTTAACTCGTGATATGACATGAATTGTTTAACCTGAAAGATAGTGTCGCATTTTCTGAACAGCGAACAGTAGGGCTAAACATTCTTTTTCGATCGGGTTATACCGACGCTCGGCTCCGATCATTGTCCTGCTTAAGTAATAGAGGGCGTGTTCGTGGCCGTGCTCATTATACTGAGTAAGTAATGCTCCTAACGCATCATCCATGGCCCTTACATATATAAGAAATAGTTGCCCAGGGGTCGGTGTCATAAGAACAGGAGGTTTAGTGAGATATTCTTTGAGATTGTCAAACGCCTGTTGACATGCCTCAAACCATACGAAAGAAACCCCCTTTTTCATGAGTCTGAAGAATGGCTGGCATCGCCCTGATAGATTGGAGATGAAGCGCCGGATATAGGCGAACTTTCCTTGCAACCCCCTTAACGGTGGCATTTCACTAATCGCTTTCACCTTTTCGAGGTCAAGGAAAATTCCTTTTGAGGTTATTATGAACCCAAGGAATTTCCCGCTGGACACCCCCATAAAAGACTTAGTGGGATTCATCTTCAAATGCTGTCTTCGCAAAAGATCGAAGACCGTTCTTAAGTCATGCAAATGATCTTCTTTGTTCTTGCTGCAGCAACAATTATTCATCACAGCAGATACTGCTGTCATAACCTGCTCGCAATGACAAATAGGATCATATTGAACTTGATTTATGCCTCTTTTCTTGGTTAAATATTTTCTGAGGTCAGTGGCCTTGAATATGGAATTGTGGGGCCCATTCATCTTCTTGAGATCACTGGAGTCCAGTTTTGGTCGATTAGTGTGACGATCAGCCCTGATTTTGTATTCGGGTTGATTTGCGAGGAGCTAAGAGATAGCTCCGCATTTTGCATCGCGGGGCTGAGAAATAGCCTCGCGTTTTGGAATGCTAGCCTCGCGTTTTACGCTGGTTTGACGTTTTTGCAGAAGTTTATCTTCTGGAATATTAGCCTCGCGTGGAAGAAAATTCTTGAACGCTGGCTTACTCTTGCGATTAACGCAAGTCATAACTTCGTGATTTATGCGATTAACGCAAATTTGCCAATCATCTTCGCGATTTACGCGAAGGTAAAGAAGCTTGCAATTAACGCAATTTTCACCGTCTTTGTGATTAACGCTAAGATTAGTTTTAGCCTCGTGTGGAGAATCACCATCACACGCTTGCTCTATCAATATTTTATCCTCGCGATTAACGCGAGCTTTTATTGTTTCAAGTCTAGATAAAATAACCTTGCGTGGAGAATCACACGCTGGCTTGTCCTTGTGATTAACGCAAATTTTGTTGTCTTTGCGATTAACGCTAAGATCAGCCTTAGCCTCGCATGGCGAATCACCATCACACGCTGGCTCTAAGGGAAGTTTATCCTCGCGTCTTATGCGAGCGTCAGAAATCTTGCTTTTATCGCAAGTTGTACTGGCTTAGCATTTATCGCTAAGCTCAGTAGTAGTCCCGCGTGGAGAATCACATGCTGGCTTTAAGGAGATTATAAAAATCTTGCATTTATCGCAAGTTGTACTGGCTTCGCGTTTATCGCTAAGCTCAGTAGTAGCCTCGCGTGGAGAATCACACACTGGCTTTAAGGAGATTATTTCCTCGCGATTAATCGCGAGTGTCAAAAATCTTGCTTTTATCGCAAGTGCTACTGCCTTCGCGTTTATCTCTAAGCCCAGTAGTAGCCTCGCATGGAAAATCACATGCTGGCTTTAAGAATTTTTTATCCTCGCATTTCTCGTGAGTGTCAAAAGTCTTGCGGTTCTAGCAAGTGCTACTGGCTTCGCATTTATCGCTAAGCCCAGTAGTAGCCTCGCACGGAAAATCACATGCTGGCTTTAAGAAATTTTTATCCTCGCGTTTCTTGCGAGTGTCAAAAGTCTTGCGGTTCTCGCAAGTGCTACTGGCTTCGCGTTTATCGCTAAGCCTAGTAGTAGCCTCGCATGGAAAATCACATGCTGGCTTTAAGAAATTTTATACTCGCGTTTCTCGCGAGTGTCAAAAGTCTTGCGGTTCTCGCAAGTGCTGCTGGCTTCGCAATTATCGCTAAGCCTAGTAGTAGCCTCGCATGGAAAATCACATGCTGGCTTTAAAGAGATTTTATACTCGCATTTCTCGCGAGTGTCAGAAATTTTGTGACTAGCGCAAATCTTACTAGCTTCGCGTTTCTCACTAGGGTAATAGCCTCGCGTGGAAAATCACACGTTGCCTTTAAGGAGATTATATCCTCGCGATTAATCGCGAGTGTTAAAAATCTTGCGTTTATCGCAAGTTGTACTGGCTTCGCGCTTATCGCTAAGCTCAGTAGTAGCCTCGCGTGGGGAATCACACGCTGGCTTTAAGGAGATTATATCCTCGTGATTAATCGCGAGTGTCAAAAATCTTGCGTTTATCGCAAGTGCTACTGGCTCCGCATTTATCGCTAAGCCCAGTAGTAGCCTCGCATGGAAAATCACATGCTGGCTTTAAGAAATTTTTATCCTCGCATTTCTCGCGAGTGTCAAAAGTCTCGCGGTTCTCGCAAGTGCTACTGGCTTCGCATTTATCACTAAGCCCAGTAGTAGCCTCGCATGGAAAATCACATGCTGGCTTTAAAAAGATTTTATACTCGCGTTTCTCGCGAGTGTCAGAAATTTTGCGACTAGCGCAAATCTTACTGGCTTCGCGTTTCTCGCTAGGCTCAGTAATAGCTTCGCGCGGAAAATCACACGCTGGCTTTAAGAATATTATATCCTCGCGATTAATCGCGTGTGTCAAAAATCTTGCGTTTATCGTAACTTGTACTGGCTTCGCGTTTATCGCTAAGCTCAGTAGTAGCCTCGCGTGGGGAATCACACGCTAGTTTTAAGGAGATTATATCCTCGCGATTAATCGCGAGTGTCAAAAATCTTGCGTTTATCGCAAGTGCTACTGGTTCCGCATTTATCGCTAAGCCCAGTAGTAGCCTCGCATGGAAAATCACATGCTGGCTTTAAGAAATTTTTATCCTCGCGTTTCTCGCGAGTGTCAAAAGTCTCGCGGTTCTCGCAAGTGCTAATGGCTTCGCGTTTATCGCTAAGCCTAGTAGTGGCCTCGCATGGAAAATCACATACTGGCTTTAAAGAGATTTTATACTCGCGTTTCTCACGATTGTCAGAAATTTTGCGACTAGCGCAAATCTTACTGGCTTCGCGTTTCTCGCTAAGCTCAGTAATAGTCTCACACGGAGTATCACAAGCTGGCTTTTCGTTGCGATTAACGCAAGTTGTTGCTTCGCGTTTAACACGATAATGACTGGTCTCACAATTAGCGCGAGCCAGTTTGCGAGGGACCATAGCCTCGCATTCTTTAGCCTCGCGTCCAAGGCGGGCTTTGAGGGCTTTACGCCTCGCTCTCCGATTTCTATTTCGGAGTTGGGTTCTTGTCAATCCAGTTCCCAGGTCTTCTTCGACAGTAGGGAAGTCATCCTCTGCTAGGATTTCCTGCCCGATCACCGGCTCTATGGCCGCGGTCTCCAAGAATCCCCATTCCTCGGTGGATTCCTTTTTACCCGTTGCTCGGGTATTGGAGCGCACACGACGATAGTATCGTGTGTCGTTCAGGTTACCTGATGATTCAGAGGGGAGGTACTCCTCATACTTCTGCTAGTCAATTTCAATGACCAGCATGTCTACGTCGGATCCGATCATATCGACGTCGGCTTGCGCCACAATCCCTTCATTAGTGAAAGAGACGGCTCCCACTTTGGTCGCCAGTTTGTTCGTAGCAGAATTTCTTCGCCTTCCTTCCATTGAATAAACTAGAATTACAACAGAAGAGAACAAGAAAAGATTGAACAAACGAGAGGATTTTATATCTCAATCGCTCTCTTTTACAAAATAGTGTGGAATCTATGGCGATGGGATCTGTCAAGCAGCTCCTTTTGACGATCTGACTTCGAAATCTTCTCTCTTGAAGATGATGGCCGGCTGTAGACGATCTTCTCTGGTCTTTCACGAACTCAAGGCTCTATGCGTAACTTGAATTCTCCAAGATGCCGAAAAGAAGAAAGGAAGACCGAAAAAAACCCCTAGGGCTTCCCCAAGAAGGTATTTATAGCCTTAGGATAATTTGAGAGTTTCTATCTAAATAGAATTTGCTCTCATCAAGGATTCCAATCAAATATCTTAGTTTTGATTTAAATCTTTTGATTTAGAGTTCTGATTGGATTTAATTTGGGTATTGGATAAGTCCAAATCTTAATCTCAATCAATTTGAGATTCTGGTTATCTGCTCACGCGGATATAATCTCATCAAAACGCAGAGCTAAAGAACCAGAACGCGGAACTAACGCAGAGCGATTGAATAGCTCCGCATTTTGTTCAAACGCGAGGCTAATATAACCAAACGCGGAGCTACAGAGTTAGCTCCGCGTTCTGTTATGGAAAACTCTATTTACTTAGAAATTTTCACTGCCAACAATATCAAGGAGTGGAATATTAACCTTCACCTGCTGAAATATTTCAATAATCTTTTCTACTTGCGGTGAAGGCTTCCTAAGCCGATTGGGATATGGTACTTTCGGTTTAGAAATAGGTTCTTCCAAATGAGTATGTGACAGTGATGGAGGTGATGGAGATGGTTGTGGAGAAAGGGGTGGAAGAGATGGTGTAGCCTGCGAGATAGTAAGAGTTGGATCAGGGGGCATGGCTACATTATTGTCCACTTTCTTGCCAGATCTAAGCGTATGAATGGCATTGCATTGGTGGACATGCGACTGATTGGAGTTTGAGAAACTGGCATTAGAGTTCGTTATGGGTTGACTTGGAAAGGTACCCTAGCCACGTTCACTCATCTGACTTGCTAATTGTCTAACCTGCTGCTCTATATTTTTTATAGATTGAGAGTTCAAGAGCAGTTGCTGACCTGTACTTTGAATAAAGTCAGTTGACACTTTCATAAGATTTTGCATGTGTGTGTCAAGGTTGGACATATGCGTGTCAAATTTGGAGTGAGACTTGAGAAGATTTTCAACGTGCTTCTCAAGTGACTGAAGTCGCTTTTCTTGATAAATATTAGACCCCTGTTGTGGATATGAGTGGTTTTGTGCAGGTGGTCTATTCTGGTTGTTCTCATAATTTGAAGCATTTGGGTGTTGATAAGCACCCACATTTGGTCTTGAAAACTGACCAGTTGCTGGAGGCTGCATGTTAGGGTTAGAGGCCCCCTGATATTGCCCTTGACCCCATGATAGATTTGGATGATTCCTCTAGCCAGGATTGTATGTAGGAGCGTAAGGATTGTTCATGAGTTGTTGATATAAGGCGTTAGCCTGCTCAAGTGTGTGACCCATGGGATCATTAATAAAGGACACTCCTCCATAACATTACTTGGAGTTCCGCAATTAAAGCATGTGGAAACTTGAATTTGATTTACTTGACCCACTGGTGGAGCACTAGGAGTCTCTAGTGCCTCAATTCTCCTCAAAAGGGCTGCCATCTTAGCTTCGGCAGCTATAAAACTGTCGACGCTATGAATCCCACCCTTATGTGCAGAAGTTGATGCATTGGACTTCTCAGCGGGACTCTCCCACTATATAGTCTTCCACGTTAGGTCCTCAAGAAAGTCTCATGCTTCATCCTCATTTTTCCTCATAAACTCCCCCTGACACATGGATTGAAGAAGAGTTTTGGATGTGTAATCGAGTCCTTCGTACACGATTTGACATAACTGCCACTTTTCTATCGCATGGTGGGGGCACTGATCTAAAAGGTCTTTAAACCGTTCTAAGTATTTTCAGAAGGGTTCTCCTGGCACTTGACGGAATTATTTGATTTGATTTCGTATCCTTGTCGTCTTATGCGTGAGATAATACTTCTTAAGAAACACAGTAACGAATTCATCCAAAGTAGTGATTGAATTAGTAGGCATACTGTACAACCACTTCTTGGCATTATCCTTAAGTGCAAAGGGGATGAAGCGGAGCTTAATTGCGTCCTCCGATAAGTGTTGCAGTTTTATCATTACGCATACTTCCTAAAATTCACTGATAAAGAGATATACATCTTCTGAATCAGAACCAGTAAATTTAGGAAGCATACTAATATACTGCGGCTTCAACTCATAGTGATTACCCGCTACGTGTGGAAGTTTTATGCATGATAGAAATGATGTGCGCAACGGGTAACATCGATCCTGAAGGATCGGGATTGGTTGGTCCATCTTGGCTCCCATAAACAAATCTAATCTCACAAGTCGACCAAATTGATCACGGGTCCAATGTACCATGAACCAGCGACCGTGAGTGTATGCGTGAATTTCCTAAACTAAAGCAAGAAGTGGGGTGAAGTGGAGAGATAAAACGGTGGAATAGATATGATCAAATAAAAATGTGATTCCTACAGTTTCTAAATTTTTTTTTTTGTATTTTTTTTTACAGAACCAGTGACACAAAATACAGATAACAAGAAAGTTTTGTGGGGTTTTGTACCTGAAGGGCCGCCAAATGGCGGTTTATACCGCTAATTGGCGGCCAAAGCAGGGAGTCTTGGATTTTCTTGCTTCAGTGCACTCCCAATACTTATTTAGTCCTGTTTAATTTCCTATAACTGCACTTTATTATCCATACACACTCAACGCACACTGTTAATCCTGTAAAACGTCAGAAAAAGTAAGAAAAACACCGTCGATCCCTGGCAACTGCGCCAAAAACTTGATGTGATAAATTACTGCAAGCGCACAATGTCGGTGTAGCGCTGTACAAGTCGTTCCATAGGGATCTAAGGTGATTTGCGATTTCTTATTCTTTTCTTAGTCTAACGGACTAACTATGAGATTTCATATCAAGAGAAAATTGGTTAAGTTCTAGAGGTTAGCCAAGGATCTCAAATCCATTAGAATAATAGCCTAACAATGAATTATCTCTTTCTTCCTAACTTTTTAATTATGTACGGTTAAGTAACATATTAAAAAGGTGATATTTTTAATTTGATTTTAATCGAGTGCCCCTAAGTATGACCTATCATGTGATGTGCAAGTATAAACCATCAAAGATAACACTTTTCTTAAAAACAAATCATATCAAGTAGAAAATTTCATAAACAAAAGAAAAGAAATAAACTTCAAACCCTAATCTAAGCATAGGCTATCAAGAAACCTAATTCAAGTATGACTTATCAATGAAATCAGATTTACAAGTTTATTCAAGTCAATTTATTTATAGGAAATTCTCTATTAATAATTCTAAAAACAAACAAAGAATAAGAATTTCAAACTTCATCTAAGCATAGATTATCAAAATATTAATTAAGCATAATCTATCAAAGAATTATGATTTGTGAACTCCATCTTTTATTTATTTATAGAAAAATCATAATTTTATTTCTTTCTAGGAAGAAGATGAGATAAATCCATGTTAGATCATTAAACTAACTTCATCTACATCCTAAGGCTAAAGAAAATTAGCTACTCATATTCCTAATAAGCAAAATCAAATCTTTATTCATGAAAACAAATAAATTTAATCTAGAAAGTAATAAAACCTAAACTAGAAAGCAATTAACTCTATCTAGAAAGCAAATAAATAACTAAAAGCAATGGCTTACTTCGAAGCACAGTATTGTGGCCGTCACCCCTTTAGCAAAACCCTAATTTTATTAAATTAAAAATTATTACAAAACTTCAGGATCCTTTTTAGAATACAAGGATACGACCAATATATAGGTTTCGGAAATCCAAACCCAATTATAATACATTTGTGAAACTACAAGACTACAATGAAGCTACGAGAAAAATTTCACCGCATGGGACCCACATAGGGCCGCCAATTGGCGGGTTCCACCTCTAAATAGCGGCTTAATTGTGGAAAACATTCATGAAAACTTTTTCCACATGCAATTATTATTATCTTCTACATTTAGTTTTCCTTACTGTATTTGACTTTGAGTCTCTGCAGCATCGTAGTCCTGTAGTTTTGCTCACTGTAGAAACTTTTCGGGCCTTGATTTCCGTCTCCAACTCTGATTTCATGCCATCTCCTTGTACGAATAAAATTCCTGAAAAACGTACTAACAATATCTGAGTAGCATTATTTATATACAAAAATAGGTAATATCAAGGCTATAAATAAGAAATATATGGCACTTATCAGTCCTCCATATCTCAAAACCGTGATGTGGACATGAGAGTTGCACATCTTTAAATCTTTCCCAACACTCGAACCTTTTTTTTCTGACAAAAGTTGATAATTTGTTTTCGCATATAATTTGTTTGATATGAAGGAAAGAATTTCTTCAAGAATTCTTTTTGCATCTCCTCTCATCTTCTTATTGAATTGGGACATAAAGAATATAGTCATATCTTTACCTTATTCTTAAGTGAGAATGAAAAGAGGTTAAGCTTAAGTTACCCTGTTGTAATATTTTGAAGATTAATAGTAGAGCAAACTTTTTTGAATTCTCAAAGGTGCAAATATGGGCTATCTGAATCGATCCCTTAGAATTTAGGTAAAAATTAAACTGCTTCAGATTTAATCTCAAAGTGTCCCATATTCTAAGGAAATACTATGCATAAAAGTTGGGTTGTTCTATCAGGTTATAGATAATCTCGTAAAAACCTTTCATTGCCCCAATCATGGATATTATTATCATTTGTATTGCTATCTCTGAATCCGTTATTATTATTGTTATGCATGTTGTTATTATCATTAGTGCCCATGTCGTGAGGTGTTTTGTGGATTAGAAGTGTGTGGATTTGAGTATGATTGTAAAAGTCTACCATTTGAAGTTCTCCTCCAACTGGTTATGCAAATTTAGAATTGCAAAAATTAATATCGTAGGAATAGTAATCTATACTAAAATGTAAACAATAGTATTGATCCCCGGTAATAATGCCAAAAATGTAACTGTGATCTAAATTGTACATTTCCAAGTGCAAGTGATCGATAAGCAGTATAAGGGCGATAACCTAATATTGTTCTCTTGAGAATCATTTTGATTATTGTGTTGATACTAAAAAAAAATAAATTATGAATGTAAAGAAAATAAAAATTGAATTTTTATTAATCAAAACTAAATCTAAAGAGGATTTAAATTTACTTAAAATAAAATTGTTAGTGAAATAGATTTAACTCCGCTTAGAATAATTTACTAGATGTGCTTATATTTTTTTTATATCTCAGTAACATATATCACATGGTCTTTCTACGACCGGAAAATATATCAGTGAAGTATAAAGCCTAATAAAGTTGCAAACTTGATATTTTGAATAACTTCCCTCAATTAATCCTAAATGAATTTTGTGTTTATCTAAGCACGCAATATAAATAATAAAAATAAGTATTCAAAATTTAAGTATACACTATGTCTAAGGAGTCTACAGTATATTAAAAACTAAACAACTAATATATCATCAAACAATAAAACATCAATGACTCAAAATCATATAATAATGATTTCAAATAACAATAAGCATAAAGATTGCATACCAGTAAATTACCTAGGATTTGTTATCATATCTGAACCAATGCAAGAATTTAGCCACTTATACTAATCATAGCCATGAATAAAGAAAAAAATTATTTTATTGATTTCTATAAAAGAGTATAAGAACTAAAATCTTGAATCTCTGCTCTATCTCTCCTCTCTCTGTGATCTATATGATTTTTATAATCTCTCAATTACATTGGGTATTTATACCCTCTTGCGAAACCCTAACAAAAATTCTATTTACAAGAAAATCTTATTTTTCTCTCAAAAATCTCCAAAAACTCAAACTCCAGACATAGTTTTCGACAACCCTATTGATAGCTGCTCTTGAGTTTGAATTACAGTCAATAGCTGTCGATAGTAAACAATTAGTCATTGACAGCCAAAACTGTAAAATCACAGTTCTTACTTGAGATATGCTTAGATTTTTCGATTTACATGCATATAAAACTCTACAGAAACACTAGAAAATACTAGAAAAACATCATATTGGAGAATCTGATTAATAAAAATAATTTTTCATTGATTTTTTGTATTAATTAGCAGAATTGGATTATGCTTATATAAGATAAATTAAAATAACTACACTTTTCAAACATAATCAGTGATCTTGCCCTAACAGTGTAACGCCCTATGATCGTGTCTCATAAATCCAGAGGAAAGTCTCAACCAAAGTGGGAGGGACTATTCGTCTACTCCAATGGGGCTTATTGGTTAGCCAAACTAAATGACGAAGTTTTGATAGTGCCCATCAATGGTACATTCCTCAAAAATTATTACCCTTAAAAGATTCCCATGGGGTAAAAAAAAAAAAGAATGCTAACTGTTTCAGTTTAGATCTGAAGTCAATTACTCTAATACCGAACAAGAACATAAAAAAGAGAGAAAAAAAAACTATGTCTAAAGCCTTTGCGGCTGTCGATAGAGAGAAATTTCGGCTTTGAAGCCCAAAAGAAACTCAAGCCAACTCACCATGTCGAGGGAACTAACATGGCTTGCCCTACTCAAACAGTGTTTGGTAAAGACATCTCAAATCCATTGATACCTATGAATTTGCTAAAAGTAGCAAACAAACCGAAGCAAAGTAGTGTACAAATTTCTAGCAAAAAAAGTAAGAATAGACAAGTACACTAGATGTATAGATGAATAAAGAATTTTATTGGTTTTTGTATACAAGTTTTACATCAAACTTTTGATTCAAATTACATCAAATGTTCTGAGTATTACAATGAGTTCATTAGATAATTCATACAAGGATGAAAGGATTCAATGAGTTCAAGTAGATTGAGGATTTGACAAGGTCAACAGTACAAATTTGATGGCCAATGACTTCCTCGAAAGTGTTGTCCCCAGAAAAATTTTGGCGTACAGTTCAAAATGTCTACCTTCCAATAATGAATGAGCCCTTTGCAGCTCAATGGAACCAGAGGATTTATTAGGGAGAAGATTGTAGTTACTAACCGATGATGACTCTTTGGATGTGGAAATGGGGCTTGAAGATGATTCTCTTACCTGCCTCATCACGGAAGCATCATCGGCTGGTTCACTCATCGAATTGGGGCTCGTCACTTCATGACCATTTGGAGCCTGGATTTACACTGCAACATCAAAAGTACATGAAAGTCATAATTAGAAAAAGAGAAAAAGGGGAGAGGCAAAAAAAAGCCTGAGTCCATCGATGCAGATGAGGATTCTAATTGTAGATCTTTGTTCAGATTTAAAGGTTTCATCCCCCTCATCATTAGTAAGAGGGTCCATGACCACTCCGTTGTGGAGGAGATCTAAAGTTATTCATCCAAAGCAACAATTAGAAAGAAAAGTCAAAATCAAAAAGTTTGAGGCTGGAAGAAACCAGATCCTCTTGGTGGTATTTATACCCATCGAGAAGAAATCCAAACGTAATGATGCCAGATATCTCGTACGCGATCAACGAAGAGGCACCATTAATGACAGGTCATTTCCAAGGCAGAATTTCGATGCAATGCTTGTCCCAAGAATGACGACTTCGGATTTGGAAAAGACTATGTTAATCGGATTCCCTAGTATTTTAAAAAAGGAGAAAAATGACAAGCCAGTAAGATTCATATTTTCCTTTTTTGAAATACAAAATGTAAATACATTAGACGAGGTTACTCCCAAACCCCCAAGCCCATCAACTTCAACAACAAAACTCTGAAAAGCCCAAATTCTCAAACCTTTGAACAGTCCAAAACTTCTTCAAACCCATCAAGTTTAATGTCAAACCTATGTGGTGTGCAACTCTAATATGCCACCAAGTTCAATAGTAAATCGCTGAGAAAAACCTAGGTCAATAAATCTACAAGTTAACAATAAAGCTCTTAGATGACTGAAGTTTGCCAAGTCTATTAGGTCCAACACCGAACCTCTTAGATTCCGTCTGTATGATTAGAAGGAGAATGACAAGTTTTCTAATGATTCAAAATAGTTGCTAAGTATGAAACATACCTCTAGTAATAAGTAGAACTCTGATGATAAGTTACTCATTACACTTCCGTCAGATAAATCCTACAAAGACTAAGTTCAATACAAAACCTCTAGTCTATGATATCAAATTACAAGTTCAACATCAAACCTCTGACCAACAGGATATTGAAATACAATGTGAATCCAAGTTCAATATCAAATCTATGGTATCACAAAATCAAGTCAAATAAACACCTAGGCGAAGTTAACCTCGTCAAAACAAACCATGGCCCACATGCATGGAAACTATGATATGTGTGATGCAGCCACAAAATAAATGTATCAAAGGTATAATACCTACGAAGAGAAATAAAGAATTGTATGTGGAGCTTGACTCAAACATTATTATCGAACAAAGATATAAATGTTTAAGATTGTTTTAATGACTGAGGTTTAGCTCCGGCGGAATTCTTGAGCTCCTCTTGAGCAGTTCGGACATTTTCTTTGTCCAGCCTCCTCAATTCTTCCTGTAAACCTCGTCAAATTTTACTAAGCCTTATTTGGAGTAATTGTTGCTTTGTCTCTAGTTGTGCCATGAGTTTTTGACTCCATTGCAATCTTTCCTAAATCTCAAGATGTTGATGGATAACTCCTAGATTTTCAGCTTACTAGCTTGAATTTTCAGTTACACTTGAAAAGTGTAATAATTTTAGTTTATTTTATGAAAGTGATCCAATTTTGTTGATTAATAAAAAAATTAATGGAAAATTATTTTTATTAATCAAATTCCAAACTATGATGTTTCTCTAGTATTTTCTAGTGCTTTTGCAGGTTTTATGTACAAGAAAATTGAAGTTTCGAAGCATATCTCAAGTATCAGTTCAAATCTGTGCAAATACAAGATTGACTGTCGACAGTCAAGGAAAGCTGTCGATGGCCGCATACTATAAAAGGAACCCGAGAGCTGCTATTAATGCGTCAGTTGAAGGGAGCGGCCGCAAATTGATTTTCTAGGGATTTTTGAGAAGAATTAAGAGTTTTCTTGTAAATAAAATTCCAATTAGGGTTTTACGCCTATAAATAGCCAATGTAATCTAAGTTTTGTAAAGAATAATGAAGAATGATAGATGATTATTTAAAATCCGAGTTTTAGATTCAAGATTTAGTTTTTGTACTCATTCATAGAAATCAATAAAAGATTTCTTTTTCTCTTAATTCATGGCTATGATGAATATAAGTTCTTAAATTCTTGAAGTTGGGTTAGATAAAATAGCAAATCCTAGGTGATTTACTTGTATGTTTACTATGCTTATTGGTCTTAATTATTTTATGTGAAATTGATATTTTTAATTCTTTGTTATTTTTGAAGGGGTTTAGATATGATTTTGGATCTTTTATATTTTATTATTTAATAATATGTTCATTCTTAGTTTTTGATATACCGTAAACTCTTTAGGCATGTACCATCTTAGACTTTGAATATTTATTTTTGTTATTCATATTGCATGTAGATAAAACTCAAAATTTATATAGGAATAATCGGGAGAAATTATTCAAAGAATCAAGTTTATAATTTTATATATTTTGTGCTTTATTGAAATATTTTCTAGTTGTAGAAAAACCACGTGATCTATAAAACTGAGATAAAAAAGTATAAATATATTCAGTAAATTATCTTATATAAGAGTTACATCCATGTGACCAACAATTTTAGTTAAAGTAAATTTTCATCTTTAATTTTAATTTTTAATTAATTAAAATCCAATCTTTAATTTTACTTTTAGTACCATAATTTATTTATAGTGTCACACAATTACAAAACGATTTTCGAGAGAACGATTTTGGGTTACCACCCTTATATTACTTGCCGATCTCTTATATTTGGGAGTATACGATTTTGATCACAGTCAAGTTTTTAGCATCGTTGCTGGGGATCACACTATTGTGTTATACTTTAGTATAGATTACTGTTCCTATGCCATTAATATTTTTGATCCGGAATTTGCATGACCAATTGGAGGAGAACTTCAAATGGTAGACTAATTCAATCGTACTCAGATCTACAAACACTTCCAATCCATCAAACACTTCATGACATGAGCACTAATAATAGTAATAACAATATGAATAATAATAATAACAATAATAATAATAGATTTGGAGATGATAATTCAAATGATAACCATAGTCATCATGGAGGCAATGGGAGGAATTTATATGATTATCTACAAACCAATAGGACAGCCCAACCTTCATATATTGCATTTCGTTTGAATATTGGATACTTTGTGATTAAATCTGGAGTAGTCGAACTTTTGACTAAATTCCACAGGATGGATTCAAAAAGCCCATATTTATACCTTCGAGAATTCGAAGAAGTTTGCTCTACTATTAATCTTCAAACAATTACTATGAAGCAACTTAAACTCTTTTCATTCACTCAAAAATATAAGACATGGCTACATTTTTTATGCCCTAATTGAATAGGATGATGGGATGAGATTTAAAGAGAATTCTTAAAGAAATTCTTTCTTTCACATCGAACAAATTATATACGAAAGCAAATTCTCAACTTTCAACAGAAAGAAAATAAACCATTATTTGAGTGTTGGGATAGATTTTAAGATTTGCTTCTCTCATGCCCATGTTTTGAAATATGGAGGACTGTAAGTACCTTCTATCAAGGGTTAAATACTATAGTCTGGCAATTTATTGAAACTATGCACAATGGTGAATTCATAAATAAAGATGCTGAAGAAACATGAGACTATCTTGATACACTTGCTGAGAATTCATAAGTTTGGGAAACTAAGGATACCTCGACTAGATACCAATTAAAGGATAAACCTCATAATAGTGGTGGACTTCTTAAACTGGGGGAAACCAAATATATAAATGCATGATCAATTATCATAACTAAGAAAATTGAAAATTTGCTTGAAAAAATTTAAAACAGTTAAGGCAATAGATGAAGTTATGAAAGCTTGTGTTATTTGCTAATTGCCAGGAAATGTAACTCGTGAATGTACAGGACTTTTTGCTTTTAAAAAGTATTAAATAAACAAGCTAATGCATTAAACACTGCTCCTCAACTAGTAAACAATCCATATTCACCAACATATAATCCTATTTGGAGAAATCATCCAAATCTTCAATAGTAGTAGAATCCTAAACAATGATTTAATAATCCAAGTAAACCATCCACTAATCTTTCTCAACAATTTGTCCAACCTAATAATCAACTTTGGTGTACCAACCACTTTTGAAGAGAAATTTTGAAGATAATTTCTTGCAGATACAGTAAAGAATGGATCAAATGATCCAAGCACAATAGCAGTTTATTTAGTTACAGCAAACAATAAATAGTCAGAATGCGACGGCCTTCAACGATATCTGCTCACAGACAAGCCACCTCAATTCCACATTGCAAACGAAGAAAAAGGATAAGCTACCATCTCAACCAGAGGCCGTATAAATGCTATTACTTTTTCAATTAATAATGATATACCTGGGATAACTGCAATAAATTTGAGAAGTGGTAAAGTGTTTGATGAGTCCGTTTCAAAAAGAAACACCAAGGAGAAACAGGGTAATGATTCAACACAACAATCTAAAAATGATAATCCTAAAGAACCCATTTCTACTTATTATAAATCACTTGTACTGTTTCCTCAAATATTAAAGTCTAAAAATATTAATACATTTTATGCAAATATTTTAGAGATTTTCAAACAGTTATAGATCAATATACCTCTGCTGGAAGAAATTAAACAAGTCACTTCATATGCAAAATTTTGAAAGACTTGTGCACCATCAAAAGACATCGCAACGTATAGAAGAAGATATTTCTCACAGAGCAGGTAAGTGCATTATTCACTCTGAGATGCCTCTTAAATATATGGATCCTAAATGTCCTACTATTTCTTGTGTGATAGTTCAACATAATATAGAGAAAGCTTTATTAGATATGAGGCTAGTGTAAATCTTTTACAATTTTCAATTTACAAGCACCTAGGTCTAGGAGAACCTATATAGGTCACACTATAATTAGCTGATAGGTCAGAAAGGCTTCCTAAGGGCGTTATGGAAGATGTTCTAGTGCAAATTGAAAACTTTTATTTCCCTGTGGATTTTATAGTTATTGATACTGCACCGTAGAAGAACTCACGTCTTCATATTCCAGTTATCCTCGAACGTCTATTATTAGCTATGATTAATGCAGTTATTAATTGCAGGAATGGTGTGGTGAAATTTTCATTCAAAAATATGACTCTTAAACTTAATGTTTTTAATATTTGCAAACAACTAAATATAGATAATGATGAATTGCAAGACATTAATTACGTCGAACAAATTCATAATGAAGGAGATATCATATCATTGTGCATGTCTGACCCTTTGAAGATGGCATTAACAATGAACGAAGATTTTATTGAATATCTCAAATCCAAACATATCAATGAAATAATAAAATATTTAATTAATGTTCAATGTTTGAATATCACGGGATGGACCCCAATAAAGGAAGTGTATAAAGAGTTATCTCAAATTATAAAGAAATTGATAACATCTGACATCCAAGTGTCGATACTTGAGCTAAAACTGCTATCTGAATATCTCAAATATGTATTTTTGGGACTTAAAGAAACTTTTCCAGTACTCATCTTAGTGCATCATGATGAGAATTAGGAAGAGCAACTACTATTGACATTACAAAAGTATAAAGAAGCTCTTAGATGAAATATGACAGATATCAAAGGTATAGACCCCCTTATTTGCACACATTACATTTCTTTGGAAGATGGAGCCAAACCTATTAGGTAAATATAATGAAGGCTTAACTCTGCCATAAAGGAAGTGGTTAAAGCCGAAGTGTTGAAACTACTTGATACTGGTTCAATATATCCAATTGCTATTAGTAAGTGGGTAAGTCCAAACCAAAATGTTTCAAAAAAAAGTAGGGTAATAGTAGTTAAAAACGAGGATGGAGAAATGATACCAACTCACACTACTACGAGTTGGCATGTGTGCATCGATTACCGAAAGCTGAATCAAGTAACACGCAAAGATCATTTTCCATTACTATTTCTTGACCAAGTATTTGAAAGGGTTGTTGAGCATAAATTTTATTATTGATGGTTATTCTGCTATTATCAAATCGAAATTGTTTTAGAGGATCAAGAAAAAATAACTTTTAGTTGCCCTTTTGTTACTTTTGTTTATAGAAGAATGCCATTTGGATTATGAAATGCACCCGCAACATTTAAAAGGTGTATGATAAGTCTATTCAGCAATATGGTTGAAGATTATCTAGAAGATTTATGGATGATTTCTCTCTATTTGGAAGTAATTTTGAATCTTTTTTGACTAATTTAGGATTTGTGCTTGAAATATGTCAACAGAAAAATCTACTCCTAAATTAGAGAAAATGCCACTTCATGGTTACTAAAGGTATTGTGTTGAGCTATATAGTTTCATCTAAAGGGATGGAAGTAGATAAAACTAAAGCTGATTCTATTTCTAAAATACCAATACCTAAAATTGTGAAATACATACGTTTGTTTTTAGGACACACATGTTTCTATAGATGCTTTATAAGGGATTTTAGTACAATTACTAGACCCCTTTCTTACTTTCTTGTGCTAGATGTGCGCTTTGAATGGATGCAGGCTAGCCAAACAGCTTTCGAAATCCTCAAAGAGATACTCATTATTGCACCAATAATGCAACCTCCAGATTGGACACTTTCATTCGAGATTATGTGCAACGCAAGCGATTATGCAATTGGAGCTGTATTGGGGCAATGAAGGGATAAAAAGCCTAACGTGGTCTATTACGCTAACAGGACTCTCAATGATACTCAAACGGTTTATACCACAACAGAGAAGGAGCTTCTATCTGTAGTTTTTGCTTTTGATAAATTTCGTGTATACATTTTGGTCTCACATGTAGTTGTTTTTACAAATCATTCGATACTGAAATATCTTTTATCAAAGAAAGATGTGAAACCACAGCTAATCTGATGGATGTTACAACTCCAAGAGTTCGATCTTGAAATCAAAGACGAAAAGGGTAGAGAACGTGTTTGTGGACCACCTCTCTAGGCTAACTTTCGAAAATGATAAGCAACTAATTAGGGACTCCTTCCCTGATGAGAAGCTATTTTCAACTGCAATAACTCCTTGGCATGCTGACATTATTAATTTTCTTGTTGCAGGTGAAATGCGAAATCATTGGAGTGCTCAAGGCAAATGACGATTTCTGTACGAGATACGTCGTTTCTTTTTCGACGACCCTTACTTGTTTAAATATTGCTTAGATCAAATCATTAGGGGTTGTGTGCCATATAAAAGCCATAATTGTTTTTTACCATATAGATGCTACTGAGGGCCACTTTTTTCGTTTAAAAATACGGCAGCCAAAATACTGGCCTACTATGTTTAGAGATGCATATGAATTTTGTAAAAAATACGAGTCATGTTAGAAACTAGGAGTGTTAACTAGAAAGAATAATATACCTCTAACACTTATACTTATAATTGAAATATTCGATTGTTGGGGCATTGACTTCATGGGACCGTTTCCTATTTTTAACAGATATTCTTATATTCTCGTATCAGTTGATTATGTCTCTAAATGGGTAGAACCTACAACATGTAGAAATAATGATCAGCAGACTATAATTAATTTTTTAAAGGAGCATATATTATCCAGATTTGGGGTATCTAGAGCCATAATAAATTATGGGGCTTTCATTTCTGCAACAAAACCTTTGAAAATTTAATGAAGAAATATCATATCACGCACAAGATTTATATATCTTATCACCCACAGTCAAATGAACAAGTTGAGCTAGCTAAAAGACAAATTAAGCAAATACTAGAAAAAAGGTTAGTCTGTCTCGTAAAGATTAGTCGTTTAGACTAACCGATGTTTTATGGGTTTATAGTAGAACATATAAAATACCCTTATGTATGTCTCCATATAGAAGAAAGCTTGTCATTTGCCTGTAGAATAGAATGTAAAGTATATTGGGCAATTAAATTAGTAAATCTTGTTCTTAATTCAGCTGGCCCATTACGCAAGTTGCAAATAAACGAGCTGGAAGAGATAAGACATGATGCTGATAATAATTCATGCATTTCATAGGAGAAAATGAGAATATGGCATGATCAGTACATCACACGCCGTGTTTATCATCCTTCTAATAAAGTGAAATTATGTAATTCATGTCTTCATCTATTTCTAAAAAAATTGCGCTCACGGACAGGACCGTTCATAGTTTAAACTGTGTATCAACATGGCGCAATTGATATCGAAAATCCAACGAATGGTCATACGTTCAAAGTAAATGGTAAACGATTGAAGCACTACTTAGAATTTCCAAAACACTAGGAGGAATCCCACAATCTAGTAGATCTTCCGACATCTCATTGATAAGAACTAAATGAAGAAATTATGTATATTATTGTATATTATGTACTAACAATTTTATTTTACAGTTATTACATCGTGAGTGCCGGACCAAGGTAATTTCTTTTCTCTCTCTCTCTCTCAATCTTAAAATTTTACTTATTCTTGATTAATCATATAGATATATTGATTCATTAAGGACAATGTACGTTTTTAGTTGAGGGAATGGCTTATAAAGATAACTTAGTTTTGATATATATGATGATTTTTAACGATTTTGGTTTTTTAATAATTTTAAAAAAGAAAATAATAAATAAAAATTTCATTCATAGATATTAATTTTATAAATAGAAACTAGATTTTAGTTTAGAATTAATTTTAGAACCAAGAATTGACAATTAGAATGAAAAAATAACATGAGTTTAGGAACTAAGAATAATAAAAAAAAAAATAAATATTTTGGCTTGACAGAAATACTCAATAGAAAGAAAGCGGTTGTCGACATCAAGCTTTGTAAAATTAAAAAAAATATATGTGCTCAAGAGCGGCTGTCGCAGTAGCTGTCAACAGCCGTCGGCAAAAATGCTCAGTTATAAATAGACTTTGAGTTCTTTTTTCTCCACAAACAAAACCTAGCTTCTTTCTATAGCCAAGGCTATTCTCCTGCAATTTTCTTCAATTTTCATCAATCTCCATGCAAGTAAACTCTCTTCTCTTCAATCTCTATTTGATTTGTTCTTAATAAAAAGTAGATTTTTGTCTCAAAAACCTAGATCTATAATTTATATGGACGAATTTGAGTAAATCGGAGTTAGATCTTTATGTCTTGGTAAATTTGGAATTGTTTAGTATTAAGTTATGAGGATTTTTGACTAATTTCATGGGTTGCGTGTATAATTGTCATATATCAAATTCATGCAATAATAGTTATATTAAAGTAGAATTTGATAATTTTTGAAGAAGAAATTGAAAAATATATGGAATTATGTGGATGAATTTAATTCTTAAAAAACAATAAGAGAAAAGAGAAATTAATCAAAAGAAAAATAATAAATTGAGTAATTATGAGATAAATTAATGCATAGATTTTTGGAATAATAATAATTATTCTAAGTTGTGTATTTTTGGGTAATTTTTGCAAAGTGGCACTAAAGAAATAGATAGTTTCTAAAAGACCAAGAGTGTAATCATCTGGCTCATCTTTTCCACAGAGAACAAGACCCACAAAAGCAAATAAGAAAATCTTACAAAAGTATGATGATTTCAAACTTCGACCCGAACTTGTAGTTAATTACTCAAAAGTAAATGAGAATTTGGCCTTCATAGCACAAATGCTAGCCTCAGAGTTGGAAGTATACATAGGATATAAGCATGCATCGGCATGCAACGATATTGTGCGTGAGTTTTATACTAATTTGCAACCAACATTGGAAGATCAACATGTTTACTCCATTGTAAAGGGTAGGAGATACCATTCGCAAGGGAAGAAATTCTAAGAACAATCTTTGTGTCCAATGTGCCTGAGGAGCACCCTTCTTTGTAGATATCGTGAATGATATGCCAAGTGGCTCTCGCCGATTCAAAGAGCTCTACGAGAATTTAAGTGATGTTGCATTCGATGAGAGTTTTTTGAAGGTTGGCTATGTCAAAAAGGAGTTCATTTTTATTATATATAATATACTACCATCCTCTGCAATAACAAAACTATATTCAAGGAGCGTAGTATTGTTAAACATGATTTTGGAAAGGGGCGCATTTGATGTCGCATCCATCAAGTATTTTGCAATAGTTCAATGCATGGGTCAAGCCATGAGTGTATCCAGCATCCGAGAATGGGAAAGCTTCAGTTAGTTCTACCATCTTTGATTGCAAAAATTTGTATGAATTATGGAGTCTATCTATCACGTGATGATACATTTGAACCTCCCAAGCAAGCTTTTATGGATGCCACTATGCGAAAAAGCATGAGTGTCCACACGCCTAGTAAGAACAGTAGGTGCAACATGAGTAGCAACATGCTACTGTTCCACCTGCCGATCACTGAGAACAAAATCAAGAATGTGTCGAGCAAGAGCAAGAATAAAGAGATGCAATAGATGCAGTGGCCCAACTAGCTAAATTAATATTTCACATGATAAATAAGTCAATCATAAGGATGACAGATGCCTTCACTACGAGAATGAGTATCATTAAAGAACGACAAGCCCAAACCGAGCATCATCAGCAACATCATTATCGGCTTCTCACCAGAGTATTTAGACAAGTGGCTAGTGAGGATGCTCCTATTTCTGCAGATGAGGACGAAGGGACGAGCTAGGAGACTACAGGGTTCCGCAGGTATAAAAAACGCAAGAGACAAGAAAGTCTTCATCAAATATGCCATTGATATCGACTACGAAAGGGATTGAGTTTCTTTTAGAGAACCAATAAAGCCAAGTGCATTCTAACTTTAACCTCTTACATTATTTCTTAGTGTTTTACTTTCATAGTTATATTTTTGATGCACTGAGGATATTATATAATTTAAGTTGGGGCTGCAATAGATCACTGTACTTTACTATATCATAATTAACTAACATAGTTTAAAAAAATAATACATTTTTTTTATTTCTTTCAAGTAAAATATAAGATTAGAAGTATGTTACGTTGCATATTTAAGAGATACATATCTAAATTTTGATACTTATATAATAATAGTTTTTATAATCTAAATTAAGATTTTAAATCTGACAATAAGATATATTGATACTTAAGATTAGAATCGAGTATGCACTTTAAACACCAACATGGTAAGTCATGATGAGTTCATAACAAAGAAAAAATTTAAAGGGAGACCTATCATATATGTATTAAAAAATAAAAAAAAAACTGTAAAAAAGAAATGAGCCTGGTACTTAAAGTAGTATACTCCAAATATATATTAAAAAATATATAGTAAATAAATAAGAGAAAGTAAGTGTTAAGTAGTTGGGTCTGTGCGCCTTGATAAGCATGCATATTCACACGAACGATACTTGTGGATTTTTATTATAGTCATGAGCTAAGTAACTGAGCATTTGTACCTCGGTAAGAATGAATGTTCACATAAAAAGTGAGTGTCTATGAAAAAGAAAAAAGAAAAAAAGAATAAATATACATATGAAAAGGGTTCCTATAAGTTTGATTGGAGTTTGAGACTTGACAAGACTTATACACATGCTCACTAGAGTGCATAAAAGAGGCTAATTGAAAATAAAAGTATATCTGCGATACAATTTAAATGATCATGATGGATACACAAGAGTATTATATTATAAGTCATTTATTAATGTTTATATTCTCATAAATATCTATATAAGTATCTCTAATTGAGCTTGATGTGGAAAAGAGGTGAAAATTTAAATATATATATATATATATATATATATATATATATATATATATATATATATATATATAGTATAGATAGTTAATAATAAGATACTAGCATTTTTCATTTTCTTTATTATACACTGATCCTTATTTTCCATTTTTACTTATTCCATTATCTCAAATATTTCTTGATGGTTGTGGGTAACATTAATGAAAACCCTCATGAGACAATACTCGTCTACTAGGGTAACTCAGGAGTTTAACGGCTTGTTGCACATACTAAGTGCAATCATAAATCTTACGAAAGTGAGTCAGGATTTACTTATTTTTTTAGGTTTCTAGTTTAGTTTATTTAGTTTATATATTTGCTAAGGACTAGCAAAACTCAAGTTGGAGATCTGATTATACTTAAAATGTTAAATATTTTTAGTTTATTTTATGCAAGTGTAATCCAATTTCATTGATTAATATAAGAAGTTAATGATAAATTATTTTTATTAATCAAATTCCTCACTACGATATTTTTCTAGTATTTTCTAGTGTTTTTGCAAGGTTTTATATGCAAGAAAATCAAAGTATCAAAGTGTATCTCAAGTAATAGTTAAAATCTGTGCAAATACAGGATTGACTGTCGATAGTCAGGGGATAGTTGTCGACAACTGTCGACACAAAAAGACACCCGAGAGCCACTATCAATGGATCTGCTGAAGGGACTGGCCGCAGATTGATTTTCTAGGAATTTTTAAGAAGAATTAAGAGATTCTATGTAAATAAGATTCTTTCAGGGTTTTTGTAAGTCAATAAATAGCCAATGTAGTCGAAGTTTAGTAAGAAATAACAAAGAACAATGGATGATTATTTAGAATAGTATTTTAGATTCAAGATTTAGTTTTATTACTCGTTCATGGAAATCAATAGTAGAATTCTTTTTCTCTTAATTCATGGCTATGATGACTATAAGTGATTAAATTCTTGAAGTTAGATTAGATGGAATAACAAATCTTATGTAATTTACTAGTATATTTTCTATGCTTATTGGTTTTAACTGTTTTATGTAAAATTAATTTTGATTCTCTGTTATCTTTGAATGTTGTTATTTGAGTCTTTGATGTTTTATTATTTGATAATATTTTCGTTGCTTAGTTTTTAATATATCATGGACTCTTCAGGCACTGTGTAAACTTAGACTTTAAACCTTTATTTTTGTTATTCATATTATATACTTAGATAAAACATAAAATTTATATAGGATTAATTGGGAGAAATTATTCAAAGTATCAAGTTTACAACTTGACATAATTTTATGCTTTATTGAATTATTTTTCGGTTGTAAGAAGACCACATGATCTATATAACTAAGATAAAAAACATAAATATATCTAATAAATTATCCTATAGGGGAGTAACATCCTTGTGACCAACAATTTTAGTTAAAGTAAATTTTTATTTTAATTTTTTTTTTAGTTAATAAAAATCCAATCTTTACTTTTATTTTTTGTACCATAATTTATTTCTAGTACCACACAATTATGAAATAATCCTCAAGAGAACAATCTTGGGTTACTATCTTTATACTGCTTGCCGATCTCTTGCACTTGGAACTGTACAATTTTGATCGCAGTCAGCCATCAACTCTTCTAAAGGCAAGTCGACAAGTTCACACATCTGCTAGGCCAAACCGAAATCCACAACTCTCACTTCTAAAGATAAGCCATGATTAGAAAACTAGGCTTCCTTTGAAGGCCGAGCTACCATCTCCTGTTCTTTTATAAGAGTTTGGGCTGTTCTCTTAGATTCGCCCGTCAGGCATTGAAATTTTGCCTATACTTTGCTAGAGAGGAGACTACAAAGAGAATCTTTCAATCTCTGCTAGCCAACAGAAAATCCATGACCAAAGTTTGCATTGGTTGTGACTCTTTCAAGCTCATCAAATTTATGTCACCTGACATGGAAGATAAGAGCATGTCTATCAATGCCTAACTAAGAACATGCTCATCGGTCATCATGGCGTCCACGTAATTATTCAGGGTTTCGTAGAAAGTGGCTTGCACACTTTTGAATAAATTGGTGCACATGGCCATCATAGATGCTGACTTGATCACCTGTCATTCAGGCTTTGATAGAAACATAACTTCCATCATTAGATCATTTAAATTTAAATTTAAGAACGAATTGAACGAAGGGCCAATCCGGGAAGCCGAAGTACTCGCCCAGGTAGGTAAGGGGTCCATTATAAGAGGCACCACTGGCACAACAGTGATTGCATGTGTTTCCCTTGGAGTTGAAGTATCCGGTTCAAGAATGGGCCCATAAGCAAATCTGCGCTATGCTGAGGCTCGGTTAATATGTCTAAAAAAAGAAGAAATATCAAACATTAATACAGCGACAAGTTCCATGGGGTAAGCATGGGCACCCTTATAAGAGAGGAAAATTCTAAACCATGAAATTAAGAAAGGCATACCGAATGATCGGTGTAGGTCTAAGGCTAATCAAAGTGCGATGGTATTCACCACGCACAAAAGAAGTGAAATGTGTAATGGTACAAATTTTGGTAAAGCACAAAGTCTCATAAATCTACTTTGTAGCAGACGTAAAATTTGCATAGGGAAGCTGCAGAAAAACACATGTAAATTGCATACATGGCTGATGAAGCAGCAAAAGTAAAGGCTTTAAGTAATCAATACTTGAAGCTCTAGCTGCTACGCATATGTCAGTGGTCCCTAAAATAGATGCATCATATTCCTCTGTCGGAATGTCCATGGGAGCAACCTTGTCGTCGTCATCACTATCGCTATCCTCAATTAAGATAGTCTTCCTCTTGCTAATGGCGGTGGCAGAAGCTATCTGGTCCTCATCCCTTGAGTCATCTTTGTGAACTTACATTAGCTCTCTGGCCTCTTCAGCATATTCTGGAGATTCCCATGGAGGGCCACCAGCTTGCACAATAGGTGCCTCGCGGGCAATAGGATGAGGAGCATCTGAAAAAAGTTGCAGATTTTCAATTCTTACGGCTTTGCTAGTGTCTCCTGTGACTGCAGATGTCTCCTTGCTCACATCAGCTGCAATTCTGTTTGACAGAAACGAAGCAAGCCTTGTGACCTGAAGATTGGAAGAGTTAAGAGAAAGTGGCAAGGGATCCAAAATCATAGAATTTAGGATACCTACCACCTTTTCCTTTGTAGCAGTGTTAGCTCATGTGGCTTCCTCCAAAAGTTCATCCATTCTCGATTGGGAGGCCTCAGCGATCATACCCGAGGCTGCAATCATGGCCAATATAGTGGCCGAATGAACGACTTGCCCAATGCACGAGTCACTCGCTTCTTCCTCAGCCGTGGTGGTGGTGAAATAATTTTCGCTATTGAAGCTAGCGATGAAAGAGTTAGAGGAACAGAGGATGGCAAAGCAATAACAACATCACCATTAGCTTGTGAAGCATCACTGGTAGAAGTTGCGGGAACATCTTAGTGGTTGAAGGAGCTTGGTCCCTCGAATCATCAACCCTCATCTTTCTCTTTCAAACAATAAGGAGTGCCAAGGGTTCGTCTTTGGAATCCCCTCCAGTGCATCACTCTCATTTCTCCTATAAATTGAGCCGTAGTGGGTGCAGCTTCATCCTCCGGTTCTTCATCCTATTTTCTATCCTCATTGGAGGAGACTTTCTCTTCAATTTGTCTAATGCTGGGTAGATTCTCCAAGTACTTCTTAAATCCTACAATTTTAGAATTCTGGGATTTAGCGATAGCTTCTGCATAACGCTTGTGTATGCGTACCAATGCAGTGTAATAAAAATCATACTCTGGATCAATAGTATTACTTTCACTATATCACCGACAGAAAGCCAAAGTCGTCAGCAATAAAGGGTCCCTAGTTGGCATTTGAAAACTAGCACAAGTAGAACCCATAATTAAATGCCTCCAGCCTTGACACCGTCTACTAAGCTAGCCTTATATTTATGTCTCTCATTTTATCTATTATTGTATATAAGAAATGCTACTCGGGTATATTTAGTATATTTTTAGGTAAAACCTATTACTACAAGGATATGATATGAAATCACAAGAAGATCCAGAAAGAGCATGAGAGAAGAAAGGTACAGAAACATGAAGCTAGAAGCTATCAAAGTAGAATTTAGTTATGCAAAAGAGAAGAAAAGAACCAGATGATCAAACTCTAGAAAACAGAAAGTCAGAGCAGCATGCTCTGTAGCTATTTAGCGGCAATCACTGCTAATTAATGACAAAGTGGGGCCTACTAGAGTGCTTCCTTGTGCTGACTCATATGCGGAGTAGGACTCTTTTGTCCAAAATTCAGCATTGCTATTTGGCGGCCAACCACTATTTGGCGACAAAAGTAATGAATCTGTAACTGAAAATTTTGTAAGGGCTTTGTTGTAATTTTGTAGTTTACTTTCGTGAATGTGTTAGGGTTTTGAGATCCCGAGACCTATATCTTGGCCATGTCCTTATGGATTAGGATTTTCCATGCTTCATTGAGATTAATAAAATTAGAGGATTAAACCTTAAGGGCGACGGCCGCCATACTATAGCTCCATAGGTTATTTCTTATTGTTCATCGTGTTCTTCATAGGTGAAGTAGTTTAATTACATTTTAGATAATTTTTATTGCTTTTTAGTCTAGGAATTTACTTGTTTTGTAGTAAAAATTATATTTTTATTAGTTTTAATGCATAAGAATGTGAACTTGATTAATAAAAATATGAGTAGCTAGTTTTTCTTAGTTCTAGATAAAGTTAGGTATCAATTGTAGTATAATTATTATTTATTTTCTTCCTTAATGAACTAAAAAGATATAATTTTTCTATGATAAAATTGAAAGACAATAGTTTGTAAATCTAAGACTTTGATACGTTATGTGTAAGCTTCCTTTTGATAGCCTATGCTTGGTTAGAGTTTGGATTTATTGCTTTTAATTTTATAGATTCTATCAATATAATTTGCTTTCATGAAAAGTCACAAACTTTGATAAGTTATACTTGCATACAACTTATAATTCATACTTAGGGTGATTTGAATAAAAGTTAAATTAAAAAGATCATCTTTTTAATATAATCATAATTGTTTATGTTAGAAAAATAGAAGGAAGATAATAAAAATAGTACTTGGTTGAGAACTAGTGGATTCAATATTTTAGACTAATTTTATATAAAGCTAAAAAACCATCTAGAACTTGTTAGTTAACTTGCTAGAATAATAGAAAAAAATGAGATTGCAAAATTCCCAAGATCCTTGTAGGAATGATCAGTTTGCGCAGCAACTGCACTATGTACTTGTAGTTTGATAATTCACATCAAATTTTTGGCGTTGTTGCCAAGATCAACAGTGCTTTCTTTATTTTTCTTGCATCTTATGAGTTAACAGTATGTGTTGGGTGTGCAGAAGTCTTGAAATACATATATATGGAGCTAAAAAGGATCAGAGGAGCAACATAGAGTAGCTGCAGAAACAAAGGAGCCAAACCCCCTGGTTTTGCTACTCAACAGTGGCTAAAGCCACCATTTAATGGTAGGTGCTCAATTTTTTCCCTGTTCTGTGGTATTGGTTCCTTGTTTTATTAAAAAAATAAAATAATAATAAAAATAGCAGGAACATCATATTTTAGTTGATCATATTTCTTTCACTTTTCATCTCATCACACCATATCCGACACTTCTTGCATTTGTTTTAGGAAACTCACATATTCATCTGCATATGTTGGTTCTGCCATATTGGACCTGTGATTAATTTGGTTGACTCGTGAGATTAGATTTTATCATGGGTGACAAGATGGACCAACCAATTCTGATCCTTCAAGATCAATATTACCCGTTGAGTACATCACTACCGTTATGCATAAAACTTCTACAAGCTGCGGGAAAACATAGTGAGTTGAAACCACAATATATAAACATACTTCATAACTTCACTAGATCTGATTCTGAGGATGCCTACCTATTTATTACTGAATTTTAGGAATTTAATTTGCAACAGTTATCGGAGGATGAAATAAAGCTCTGCTTCATCCCATTTGCCCTAAAAGATAATGCCAAGACGTGGTTATATATAGCATACCTACTAATTCAATCACTACTTGGAATGAGTTTGTGATAGTATTACTGTCCCATGCATAAGATGGCTAGATACGAAATGCCATTAATCAGCTCCATCAAGTGCAAGGAGAGCTCTTCTTGATGTATCTGGAACGATTCAAGAATTTATAGTATAGTGCCCCTACCATACAATAGAAAAATGGCGGTTATGTCAAATTGTGTACAAAAGACTCGATTACACTTCATACACTCTTAGTCATTGTCAAGGGGAGTTTATGAGGAAGAATGAGGATAAAACATAGGAATTATTCGAAAACCTAGCATGGAAAACTTTGCAGTGGGATAGTCCTGCTGAAAATCCCAATACATTAACTTTTGCAAGTAAGGGCAAGATTTATAGTATCAACAACTCTATACCTATCGAAGCTAAGATTGTAGCCCTTGCTAGGAGAATCAAAGTGTTAGAAACTCCTAGTGCTCCACCAATAGGTCAGATTAATCAATTGTACCTTCCCACATGCTTCAATTGTGGAACTCCGAATTATGTCATGGAGTGTCCACTGTTAGTGAATCCAATGGGTCCGATAATTGAACAAGCGAATGTCTTATATCAACGACCCATGGACAATCCATACAATCCGAGGTACAATCCTAGATGGAGGAATCAGCTAAATCTTTTATTGAGTCAAGGGTAATATTATGGGGGCCACAACACCAAATGTAGCTTCCAACCAGTATTCAGTTCTTGAGACCAAGTGTGTGTCTATCAATACATAAATGCCATGAACTATTAGAACAATTAGAATAGACCTCCTGCAATGAACTCTTATCCACAACAGGGGTCTAATATTGATCATGATAGATGGCTAATTTCACTTGAGAGTTGTGTGGATAATCTTCTCAAGACAACATCCAACTTAGAAGCATCCAACTTAGACACAAATATGCAAAATATAATGAAAGTGTCTACTGACTTTATACAATAGACCGACCAGTAACTTCTTACAAATTCTCAGTTGATTAAGAGTCTAGAGCAGTAGATTGGATAGTTAATCATATAGCTGAGTGAGTGAGGGCCAAATTCCTTTCTGAGCCAACCAATGATGAATTCAAACTCCAACTCATCTCAGCTTGTTATATCTCATGTTCACCAATGCAATGCCATTTACATGCTCAGGTCTGACAAGTAAGTAGACAATAATGTAGCCATGCCCCTTAATTTCACTTCTACTATTCCGCAGGCTACACCATCTCTTTTTTCACACCCATCTCAATCACCTTTCTTGTCATCACATACTCATGATGAACCTGTTCCTAAGCTAAAAATACCATATCTCAATCGGTTTAGGAAATTTTCACCGTAAGTAGAGAAGATTCTCGAAATATTTCAGCAAGTGATGGTCAATATTCCATTCTTTGATATTATACAATAGGTTCCCACTTATGCCAAGTTTCTTAAGGATTTCTGCACTAGGAAATGAGTAAGAAATATTTTTTAGAAAGTCATTCTTGCTACAAATATATTTCAAATCCTTTCTAACTCATTATTTGTCAAATGAAATGATTTAAGTTCTCCACAATCTCATGCATAATTGAGAACACTACATTCTACTGGGCGTTGCTTAATCCAGGAGCAAGTGTCAACTTGCTTCAATACACTGTTCATTAGTAATTTGGGTTAGGAAAGGTTCAACCTACCAAGGACACATTACAGCTAGTTGATCATTCAATCAAGAGACCACTTAGTATGGTTGAGGATATGTTCATTAAGGTCTGTGAATTCATCTTTCCTATAAAATTTATTGTCTTAGAAACCGAACTGATCTCCAATCTACGGAATCAAATTTCCGTTATCTTAGGCAGATCAATGCTGACAACTTCAAATGCATTAATCGATTGAAAGAGTGTATCATGAGGCTATCATTTGGGAATATGATTGTGGTGTTTGATATATTCAACATGAATGAGCACATGTCAAGTTCCCTCATTTAAATTAACATGGTTCACAACATACACATCCATTCTATCTCTTGTGCTATGTTGACCACATTTGAGCAAATTTTTAAAAAGGAGCTCACGTTGTTAGATGAATTGGCACACACCTACTTTATGTATGTGACACTTTTGCAAGTGTGCAATTTGCTAATGAGTAAAATTCTGAGAATTTGCTTGCGGAGGAGCTCACATTACTTCAAGAGTTAGAAGGGCCGCCATACTTTATAGCTCATGACTCACTTGATCATACTGCACTTTTCATATCTCACGATATTCCTAGATGTGTGCTTGATATTAAAAATGATCGGAAAGTTTACATTAAAAATTTATATAATCCAATCATTAATATTTACATAAAGAAAAAGAGGAAGCGAAGATGGCACAAAAAATAAAAAAGATAATTTCATGACTTATAGGAGGCTGATGAAACACAATAATACACCCATTTCACATTTGAAACGTACACATTATGAAAGTGGAAAGTGATCAAGAGATCGTAACTATTTTCTGTGCGTTAATAGGATGACCTCTTTGAGATCGTGATATTTAACGATTCTTTTTATTTGTATATTATTTGTACAATAGATTTCCTATTTATTTTACCACCCTTGATTCATTTATAAGGACATACACGAGTTTAGCTATAGGGAAGGACTAAGAATAAGGGATTTTTTGTATTTTCTTTTTATTTTTTGTTCATAGGATTTTTGGGTTTCTTTATTTTATACATAGGATAGTTATTAGAGTATTTTGAGAAAAATTGAAATTTAAAAATTTTAAAAATTATTTTATATAATAAATCAAACTAATTACTAATAAAAGAATAAATTTAGATTTGAGATTTGATTAAAAAAAGTAGATTGGATAATACACTTAGAAATTTATAAGAAAATTAAAATGTGAAAATAAATACCACTAATGATAATTTTGATTTAATTATACATTTATCTTTCCACCTCACAATGGTTTATTAGGTTAAGGTTAAAAATAATTATAATTGAGTAGTCATTTCTCTCTAAATAAAAAATAGATAAAAAAGAATAAAGTTGTGAGCAAGGTATTAAGATAATGATCCTTTCTAAATCCAATTTTTCAAGAATTACTATGTAGTTGGTTATTTGTGCCTAACTAAGTGTAAATATTCACACGAGAGTATTTTTAAGAATTAGAGTATGTCCGAGTAATAAGATATTTGCATCTAAGGAAGTGTGAATATTTGTATAAAAGGTGAAATATTCACAAAAGAAAAAATGAGAAACATAGAAGAAAAATATGTATATATTTAGAGAGAAAGATGAATCACGAGTTACAGTTTGAGTCCAAAAGCAAAATAAACCATTATACGTGCACGTAGATGTATAGGAGCCAAAGGATTATTTGTTAGTGGTATTGAAAGATAGGATTTGAGTTTTGATTAAAATGATAAGTGTATTTGGTATGATGTTTGACTTAAAAAATTAATAATCTAAATGTGTTTTTGAATTTGTAGATTAGTAAGGTTAACTATAGAAAATATGTAAAAGATTTTTATTTATTTTGCACATAAATTTTTTTCTTAATTTTTATTTTTCTTATTTTTTTTTCCTTTATTCCTTAAACTCTTCTCTTTGTAATGTTTGTGACTAACATAACTAGAAACCCTCACGAGACACAACTCATCCACTAGGGTAAACTAGGGATTTAGTTGCTTGTTACACATTCTAAGTGCAACCGCGATTCCTGCTAAAGTAAATTAGGATTTTTCTTTTTCTTTTAATGTCTAAGTTTTGCTCGAGAAGTAGCAAAACATAAGTGTGAGAGCGTGATGGTGCCATATATTGTATATTTATATCCCTCATCTAATTTACTTATGTATATCTATATTTAGAGAGTTTTAGGTGAAATTATTAATATAAGGATATGGCATGAAATGACAAGAAGATCGGGAAAACCGAGTCCAGAAAGAGCACGAGAAAAAGCTACAGAAATATAAAGCTAAAAGATATCAAAGTAGAATCCAGTCATGCAAAAGAGAAAAAAAGAACCAGATGATCAAAATCCAAAAGCCAGAAAGTCAGAGCAGAATGTTTTGCTGCTATTTACCTGTTATTGCCACCAATTGATAGCAAAGTGGGGCCCATTGAGGCCGGGCTTCCATGCACTGACTCATACACAGAGTAAGACTCTTTATAAAAATTAACCTCCTTATTTTGCAGTCAATGCCGTTATTTGGCGACAATAGTAATGAATTTGTAAGTGAAAATTCTATAAGGTCATTATTGTAATTTTATGAGTCTGTAACTAGAAATTTTAAGAGTCCTGGGAGCAATAGCTGCAATACCAGAGCTCCATTGGCTATTTCTTGTTGTTCATCATGTTTTTCATATGTAAAATAATTTGAATGTTTTTAAAATAATTTTTATTGCTTTCTAGTTTAGGAATTTACTTGCTTTGTAGTATAAATTAGATTTATTAGTTTTCATGCTTAAAAATATGAACTTGATTAATAAAAATAGGGGTAGCTAATTTTTCTTAGTTCTACGACGTACATGAAGGTAGGGATCAACCGTAATGTTACTTTTATTTATCTTCTTCCTAAAAGAACTAAAAAGCAATGATTTTTCTATAGTAAGGTTGAAAGACAATAATTTGTAAATCAAAAACTTTGATACGTTATGCTTAAGTTTTATTTTGATAGTCTATACTTAGTTAGGGCTTGGAATTATTGTTTTTTATTTTATTTGTAGAAATCTCTATTTATATCATTTGCTTTTATGAAAAGTCATGAATTTTGATGAGTTATGCTTGCACACTACTTGATAATTCATGCTTCGGGTAATTTGAGTAAAAGTTAAATTAAAAAGATCATTTCTTAAATAAAATCGTAATTGTTTATGTTAGAAAGATAGGAGGAAGATAATAAAAAGAGTACTTAGTTGGGAACTAGTGTATTTGATGTCCTAGACTAATCTTAAAATAAATTTAAAAACCATCTTGAACTTATTAGTTAATTTACTAGAATAATAGAAAAGGCGACATCGCAAAATAGAGATCCCTGTGGAAATGATCTATTTACAATAGAACTACACTGTGTATTTGGAGTTAGATAATTCACATCACATATCGACTTGGAAAATATGACAACAACTGGCATCACCGCATCGGTACACCAAATGTGGAGCGAATACATTGTAACCACCGAATATTCCAGCTGGCAATGAATCCACATCACAAAAGAGACCCCAAAGATCGGTAGCGTTCATATCAGGGAAAATTCTGAAGAATCTATAGGCATTATAGTGGTCAATAGCTTTTCTTGCCTCCACTATATATTGGTGTTTTCACCATCTTCCTTCAAATTGACAAAGAGTGGGAAGATCATTTTTGTCGGCATCAACCCCATCAAACATCAACTCCTCATTGTGGGTCGCAAACCACACCATCAAATAGGCATATGGCATTTCAGCCCTTGGACTTGTCTTCTGCCCTCCTATAAAATGTTGGCAGAAGTTCTCAGTCTCCTATAGATTCTTCAGGAGATGGCTGGGAGTAAACCCAAAGATTACCCGTTGGCCAGTAAAATAGTATGGTAAAGATTCTTCAGAGTGAGACATTCCCTTGGTGATGAAGGAACTACGCACCTCTTCAACCACAAAATAACTTTCCAAAATCGCATCAGGCATCAAGTCAACACTGGCCTAATAGTGATAACTTAAAAGTATAGTGTTGGTAGCAAGACCCTCTTCGTTTTCATCCAGTACTCTCTTAGGAATCTTGTATTGCTCCAAATGCTTCTTTAGTTCCCCTCCTAAGGGTGCATTGTTGATAGCAATTGATCTAGTCTAGGCAAAGAAATATTCTGCCTGCTTCTTATGCCAAACAAAAGACTCCTTTTGACTATCGATACCAATTTGAAAATAGCAGACTAACTCCCACAACATCATGTACATGGAGGCATTCTGGTCTTTGAGCATGCTCAACTCTTGTGGCTTTGGAAAGTATTTCTCATAGGAGTAATCTCCCATCGATAATCCTGATACCATCCATTTCTCATGGAACCCTATGCCAGGTTCATTGTTGGGTGTAAGGAAAGTACCGAAAGATGGGGTGTACATCTCCAGTAAAATAAAAATATTGGGCAGGGTTATTATTGATCCCATATTGGGTAGTCTGTATTGTTGTGTACAAATCAAGTTCATACAATCAGGTCTCATACTTTTCAAGAATAAAGCTAGTGAGGCATTATGCCCACCAATCTATTTTACCAAAATTGATCCATCCAGCTGTGTGAAAATTTGCAGCTGGGTAGTTGTTCCCTTTCCCGGTCGGTTAATTCATTCTTAAAACTTCTAGTCATTATTGGTTCTTTAGTCACCGATATGTCATGGGTAATTACTCCTGAAAGTAAGACCATTACTTTGGTTAAGGGGCCACTTTGAACAAAATCATACCCTCTTTCGTGAATCGCCAAATTGGGAGGGAATCTTGTCTAGTGTGAGATCCCAGTTCATCGATTGATCCTCTATACAAGTCCTAAAGTACAATAGAGGATAATGGCATTCTAAGAGAGGAAGAGCATATACCATACACTCCCGATCATAATACCAAAGAACTGTTTCAATACTTGGGATATTCATAAGGCTAATTGCATCACCAAAAATAAAATTGGGATGATGTATCCTTCTTCCATCAGAACCAACAAACTTGATGCTAGTAATAATTTGGCGAAGAGTTGTAGGATCACACTTTTGAATTAAGTTAATCCTATCAAAATCACCGGGGTCCCTATATAGGGAAATATCCCCTTCAAATTGAAATTCGATATCGCCTCTCCAGACAGTAGAAGCCTCAATGGGCCGTTGTGACAAAAATGTTCTCCGAATTTGGCAAATTGCAAAAGAAATAACTAATATTGGATAGACAATCAAATGAGCGATGGTGACGACGAAAGTTAAAAGATAAGAATCTCCATCTTAGCCATGATGAAGAAACACTAACAATAGTGAGAAACGAGGAAAGTATTTCCCATTAGCAAAAGGTCTACTATAGCCAGCAATGAAAGAAACTTTCATCTTCGCTAGTGAATTATCTAGGGTTTGTTATCCCATCATCACCTATAACAATGGTAATACCCTCTGGCAAAAGACATTGAAGACTACAACTAGGACAAAGACAGAAAATCTTAACAATGGCTTCAAAACTAGATAGTCACCTCTAGATCAAAGTGACTATGATCAAATCGTACACTACTAAGTGTTAGAGATCGAAAAGTAGTAATAGGATAGTAAACTAAGATCGTTCTCTCAAAGATCATTTCGATTATTGTGTGACACTAAAAAGAATAAATTACGGAACTAAAGAAAATAGAGATTGGATTTTTATTAACTAAAACTAAAACTAAACAAAAGAGGATGTAAATTTATTAAAAATAAAATTGTTAGTCAGATCGATTTAATTCTCCCATAGAATAATTTAATTGATGTGTTTATGGTTTTTATATCTCACTTGCATAGATCACATGTTTTCCTACAAAGGAAAATAAATCAAGGAAGCACAAAATCTAACAAAGTTGCAAACTTGATTCTTTGAATAACTTCCCCTAAATAATCTTATATGAGTTTTGAGTTTATCTTAGTATGCAATATGAATAACAAAAAATAGATATTCAAAGTCTAAACATACACCATGCCTAAAGAGTCTACGACATATTAAAACTAAGCAATGAATATATCATCAAACAATAAAATATTAAAGACTCAAAATAATATCTTAATCCATTAAATGATATTAGGAAATCAACGAAATAAACTTTATATAAAAAAATTAAAAATACTAAGCATAAAGCTCACATTCTAGTAAATTACCTAAAATTTGTTATCCTATCTGAACCAACGCAAGAATTTAACTACTCATACTTATCATAATTATGAATAAAGAAAAAGAAAGTCTTCTATTGATTTATATGAAAGAGTACTAAAATTAAAATCTTGGATCTCTAAAGTACTCTCTTCTATCAATAATCTATCTTCTATGTCATAATCTCTCAACTATATTGGGCATTTATACCCTTTTACAAAACTCTAGCAAGAATTCTATTTACAAGAAAACTCTATTTTTCGCTCAAAAATTCCAAAAAAAATAAAATAGCTAACAAAGCCTTTGACAGCCCCATTTGTAATGACCCTAAAGCTTAAACCCATCTATCGATTTATTCTGTATCATCCGTATAAGTTTAGGAGCCTGGATACTGATATAGCTGGGTACTGAGTTAATTGAGTTATATCTTTTTTCTAGTATTTAATTTCAAATTCCATAGAGAGGGAAGCCTTGCAGCCTTCGTTTACCAAATTTGAGTTGAAATTGACCAAATAGCAATTTTGTAAATAAGATAAATTTAAGGGTTTTTAACAAGTTACATACCTATTTTCCAACAGCAATTTGACACAAAAAATTAATTTAGAAAAATCTAAAAAAATCAAACTTCTTCCTCTCGATTTCCTCTTCATTTTCTCTTCAGACCTCAAACTCTAATTCTCTCTCTCTATTTTTTGAAATAAATCACCAAATATTCAGACTGAGGGTGGGATGAAAATTTACTATTTTGTTCTAAGAGCATTGTTGTTGAGTTTAATCTCTTTAAATCAATTATAAACTTCTCCACTAATGTGGAAAAACCTTCTCCAGCTCCTGTCTTTGTTCCCTTAAGTGATTCTTGGAGAATTTTTCAATTTTTGAAAAGCAATCACATCCATATCGGTTTATTCCGATTCGGGTTCAACAAGAAGCAAGAATGTACTCTCAACCTTCAAACTTGTAATTTCTTAATGTAATTTCTTTTCATATAATCTTAGATATATTATTAACTATGTTTCATGATTATGAATGTCCAAACTTGCATGTAACTTGAGTTTCATTTCACATATCACCCTGTGCATGTTATACATGACAGAACGCATCGCTGTGCAAATATAAGTAACAATCCATCTTAGAACTGCCATAACTTGTGTATCCTAAATTTATTTGATCTCATTCCAGTGCCATTAGAAAATAATTTATAAAAATACAATTCTTCCGAGACAAGGGATCTAATTTAACTATTTACCTATCCAAAAATAACATGGAACTTCTGTCATAGCTGCTATGCTAGGCTAGCAACACTTTAATAATAGATCCATAGTAAATTGGCTATAAATTTAGTTCTAGAACTCCGATTAAACTCATTCAAACTTCATTAGATACCTAAATGAATTATCTAGAACTCTAATTTTATGTTCTAATTTAATTTTATCCTAGCTAAATCAAACTTGGAAATTCTCTTGCTTCTATACCAGGTCTATAGCAATAGGTCCATGGTAAATAAATCATAACTTTTGTTGTAGAATCTAATTAAGCTCATTTAAGATTCATTGGAAAGATGATTTCATTCTCTACAAATATACAAAATCTTTAGCATCTAATTCTATTTAGCGCTAGTCAAACAAGACCTGTAAATCTGATATGTCTACTGAGTTGCAGCAGCACGGCATGTATGTTATATCCATGCATGTATCTCTTCATTCATGATATAATAGCTATATACACATGTTCAATCACTCTTGTTATTTTATGTACATGGTAAGTTCAGATTTGTCATGCCTCATATTTAGGCATACATGCCAAATTCTGCATATATTACTTGATTCAAAATATGACATACATGCGTACATATTTATTTATGCATGTTATTACTTGCACATATTATTCTTTATTTAAAATGATACTTCACGCATATGAACATGCCCTATAATTCTTGTACCTATCAGTATTGCTCTTCTACTTGCCAGTATTAACATGCATGTTGGTTTACATGCACCATGTTTAATTATGTATGTTATTACTTGTACATATTATTTTTGCTTAAAAATAATACCTCACACATGTGAACATGTCCTGTAAGTTTTGTACCTGCCAATATCACTCTTGCACTTGCCAATATTGCCATGCATATTGTGTCATATTCACCTGGCTATTGATACATGTACCCATATTCCATATGTCACATTGATACTTAACATATATTACATTGTGAGTATGGAGAAAATGAATAGTGGAACAAAATATGTGTTGTGAAAGTTTTTGTCTTGTTTGGATGCATCCGCCAATATGTGTACCGACACTATTAGTTTCTTACTTATTTTGTTTCTTACTTGTGTCCTTAGCAGGACGTTATCCGGTTCAAATGAGGACCTTGAGGCTATGATTCCGAGTATGTACAGGATATTCAGTGTGGCTAGTGGTGTGGAATCCGATTAATATAAATCGGTCTTGGGTGCGTGGTACCGGATATGCACGGTACACTTCTAAAATACATGAATACTTCCACCATTCAATTCCAAACTAATAGCATTGGATTCGCATCCATTTGCCTGATCATGTCATATTATGCAAACTATGTACCACATGATTCTTGTTAGATAGTGCATACCTTGTTGCTTAATCCATGTATGCCATTATTCATGTTATATTTAACATACTTAAATTTTGTCATATTTTGCATATCATGGAATTCATGATCCAAGTTATATTTTGCATACTTCGTTGTTTATGATTCATTGGTATACATTTTTTATATTGTTCCTACTAGCATACCTTACTGATATGGTTTCCATAGTATTGCTTGAGCTTGAGTTTATATTCTTGTTTGGATTATGACCTCTGGGATTATCATACTCTAGCTCTGCTAGCCTTGATTGTACTATTCTAGAAGGGGGAACCAACCATTAGGATCCATATTTGTAGGAATAGATTGGGTGCCAGCAGGCAGCTTCTTATAGAATTTTTATCTTTTATGTGTATGTATCATTTTGGCCTTTATGTGCACATATATCTTACTTTCTAGTTCGGTTCATGGTATCCGGACACTCCTGTATATGTACAGTACTTATATTTCTCTATTCTGATATTGTACTTGACTCTATATGAGCAACCTTTTTATATACATATTACTTATTATTTTAGTAAACCCGTTTTTGGATATTACTATATTCTTACCTGTGATGTTATAGCAAATAGATTCAGACATGTGGTTTATATTCTATATTCGAGCTTCCATATCTCTTGCCTTTGTTTGTATTGAAAACAAAAAAAGCCCCGTACACTCCGGTATTGAGAGTACCTGCTGACAGCAATTTATTGGTGACACCTACCCATTTATTGGGACAAACACTAGAGTCCACCTGTATGGTTTCGGGGCGTCACACCATTGACAGCCATTCTAGGATTTACATTACATTGATGCCTATCAACAGCCAAGAGCTAGCCGTCAATAGCCAGACCAGTAAAATCACAGTTCTGAGTTGATACTTGAGATACACTTCGATTCCTTCATTTCCTTGCATATAAAACCCTGCAAAAATACTACAAAACTCTAGAAAAATATCATAGTGGAGAATTTGATTAATAAACATAATTTTTAATTAATTTTTTGTATTAACCAACAAAATTGGATTATACTTGTATAAAACAAACTAAAATAACTACACTTTCAAGTATAATCACACCCCCCCCCCAACTTGAGTTTTACTAGTCCCTAGCAAAATTATCAAATTAAAAAAATAAACTAAGGACCTAATAAAAAGAAAATAAATCCTAACTCGCTTTTGTAGGAATTATGATTGCACTTAGCATGTGTAACAAGTCATTAAACCTCTTAGTTACCCTAGTGGATGAGTGTTGTCTTGTAAGAGTCTCCAGTGATGTTACCGACAAACATCAAGAAATATTTGAGTTCAATAAATAAATAAAAGAAAGAATAAGGATAAGTGTAAAATAAAGAAAAAGATAAATGTTAGTATCCGATTGTTAACTACTTTTTTTTCATTTCATCTCTTTTCCATATCAATCTCAATTGGAGATACATACACAAATATTTATAAAGACGTCAACCAACAAATCAGTTATAATCTAATACCTTTATATATCTATCATGATCGTTTAAATCATATCATAGATATACTTTACTTTCAAGTATCCTCTTCTATGCACCCTTGTAATTGTATGTATGTATGTGTATATATATATATATATATACACATACACACACACATATATACACATACACACACACACACACACACACACACACACACACACACACACATATATATATATACATATATATATATATATATACACATATATATTCTTTTTTTTTCATTAACACTTGCCTTTCATGTGAACATCCATACTTATTGAAGCATAAACGCCAAGTTACTTAACTCATATTTATAATAAAAGTCTATAAATATCATTCGTGTGAATATGCATACTTACCGAGGTGCACGAACCGAACTACTTAATACTTACTTTCTCTTACTTATTATATATATATATATATATATTATATTGTTTATTTTTTATTTTCCTGATGTATATTGCCTTAATACTAGGCTCACTTTCCTTTTTATATATATAAGATAGGCCTTTAAGTTTTCTCTTTGTGATCAACTTTTCATGACTCATTGTATAAGTGTTCAGAGTGCATATTGGATTCAAATTTTAAGTATCAATATATCTTATTATTAGATTTAAAATCTTAATTAAGATTACATAAAACTACTATCCTATAAATATCAATATTAAGATATCAATCTCATAAATATGCAATGTAAAATACTTCTAATCTTATATTTTACTTCAAAGAAATGAAAAAAAATTGAAAACTTTTTAAAATAGGTTAATTAGTTAGTTATAATACAATAAAGTACAGTATATTTATCTTATCTCCCAACTAAAATTATGCAATGTCTGTATTGCATCAAGAATACAATTATGCAAACAATATATTAAGAAATAATGTAAGAAGTCAAGGGTAGAAATCGCCTGGTTTTGATGCTTGTATAGAAAATTCACTCTCTCAAGTAGTCGATATCAATTATGCTACTAATGATTGCCTTTTTGTCACTTGCATCTTTGACATTGGTGGAATCCTGTGGTCCTCTAGCTCATCTCTTCATCTTCATTGGGAGAAACGGGGGCATCCTCACCAGCAATTCGTCTATATAATTTGGTGAAAAACCTATATTGACATAGTTAACAATGCTCGATTCGGGCTTGCTGAGTCTCGATGACTTGCAGCCTTTCATTAAATGTATTAGTCATTCTTATTATTGACTCGTTAAAAGTTTGAAGTGTAATCTCTTCTAGTTGGGCCATTGCAGCTGCTATACCTCCTTGTTCTTGTTGTTGCTCTCCAGGGCCAAGATGTGGGGCAGCACCTTGAGGTTGCTCTTGTGGCATATTGATGTGATAATTTAACCGCAAGCGCACAGTATCGGTGTAGCACTTTACAGATCGTCCCACAGAGATCTTAGGTGTTTTACAATTCTTACTAATTTTTTATTCTATCAGATTAACTACGAGTTTCTAAATTGAGAGAAGATTAGTTTTAAGTTCTAGAGATTAGCCTAGGATTTCAAATCAATTAGAATAATAGCCTAACAATGAATTATCTCTTTCTTCCTAAATTTTTAATTATGCACGATCAAGGAACACATTAAAAAGGTGATCTTTTTAATTTGATTTTAATTAAGTGCCCCTAAGTATTACCTATCAAGTGATATTCAAGTATAGACCATCAAAGATAACATCATTCATAAAAATAAAATATATCTAGTAGCTAATCTTATAAACAAAAGTAAAGAAATAAACTTCAAATCCTAATCTAAGCATAGGCTATCAAAAGACTAAACTTAAGTATAACCTATCAAAGAAATTAAATTTACAAGTTCATTCTCTTCAATTTATTTATAGGAAAATCTTGTTAATAATTCTATAAACAAACAATATGAATTCCAAATCTCATCTAAGTATAGATTATCCAAATATGAATTAATCATAATCTATCAAAGAATTATGATCTAAGAAATTGATCTTTTATTTATTTATAGAAAAATCATAAATTTATTTTTTTTAGGAATAAGACGAGATAAATCTATGTTAGATCTATTAAACTAACTTCATCTACATTCCAGGGCGAAAGAAAATTAGTTACACATAATTCTAATAAGAAAAATCCTATTTTTATTCTTCAGAGCAATACAATCTAATCTAGAAATCAATATAAATCAAAACTTGAAAACAATTAAAAGAGAATTAGCTAAGAAAAATTAAAGAACAGTAAAGAATACCTCTAGAGTCGGTATGGTGACCGTCACCCCTTTGGCAAAATCTTAATTTTATTAATTAAAATTTCGAATACAAAACTATATCCTATTTTCTCTATTATTCTACATGAAACCCTAAAATACAAGGATACGGCCAATATATATGCTTCGAAAAATCAAACCTTAATTTTGATACAACTAAAAAACTAAAAAATTACGTCGAAGACCCCGCAGAAATTTCTCCCAGAGGGTCCCACTTTTTGCCGCTAATTGGCAGCTAATGCCGCTAAATAGCGGCTTAAGCTTGGATTTATTTTCTGATTTTTCTTCTGCATGAGTCTCTTGTCTTGATCTCTTGATTTTGCTGACTGTATTGGACGTTGACTCTCTACAGCATCCTAATCTTGTAGCTTTGCTCAATTTAAACTATTTTATAGAATTGGTTTCCTAATCCGGCTATGATTTTATGCCATCTCCTTGTAGGAATCGGATTACCTGAAAAACAAACTAAAAATATCCAAGTAGCATTATTTAAATACAAAAATAGATAATATGGAGGCTATAAATATGCAATATATGGCACTCATCACACCCCCACACCTATTTTTTGCTAGTTCTCGAGCAAAACCTATACCTAAAAAGAAAAAAAAATCCTAACTCACTTTCGTAGGAATCGTGATTGCACTTAGCACGTGCAACAAGCCATTAAACCCCTAGGTTACCCTAGTGGACGAGTTGTGTCTCGTGAGGCTTTGCAGTGAATCTACCCACAAAATTCATGAAGAAAATAGATTTAGGAATAAAGAAAAGAAAAATAAGGATAACCGAAAATCAAGAAAATAAAAATTTTATACAACAGAAAGAAAAAAAAATCTTTTTTTAATATTTTTTAATTAATCTCACTAATACACAAACTCAAGAACGCATTTAGATTATCAGTTTTTAAATCAAGTGTCATATCAGATATACTAATTATTTTAATCAAAAATTTAAATTCTATCTTTCAATGCCCACTAATAAATAATCCATTGGCTTCTATACATCTATGTGCACGTGTGATAGTCTACTTCGGCCTTGGACTCCAACTAGAACTCATGATTCATCTTCTCTCTCATAACAATTTTTTCTTCTTTTTTTTTAAGAATATTTCACCTTTCATGCAAATATTCCCGCTTGCTTAGGCGCAAAGTACCCGATTACTTGGATCATACTCTTATTCACTCTTGAGGCTATTACCTTATTATCTGGCGCACCCTATTTTTTATCACTCTCGAGACTATTTCTTTAATACCAGGCGCACCCTATTTTTTTATTCTCACTTTTTTCCTCTTTTTTTTTTTTCTTTTTTTGTTGTTTAAAGAGAGAAGACTTACTCAATCTTTATCATCTTTGTTCTTAACCTAATAAACTAATGCAAAGTGAAAAATAGATGTATAATTACCTCAAAATTACTGTTAGAGGTATTTATTTTTTGAATTTTAATCTTTTTCATAAAATTCTGAGTATATCGTCCAATCTACTCTCCTATCAAATTTCAAATCTAAATTTGTCCCTTTATTTATAATTAGGTTGATCTATTGATGAAAATATATAAGTTTTTGTTTTTTTAGTTTTTTTTTAAATTTTTAAAAGTTTTTTAATTAGTTACCCTAAAAACTACCCGAAGTTAAAAATAAAGAATCCAAAAATCTAAAAATAAAAAATCTAAAAATAACTAAAAATCCTAGAAAAACACGAAAAAAATATCCTAACCCACTCCCCCAAACCTAAACTCGTGTATGCCCTCATACACAAACCAAGGGTGCTAAAATAAATAAGAAAACTATTATACAAATAATAAGAGTCGTAAAAAGTTATGATCTCAATATCGTTACCCTATTAACGCATGGAAAGTGATTATGACCTCTCAATCACTTCCCAATTTCATAATGTGTGCATTTTAAACATGAAGTTTGTGCATTATTATGTCTCATCATCCTCCCACAAGTCACGAAATTAACTGTGTGCTTCTTATGCCATCCTCGTTTTTTCTTTGTCTACATGTAAGCATTAATAATTGGGTTAAAGAATTTTTCATTATAAACCTACAAATCATCGTTAGTAACAAGCATATATGTAAAATTATCGTGAGGTGAGAAGAGTGCTATATCATCAAGTGAATGTGGTGGTGGCCCTTCTAACTCATGAAGTAGTGTGAGCTCCTATGCAAATAAATCTTGAAAAGTTTGCTCATAAATCAATGGCACATTTGTTCAAGTGTCATCATACATAGAATCAGTATGTGTCAATTCATCAATAATATGAGCTCATCTTCGAAAGTTTTCTCAAATGAGAGTTCATCATCAGTGCAAGAGGTAGAATGAGAGTGCAAACTGTGAATCATGTTTAGCTCAATGAGGGAGCTCATTGTGTGCTCATCCATATTGAATATGTTCAATGCCACGGTCATGTTCCCAAATAAAAGCTTCATGAGACCACTCATGCAATCAATTAATGCATTTAATATTGCAAGGAATGATCTACCCAAGATAATGGGAATTTGATTTCGTGGATTGAAAATTGGCTCAGTTTCTAAGACAATAAAGTCTATAAGAAAGATGAACTCGCCGAACTTAATGAGTATATCTTCAACCACCAAGTGGTCTCTTGATCGAACGATCAGCTAGATTTAATGTGACCTTAGTAGGTTGAAGTTTTTCTAAACCCAGTTGCTGATAAATAGTGTAAAGAAGCAAGTTGACACTTACCCCTAGATCAAGCAATGCCCTATCAAATGTAGTATTCCTAATAGTGCATGAGATTATGAGGAAACCTGGATCTTTGTACTTGACAGGCAAGAAGTTAGATAGGATTTGCTATATATTTGTAGCAAGAAAAACTTTCTCAGGAACATTTCTTACTCATTTCTTAGTATACAAATCCTTTAGGAACTTGGTATAAGTAGGAACCTGTTATATAATGTCGATGAGTGGAATATTAACCTTTACCTACTGAAATATTTCAAGAATCTTCTCTTCTTGTGGTGAAGGTTTCTTAGACCGATTGGGATATGGTGCTTTCGGCCTAGGAACATGTTTTTCTGAATGAGTATGTGATGGTGATGGAGGCGATGGAGATGGTTGTGGAGAAAAAGGTGGAAAATATGGTGTAACCTGCGAAATAGAAGGAGTGTGATTATGGAGCATGGCTACATTATTGTCCACTTGTTTGCCAGATCAGAGCGTGTGAATGGCATTGCATTAGTGGACATGCAACTGATTGGAGTTAGAGGAACTAGCGCTAGGGTTTGTTAAGATTGACTTGGGAACATACCCCTGCCACATTCACTCATTTGACTCACTAATTATCCAACCTGCTACTCTAAATTCTTAATAGATTGAGAGTTCACAGTAGGCACTATCTGTTCTTTGAATAAAATTCGCTGACACTTTCATAAAATTTTGCATGTGCGTGTCAAGGTTGGACATATGCGTGTCAAATTTTGATTGAGACTTAAGAAGATTTTCAACGTTTTTCTCAAGTGACTGGAGTCACTTTTTTTGATCATTATTAGACCCCTGTTGTGGATGTGAGTGGTTTTGTGCAAGAGGTCTACTCTGGTTGTTCCCATGATTTGAAGCCTTTAGGTATTAATAAGCACCCATATTTGGTCTTGGAAACTGACTAGTAGCTGGAGGTTGCATGTTGGGATTGGGGGATCCCTGATATTGCCGCTGACCCAATAAAAGATTTGGATAGTTTCTCCAGTCAGGATTGTATGTAGGAGCGTAAGCATTATTCATGGGTTGTTGATACAAGGCGTTAGCCTGTCAAGTATGGAACCCATGAGATTTACTAATAGTGGACACTCCTCCATAACGTGATTTGGAGTTCCGCAATTAAAACATGTGGGACTTTGGATTTAGTTCACTTGACCCACTAGTAGAGTACTAGGAGTCTCCAATGCCTCAATTCTTCTCATAAGGACTGCAATCTTAGCTTCGGCAGCTATAGAGCTGTCGACATTATGAATCCCACCCTTATGCGCAGAAGTTGATGTACTGAGCTTCTCAGCTGGATTCTCTCATGCATAGTTTCCACGATAAGTCCTCAAGGAAGTCCCATGCTTCATCCTCGTTTTTTCTCATAAACTCCCCGAACACATGGACTCAAGAAGTGTTTTGGATGTATAATCGAGTCCTTCGTACATGATTTGACACAACCGCCACTTTTCTATCGCATGGTGATGGCACTGAGCTAATAGATACTTGAACCGTTCCAAGTATTTCCAGAAAGGTTATCCCGGCACTTGACGGAATTGATTAATCTGATTTTGAATTCTTATCGTCTTGTGTGTGGGATAATACTTCTTAAGAAATACTGCAACGAATTCATCCCAAGTAGTGATCGAATCAGTAGGCATACTATACAATCACTTCTTGGCATTATCCTTGAGTGCAAAGGGGATGAAGAGGAGTTTAATTGCATCCTCTGAAAAGTGCTGCAGTTTTATCATCATGCATACTTCCTAAAATTCACTGAGAAAGAAATATGCATTCTCTGAATCAGAATTAGTGAATTTAGAAAGCATACTGATATACTGCGGTTTCAACTCATAGTGATTATCCACTTCTTGTGGAAATTTGATGAATAATGGTAGTGATGTACGTAACGCGTAATAACGATCCTGAAAGATTGGGATCGGTTGGTCCATCTTGTCTCCCATGAACAAATCTGATCTCACAAGTCGACCAAATTGATCACAGGTCCAATGTGACATGAACAGCGACCGTGAGTGTATGCGTGAATTTCCTAAACTAATGTAAGAAGTGGGATGTGGTGGAGATAAAAAGGTGGAAGAAATATGATCAAACAAAAAATGTGATTCCTACTGTTAATACTTTTTTTTAATTTTTTTTACAAAACCAGAGAACCAAAATACAAAACTGGAGAGAAACAGAGGTCAGAATGTACCTGTTCTGCCACCAATTTGCGGTTCTTGCCACCAAATAGCGGCAGAACCAAAGAGTTTGTCTCCATAATTTCTGCTACACGGTCCTAAAGCTCCTCTGATCCCTTTTGTCTTTCTGTATCTACAATTTCTGGTCCCTGCACACTCAACACACATTGTTAACCAGTAAAACGTTAGAACAAGCAAGAGAATATCGTTGATCTCCGGCAACAGCTCTAAAAACTTGATATGATGATTTAACAGCAAGCGCACAGTACCGGTGTAGTACTTTACAGGTCGTCCTACAGAGATCTCAGGTGTTTTGCAATTTTTACTAATTTCTTAGTTCTATCAGATTAATTATGAGTTTCTAAATTTAGAGAAGATTGGTTTTAAGTTCTAGAGATTAGCCTAGGATTTCGAATCCATTAGAATAATAGCCTAACAATAAATTATCTCTTTCTTCCTAAATTTTTAATTATGCACGATCAAGTAACACATTAAAAAAAAGTGATTTTTTTTAATTTGATTTTAATTAAGTGCCCCTAAATATGACCTATCAAGTGATGTTCAAGTATAGGCCATCAAAAATAACATCTTTCTGAAAAACAAATTATATCTAGTAGATAATATCATAAACAAAAGTAAAAAAATAAACTTCAAACCTTAAGTATAACCTATCAAAGAAATTAGATTTATAAGTTTATTCTCCTCAATTTATTTATAGGAAAATCTTGTTAATAATTCTATAATAAAGAATACGAATTCCAAATCTCATCTAAGTATAGATTATCAAAATATAAATTAAGCATAATCTATCAAAGAATTATGATTTTCGAAATCTATCTTTTATTTATTTATAGAAAAATCATAACATTATTTATTTTTAGAAAGAAGACGAGATAAATCCATATTAGATCTATTAAACTAACTTCATCTACATTCTAGGGCTAAAGAAAATTAGTTACACATAATTCTAGTAAGCAAAATCCTATTTTTATTCTTGAAAGCAATAAAATCTAATCTAGAAAGCCATATAAATCAAAACTAGAAAACAATTAAAAGAGAATTAGCTAAGAAAAATTAAAGAACAGTAAAGAATACCTCTGAAGTCGGTATGATGACTGTCACCCCTTCGGCAAAATGCTAATTTTATTAATTAAAAATTCGAATACAAAACTATATCCTATTTTCTCTATTATTCTACATAAAACCCTCGAATACAAGATATGGCCAATATATAAGCTTCAAAAAATCAAACCCTAATTTTGATACAACTAAAAAACTAAAAAATTATGTCAAAGACCCCGTAGAAATTTCACCTAGTGGGCCGTCGTTAATTGGCGGCTAATGCCGTTAAATAGCGGCTCAAGCTTGGATTTATTTTCTGGTTTTTCTCCTGCATGAGTCTCTTGTCTTGATCTCTTGATTTTGTTGACTGTATTGAACTTTGACTCTCTGCATTATCCTAATTTTGTAGTTTTGCTCACTTTAAACTCTTTTATGGGCTTGGTTTTCTAATCCAGCTATGATTTTATGTCATCTCTTTGTAGGAATCGGATTACTTAAAAAATAAACTAAAATACACGAATAGTATTATTTAAATATAAAAATAGATAATATTAAGGCTATAAATATGTAATATATGACACTCATCACATATGCTACTCTTGCTGTGCGTGTCGAGTGCTCATGCTTCTTCGAATGGTCATATCCATAAATGGTTGCATTGGCTGGGCAATTGTGTCAGCTGATGACAAATCGATCCCATTGTTCATGCAAATTTTCATTATCAGAGATGACAAAATTAGATTTGGTTTTGTCAATCTCGGATGTTGGATGCACTCATGGGCTTGCCCCATGCTTTGAATTATTATGAAATGTATGATAGACGAGACATCAAATGGGTGCCTTTATAAAATCATATTTAATAACACCACGTCCCTTGAATATAATTCTGTTGTTATAGAGGAAGATAAGAATTTATATTTGATAAATAATCTTATCAAAACGTACTCCTGCCTTAGGTAGCCCACTTTCAAGACACTCTCATTAAAAGCAACATCACTGATATGTGTGCAGAGCTCTTTGAATATGCAGGAGCCAATTGGTATTTCATTCACTCTCTCAACAAATGATGGATGTTCTTCAAGCAAATCGAATACGGGGATGGCTATTAAGATCTCCTCCATTGTGAATGGCACTTCCTTGCCCATCCCTTACTATTGAGTATACATATTAATCTCCAAGTACTGGTTGCAGATTAGAATAAAATTCACACACTATTTCTTTGCATGCCAGCGTATGTCTATGCATTGTATATGCTTCTAATTCTGCAGCATGCATCTGTGCTATGAAGGAAAGATTTTTGTGTATCTTTGCATTATCAACTACTCATTCGGGAAAGAGCTTGAATTCCTTATACTTCTCTAATAGTTTCTTATTAGCCTTTGTAGCTCTATATATCTGTGGAGGAGATGAATTTGAACAGCCTTCTCTCTGCCTCTTAAAAACGATTTGATTTCTTGGTCTCATCCTAAAAGGTAAACACAAAAATACATCATAATTATTTTTTCTCAAAGTTATGAATTTAACACACATTATATATTATTTATTCTATTTTTATTTTGTTTTAATTTCTTTTTCCCTTTTTGTATTTATAATTCTCAATTTCTCTTTCAAATATAAATCAAACTTTACTTTAATTTCATTCCTAATGCATGAATTTGATATGTGTTAGTTATTCAAACAACCCATGAATTATTATGCTAAAAAGTGAGATTTTTATTTGATTTTACCTTTAAATTAGCATATATTTTCAATTATTCTGAGAATTTCATCAAAAATCAGTAAAAATTTTCTAAACCACTCCAAATCTACTAAGAAGTAATGATCTATCTTTAATCTGCTCCAATTTGCCCATATAAATTATAGATCTAGGTTTTTGGAGCAAAAATTTACTTTTTATGATGAACAATCCAATGAAAAATCAAAAAGATGAAGACTTATTTCCTTAGAGATCTTACAAGATTTGAAACAAATTGTGTGGGATTGGGTTTTAGCCTTCGAAAGGGAATAATCTCACTCTAGGTTGTTGTAGAAGGGAGGTTAGGATTTGGTTTTGGAGAAAAAGAAACTCGAAGATCTATTTATAATTGAAGCTCTCTGTCGATGGCTGTCGACAACCACTTCGACAGCAGGTTCGATAGCTACTCTTAGAGCAAAAATTGCTCTACAGTTAGCGACTGTCAACAATCGCTTTGACAGCGTTTTCAACAGCCGCTCTCTATTTGAGAGTTGTGTCAAGCCAAAAATTTTTTCTTTAATTTTTCTAATTATTAGTCTTTAGACTAATGTTTTTTCTAAAATCTAATTGTTAATTCCTAATTCCAAAATTAGTTCTAAACTAAAAGTTAGTACCTAATTCTAAAGTTAGTGACTATGAAAGATATTTGATTTGAAAATGTGAAAATTTTTGCAAAAGAAAAGGAAATAAAATTTCAAAACAAAATCGTTGAAAACATCATAGGTATCAAAACTAAGTTATTTTTATAAGCAATCCCCTCCAACTTAAAATGTACATTGTTCTTAATGAATTGATATTTCTACTTACTCAATTGAGAACAAATAAAATTTAAGAGAGAGAGCTTAGAAATTACCTCGGTACGGTACTCATGATGTAACAACTGTAAAACAAAATTATTAGTACATAATATACAAAAATATACATTGTGTCTCTGTTTAGCTTGTAATCAATGAAATATCGGAGGATCCACTAGATTGTGGGATTCCTCCATGTGCTTTGGAAATTCCAAGGAATGCTTGAATTGTTTTCCGTTTACTTTAAATGTATGACCATTTTTAGGATTTTTGATATCGATTGCGCCATGCGTATACACATTTTTAACCACGAATGTTCCAGTCCATCGTGAATGTAACTTTCTAAAAAATAGATGAAGGAATGAATAATATAGAAACACTTTGTCAGAAGGATGAAAACATAGCATGCGATATGGTGATCATGCCATATTCTCATTTTTTTCTTTTGAAATGTGTGAGTTGTCATATGCATCATGTCTTATCACTTTCAATTAATTTATTTGTGATTTTTGTAATGAGCCAGCTGAATTGAGATCTAAATTAATTGATTTGATTACCCAATAAGGCTTGTGCTCTATCTCTATAAGCAAATGACAAGTTTTTTCATAGACTAGTTTGTATGGAGACATACTTAAGGGTGTCTTATATGCAGTACGTTGAGCGCATAAAGCATCAGTTAGTCTAAATGACTCATCTTTGTGAATCGGATTAAATATTTTCTCTAAAATTTGTTTGATTTTCCTGTTGGCCAATTCAACTTGTCCATTCGACTATGAGTGATAAGGTGTAGAAATCATGTGCATGATGTAATATTTCTTCATCAAATTTTCAAAGGCTTAGTTGCAGAAATGAGAACCCCCATCGCTTATTATTGCTTTATAAACTCCAAATCAATATATGCTCCTTTAGAACTTTGATAATAGTTTGTTGATCATTGTTTTCATATGCTTTAGCTTCTACCCATTTAGAGACATAATCGACTACTACGAGGATATAAACATATCCATCAGAAATAGGAAATGGTCCCATAAAGTCTATGTCTCAACAATCATAAATCTCAATTGTAAGTATAGGTGTTAGAGACATTTCACTTTTCCTAGTTAACTCTCCTGATTTCTTACATGACTTGCATCATTTACAAAATTTATATGTGTCTCTAAATATAGTAGGCCAATGGAATCCATATTGAAGTATTTTAGCAACTGTCTTTTAGATGAAAATGGGCCCCACATGCTTCTGTATGACAGAAGGCAAGTATGCTTTGAATCTCATCATCGGGTACACAACGCCTAATGATTTGATCTGAGTAATATTTAAATAAATGAGGGTCATCGAAAAATAAATGGCGTACCTCATATAAGAATCTTCGTTTGTCTTGCATACTCCAATAATTTGGCATTTCACCTGCAACAAGAAAATGCATAATATCAGCATTCCATGGAGTTGTTCTAATTGAAAATAGCTGCGTATTAGGAACTCCCTAATTGGTAGCTTATCATTATCAAAAGTCAATCATGAGAGGTGGTCAGCAACCACATTCTCAACTCTCTTTTTGTTTTTACTTTCAAGATCAAATTCTTGGAGTAGTAGTATCTATCTATCTACTTAATTGCAGCTTTGCATCCTTCTTTGATAAAAGATATTTGAGCACTGAATGATCTGTAAAAATAATTATATATGAGCTCAAAATTTATGAACAAAATTTATCTAGAGTAAAAACTGCAACTAGAAACTCTTTCTCTATTAACGTATAATTCGTCTGAGCATTATTGAGAGTCGTGCTAGCGTAGTAGACTACGTAGGGCTTTCTATCTCTTTGTTGCCCCAATTCTGCTCCAATTGGATAGTCACTTGTATCGCACATAATCTCAAATAGAAGTGACCAATCCGGAGGTTGCATAATAAATGTTGTGATGAGCATCTCCTTAAGGGTTTTCAAAATTGTTTGCCATGACTAGGTCCATTCAAACTTTCACATCTTGCACAAGAAGGTGAGAATGGGCTCTAGCAATAGTACTAAAACCTTCATAAGCCTTTTATAAAAACTTGCATGTACTATGAACAAACATTTGTCTTTCACGGTTTTAGATATTAGTATTTGAAAGTAGACTCAATCTTAGTTTTATCTACTTCCATCCCTTTCAGATGAAACTATATGGCCTAACATTATACTTTTTGTAACCATGAAGTGACATTTCTCCCAATTTATGAGTAGATTGTTCTGTTGATATTTTTTAAGCACAGATCCTAAATTAGTCAAGTAAGATTCGAAACTATTTTTGAATATGGAGAAATCATCCATAAATACCACTAGATAATCTTCAACCATATCACTAAAAATACTTATCATACACCTTTAAAATATTGTGGGCACATTGCATAATCTAAATGATATTCTTTTAAAAGAAAAAGTACCAAAGGGATAGGTAAAAGTTATCTTTTTCTAGTCTTATAAAGCAATTTCAATATGATAATAGCCATAATAATCATCAAGAAAATAATAAAATTCATGCCCAGCAACTCTTTCAAATACTTGGTCAAGAAATGGTAGCAGAAAGTAATCGTTGCATGTTACTTGATTTAATTTTCAATAATCTATGCACATATCTCAACTCATAGTTGTACGAGTGGTATCATTTCTCCATCCTCGTTTTTAATGACTATTAACCCACTCTTTTTCAGAACAACTTGGGTTAGACTTACCTACTTACTATTAATAATTGGATAGATGATGTCAACATCAAGAAGTTTTAATGGCTCAGTTTTAACCGTTTCCTTCATGGCAGCGTTAAGCCTTCGTTGCATTTGCCTAATAGGCTTGGCTATATCTTTGAAAGTGATGTGATGCGTATAAATAAGGGGGTCCATACCTTTTATGTCTGTCATGTTCTATCCAAGAGCTTCTGTATACTTTCGCAATGTCGATATTAGTTCGCTCTTCCTGATTCTCATCAAGATGCACTGAGATGACTACAAGTAAAGTTTCCTTAGTTCCTAAAAATACATACTTATGATCTTCAGATAGCGGTTTTAGCTCAAGTATTGGTATTTGGTGGTATTAATTTCTTTGCATTTTGAAGTAACTCTTCATACACTTCTATTTTTGGGATCCATCCCGTCATATTCGAATATTGAGCATCAGTTAAATGTTTAATAATTTTATTGGCATGTTCGGAATTGAGATAATCAAGGAGATTGTCATTCATTGTTAATACAAGCTCCAAAGGACCAAACATGCACAATGATACGAATCTCCTTCTTCACAAATTTGCTTAATCTAATTAATTTCTTGCACTTCATCATTATCAATATTCAATTGTTTGGAAATATTAAAAACATTAAGTTCAAGGGTTATGTTTCCAAATGAAAACTTCACCACACTATTTCTGCAATTTATAACCACTTTAGTCGTAGCTAAAATTGAACGTTCGAGGATAATAGGAATATGAAGACGTGAATTCCTTACTGGTGTAGTATCGATAATTATAAATTCTACTAGAAAATAGAAGTTCTCACTTTGCACTAAAACATCTTCCACCACACCTTTAAGTTACCTTTCTAACATGTCGGCTAATTGTAGTATGACTGGTGTATGTTTAATTTCTCCTAGACCTAGGTTCTTGTAAACCAAATATGGTAGCATCCAAATCTAGTAAAGCTTTTCTTTTTTATGTCGGCATATCACACAAGAAACAGTGGGGCATTCAGGATCCTTGTATTTAACAGACATTTCATAATGGAATAATGCACTTACCTATTTTGTGAGAAATATTTTCTTCTGTACATTGTGAAGTCTTTTAATAATACACAAGTCCTTCAAGAATTTTGCATATGAAGGGACTTGTTTGATCACTTCCAATAGAAGTATATTGATCAATACCTATTTGAAAATTTCTAAAATATCAATATAATATGCATTAATATTTTTAGCCTTCAATCTTTGAGGAAACGGCACAGGTGGTTTAAATTTGTGGAAATGGTGCCTTTTGAATTATCATCTTTAGATTGTTGTAGTGAATCATTGTTTTGTTTCTCTTCAGTATTTTCTTTCGAAATGGGCTCATCAAGTACTTTACGACTTTGCAAACTTGTTATAACACTTATCTCTAGTATAATATTATTAATGAAAGAAGTAATAACAATTATACTTACGACTTTACCTAAAGTTCTGACCTTCGATTGAGATGGTAGCTTACCTTTTTTCTTTATTTTCAATTCGGATATCACTTAAGGCTATCACATTCTGACTATTGATAATTTGTCACACTAAATAAACTACTGTTGCATTTGGATCATCTAATCCATTCTCTACTGTATCTACAAAAAATTATCCTCTAAATTTCTCTTCGGTGGTTATTGGTACACCGAAGATTGATTAGAAGGTTAAACATATTGTTTTGGTGGATTAGTTGGTGCCTTATTTTGATGATAAAATTGCTGCTGAGGATTCTGCTTCTATGGAAGATTTAGATGATTCCTCCAACTAGGTTTGTATGTTTGTGAATATAGATTATTTACTGATTAAGTAACAGTATTAAAGGCATTAGTTTGTTCATTCAATACTTATTTACTGATTAAGTAAGTTGCTCTACAGTAATGTTTTGAAAAATAATAGTTAAACTACTATGGTACAAATATGGGCTCTCTGAATTTATCCCATGGAAGTTAGGCAAAAGTTAAACTACTCCAGATATATTCTCAAGGTGTTATATTCAAAGGAAATGCCATGTATGAGGTTGGGTTATCCTACAAGGTTGTAGATAATCTTATAAAGACCGTATATTACCTTCATGGTGGATATTATTATCATTGATATTCTTATTTCCAAATCCGTTATTATTATTATGCATGTTGTTATTATTATTAGTGCTTGTGAGGTGTTTGGTGGTTTGGAAGTGTTTGTGAATTTGAGCACAATCGATTAAGTATACCATTTTAAGTTTCCCTCCAACTGGTCATGCAAATTCAGATTCGCAAAAATTAATGACGTAAGAATTGTAATCTATGCTAAAGTATAACACAGTAGTACCTGACTACGATCTAAATCGTACACTCTCAAGTACAAGAGACTGACAAGTAGTACAAGGGTAGTAATCCAAGATCGTTCTCTCAAGGATCATTTGTTAATTGTGTAACATTAAAATAAATTACGAAACTAAAAAGATTGAATTTTTATTAACTAAATTAAAGTTAAAAGACAGAAATTTTACTTATATTAAAATTGTTGGGCAGATAGATGTAACTCCCCCATAAGATAATTTACTAAATATATTCAGAGTTTTTATCTCAGTTGCAATAATCATGTAGTCTTCCTACAACCAAAAAATAATTCAATTAAGCCAAAAATATATAAGTTGTAAACATGATAATTTGACTAATTTCTTCTAGTTAAATTTTGAGTTTATCTAAGCATTCAACATGAATAATAAAAATAAACGTTCAAAGTCTAAGCATATACCGTACCTAAGGAGTTTACGGTATATCAAAACTAAGTAATGAATATATTGTCAAACTATAAAGCATCAAAAAATTCAAAATTATATTTAAATCCTTTCAAGGATAGTAGAGAATCAAAAATATCAATTCTACATAAAATAATTAAAATCCATAAGAATATAACAATGAATACCACTAAATTATTTAAGATTTGTTATTCCATCGATCCAACTTAAGAATTTAGCCACTCATACTTATAATAGCTATGAACAAATAGAAAAAGAATCTTTTATTGATCTCTATTAACAAGTATAAAAACTAAATCTTGAATTTAAGCTACAAAAAGTTAATATTGTTCTATCTCAAATATTTTTACGTAACTTGAGATTCATTGGCTACTTATAGCCTTGCAAAGCCTAATAGGAATTCTATTTATAAGAAAACTCTTAATTCTTCTGAAAAATCTCAGAAAAAAGATCTGCGGCCACTCCCTTCGACAGGCCTATCGACAGTACTTCTTGGGTATAGTTTACAGTTGACGGTTGTTGATGGCAAGCAAGTGCCTATTGACAGTCATTCCTGAAAATGCATAGTTCTGAGCTGATATTTGAGATATGATTCGATACTTCAATTTCTTTGCATATAAAACCCTTTAAAAATATTGGAAAACACTAGATAAGAGTCATAGTGAGGAATTTGATTACTAAAAATACTTTTTTATTAATTTCTTGTATTAATCATCAAAATTAGATTATACTTGCACAAAATAAACTAAAAATAATATACTTTTCAAGTGTAATCAGTATCGATCTCTAGCAATGGCATCAAAAACTTGACTGTGATCAAAATCATACAATTCCAAGTGCAAGAGATTGACAAGTAGTACAAAGATAATAATCCAAGATAATTCTCTTAAGGATCGTTTTGATTATTGTGTGACACTAAAAAGAATAAATTATGAAACTAAAGAAAATAAAGATTGGATTTTTATTAACTAAAACTATAACTAAACTAAAGCGGATGTAAACTTACTTGAAATAAAATTACTAGTAAGATGGATTTAACACTATTATAGAATAATTTACTAGATTAGTTATGCTTTTTATATCACAATTGCATAGATCACATATTCTTCCTATAATCGAAAAATAAATCAATGAAGCACAAAATCTAACAAAATTGTAAACTTGATATTTTGAATAACTTTTCCTAATTAATCCTATATAAAATATGAATTTATCTAAGCATGCAATATGGATAAAAAAATAAACATTCAAAATCTAAGCATACATCATATCTAAAAAGTCTATGACATATCAAAAACTAAACAACGAATATATCCTCATACAATAAAACATCAAAGAGTCTAAATCATATCTTAATCCTTTCAAAAATAATAGAGAATCAAAAATATCAACTTTACATAAATCAATTAAAAAAATAAGTATGAATCTCCAAAGGAATTCTTTTCTTGACTTCTATGAAAGAGTACAAAAACTAATATCTTGAATCTCCAAACGACTCTCTTCTCTCAATAATCTATCTTGTATATCATGATCTCTCAGTTACATTGGGCATTTATACCATTCTACAAAATCCTAATAAGAATTCTATTTACAAGGACTCAAAAATCTTTAAAAAATCAAACTGCAAACGTAGCCTTCGATAGTCCCATCGACAATCACTCTTGGATTTGCTTCATAGTCGATGGCTATTAACAACTAACAGCTAGCCGTCGACAGCCAAACTTGTAAAATCACATTTCTAAGCTGATACTTGAGATACACTTCGACTCCTCGATTCCCTTGCATATAAAACTCTGCAAAAATACTAGAAAACACTAGAAAAATATCATAGTGGAGAACTTGATTAATAAAAATATTTTTTTTATTAATTTCTTATATTAATCAACAAAATTGGATTATACTTGCATAAAACAAACTAAAATAATTACACTTTTCAAGCGTAATCGCAATGAATCACGTAGAAGTTCTTAAAGGGGAATCTAATCAAAATGGATTCAAGAAATTGATATCAATTGAAAAAAGAAAAAAAGTCTTACTAGTGGAAGGTGGAGGAGCCATTACTATCCGCACATTAGCTGCGGCCTACAAACTACTAGCTGCCTTCTTGTGCTCGGAAGTCCCTTTTGGTGCCATAGATGCAGAAGACAAAAGCTTTCGGATTCTCAATGAAATTCAAAGGGTAGAAGAAGAATAATATAAAAGAAATTCCAACTCAAAGTAAAGAGGAAACGGAGCCACTGTTTAGAGTTCTTATATTCTCTGGGTGAGACTTGAGATGTAACCATCTCACACTGTAGGCGAGACGATCGCATTAAATGCGGAACAACTCTTTAGAAGATGTGATAGCTATTATTTCCTACCAAAGGAGAAACGGCAAAATAGAATGCTTCTTCTCAAACCAACAACGGCGATTTGGAAGCACACAAAAGAGATGGGTTCACCAAAACAAAAATTCAAAATTCAAAATCCCAATCAAAATACTGAGAGAGTCAGAAGATATGAAATTCAAAGTATTGTGAAAGGCAACAAATCCCATTTCCCTCGAAAATTTTGAAGGGGGTCTTGTAGGAGATAAAAATTTGCCCACACTGATTAACACAAACTTAAAAAAATTGACGTGTCATCATACTAAGCTGGTAAAGATACAAGTTAGATCAATGACTATTCTCACCACACAAAAGATTTCAACCTCGCCACACAAAGAATTTCAAGTCAACTTCACTAATAAAGGAATCCCATCTTTGCCAAACGGAGCAAATTTTCTTACCAACTAGGACTAATCTAAAGACTTCAAAGGACAATGTCTTTCCATTAGCGAAGACATCCCATCCTCGTAGGACCAAAGAAAATAAATGCATCCAAGACAAATGACTAAATTCAACTCCGTCAAGGAAGATATTCCAGTCTCATCAATCGAAGGAGTCAGCTCTACTATTGAAGACATCCCATCCTCGTTGATGGGCAGCTATTCAAACTAATCAAATCATGATGCAACTCAACCATGATCCCTCGGGTCAGATTATGGTGCAGTTCCACCACGATCTTTTACAAATTAAGAGACAATTATAACCATTCAAGTTATGGAACCACTCCGAACATGTGGATAAAGGGATCAAAAAATCAATTCTAAAATAGCATACAGAGAGAGTTCTAATTCAACTAAAATTCTCTACCGGATAGTCAACGAAAATAAAAAGAGTCGCTCTGATCATATTTCTATCATCACACTCACAAGAAATTCGACTGTAATCCTTTTGATTAGTGAAAGAACATCTCGAGTGTTACAATTTCCATATATCAATAAAAAAAATATTTTTGCAATGCCTGCATTCTCTATTACAATTACAAATGATGAAAACAATGATAAATCGTAGAACATATTGGCATGGAAATTGTTATTAGTTATTCTAGTGACATTGAATATCCTAGGAATATGCATATATACGTTCTCGACATGACTTATTCATTAATTCTAATTTTCTTGAAATGGGCATGTACATGGATTGATTTAGACATAACATAATGCTCCTTATTTGATCATGTTTATCATGTATTAATAACATGAGGTATGGAGAAACTAGAAGACTAATAAGAACTGTATCATATGTAACACTCCTAACTAGTATGGTCCCAAATTAGTACACACCATATTGACTATATCAACTCGTAAGGCCCTGGGGTATTAATAATGATCTAACAAGGAATGTATTAACTCTATCTTGTATCTCCTTATGTATCTCTTGTTCAATCATGCTAAATTATGACTATTGGAATCAAATCATACACCAAGATAACTTTCGGTAATATAATCTAAAATTCATAACTCCAAACAACTTTAGTCTTCGTAGTTGTTATTATTTTAATATTTTTGAATTTTAGAAAAAATAAAATTTTCTGAAAATTTCTAATTTTAGTTAATTACATATTAAATTATCCGGTAATTACTTTTGTAATTTTTATCTCTTACTTAGGATATCAAAAAATTATACGGAATTTTTTTTACTATTTTTCTCATTGATCTCTACATTCTAAATTAATTTTGTCAATATTTTGAAAACAATGCCCAGAACCAATGATCATTAAATAATTATTTATATAAAATAGTTTATAAAAATCACAATTTTTCTCCTCTATTCATTAAGACGGCAATGAGTTGTCAATTAAAGGTTAAAAGTGGTTAAGAAAGGGTGTTAATATGACTTCATTAGGATCAAAACTTGGGTTATAAGCTTTGATAAATAATAAAAATACCATTTAGGCATATATAAAACCACATGTCTTACTTTTCTTCTTCTAGTTTTCACACAAACAGAATCATTAATGTTTCTCGGTTGAGTCTAGCAGCAACAATTGGGTGAAAATTAATGTTTATTTCAACAAAATCTTAGGATATTAGAGTAGCATTATAATCTTTAATTCTAAATGACTTTATGCAAAATTAGTTCACCGTTTATGATCTTATAAAAAAATATTTATTACAACTATTTAAATAATCCCTGTAACTATATTGAATGCATTTTTTTTAGCAGGTCATGTTACTTTCAACTATGTATGAATGACCCTTTTTTCAACTATCATGTGAACCCAATATATTGGTGTCGGAATAACGTTACAACAACAACAACAACAACTAAGCCTTTTATCCCAAGTATTTGGGGTAGGCTATATGAAACAAAAAAAGAATCATGCCAGATCGATCACTTTGATATTCCTTCTCCATTCATTTCTATCAAGTAATATCTTCTTATTTAAACCTCTAGACTCCATATTTTTGCGTATCATCTCCATCCATATTTTTTTCGGTCTTCCCTTCATTCTTTTAACTTGTCCTATATTGATAAACTCCTCTTTTTGAGCTGGTGCACTTGTAGGCCTACGTTGCACATAACCAATCCATCATAAGTGATTTACTCGCATCTTCTCATCGATGGGAGCTACATATAGCTTAGCACGAATATCTTCATTTCTCACTTTATCTCTCCTAGTGCTGTTGCACATCCAACGGAGCATGCGCATCTCTGCTACACTTATCTTCTGTAAATGACGTTTCGTTATAGTCCAACATTCCGTGCCATATAATAAAATTGGCCTAATAGCAGTCCTATAAAATTTTCCTTTCAATCTTAACGGAATGTTACGGTCACATAAAACTCCCGTTGCTCTCCTCCATTTCAACCAGCTAGTTTGTATCCAATGGTTAATATCATTATCGATCTCTCCATCATTCTGAATAATAGAACCCAAATATCTAAACTAACTGCTCATTTGTATCTCTTGCCTATCCAGTTTTACAGCATTATAGTCTATAGTCCATCGTTTACTAAATTTACACTCTATATACTCTGTTTTAAACCTACTCAATTTATAAACCTCTAAATTCTAATGTATGCCTCCATAACTCTAACTTGGTATTTACCCCTACTCTTATCTTATCAACTAAGATAATATCATCAGCAAATAACATACACCAAGATATCTCATCCTGAATGGCTTTAGTAAGCTCATCCATCACTATAGCAAATAAGAATAGGCTTAATGCAGATCCTTGATGCAATCCAATTGTGATAGAAAAATTACTTGTTAAACCACCACATGTTATGATATTGACCATTACTCCATTATACATGTCCTTAATTATGTCGATATACTTGATGAGACTCTTTTCTTCATCAGTGTCCACCAAAGTATCTCTCGTGGAACCTTATTATAGGCTTTCTCTAAGTCAATAAATACCATATGCAAATATCTATTTCTCTCTCGGAATCGCTCTATAAATTGACGAAGTAAATGAATAGTTTATGTCATCGATCATCCCGGCATAAATCCAAAGTGGTTCTCTGATATTTTAACAGTTTGTCGTAATCTATGATCAATTACTCTTTTCCAAAGTTTCATAGTATGACACATGAGTTTTATTCCCCGATAATTAGAACAACTCTGAATGTCGCGCTTATTCTTATACAGAGGTACTAGGGTACTCTTTCTCTATTCATTTGGCATTTCCTTAGTTTGTCAAATCTTGTTAAAAAGATCTGTTATCCACCTCACACCAATCCCTCCTAAGTATTTTCATACCTCTGTAGGAATCTAATCTGGACCAACAGTTTTTCTTAATTTATTCTCTTCAAAACTTCTTTTACTTCAGCCTCTTTAATTCTGCGCATAAAACTACGATTCATATCCTCATATTGAATAGTGAAATTTCCCAATTCATGAGTAAAACTACCATTATATAATCTATCAAAATAATTTTTTCTTCTTTTTTTAATCTCTTCGTCTCGAACTAGAACCGTCTGATCCTCATCTTTAATACACTTTACAATACATAAGTCTTTAGACTTTCTCTCTCTTATTTGAGCAATTATATATATATATATATATATATATATATATATATATATATATATATATATATATATATATATATATATATATATATATATATATCTTTTTTGCCTCTTTATTATCCAACTTCTCGTACACTTATTTATATAATTTAGTTTTTGCATCCCGAATAGCGTTCTTAGCCTCCTTTTCTGCTAGTTTATACTTCTCAAAACTTATTCCATTATTATTATTATTATTATTCAAATCTCTATAAAGGTCTTGCTTGATCTTAATAATATTTTTTACCTCTTCATTCCACCATGTTGTATCCTTACATGGTGGAGCACCGTCTCGACTCACCGAATATATTTTTAGCTATCCTTTTAATGCAGCTAGTCATTTTGTTCCATGTTATATTAGATCATCATGGTCCCTCCAATCTGCTTCTTGTACTACTCTATCTGCAAAATCTTTTTGATTAGCTTATAATCACCACCACTTAATCTTAGAATCTAAGTTATACTTAATCTTTCTAAGTTTCTGTCTAATCTGAATATCTAAAACTAAGAGTCTATATTGGGTAACTACACTCTTAACTGGCACTGCCTTATAATCGATACAACTAACTCTATCTACCCTCCGATTTAAAAAGAAATCTATTTGGTTTGCATTCGATCCACTTTTAAAAGTAACTAAGTGAGAAACTCTCTTTTTAAACTAAGTATTCACTAAAATTAAATCATAAGACAAAGCAAAATCTAGAATTAAGTTATCTGCTTTATTTCATTCTCCAAAATTGAATCCTCCATATACACTATCAAACCCATTACGACTAGTTTATACATGCCCATTGAGATCACCACCAATAAATAGTTTTTCTCTAGTGGGTATTTCTTGTACTATCTCATCTAGATCCTTCCAAAATTGATATTTACTAGATTCATCAAGTCCTACTTGTGATGCATAGATGCTAATGACATTAAAAATCTCTCCATCTAAAATAAGTTTAACTAATAAAATTATATCACCCTTTCTCCTAAGCTCCACTATATCCCCAAGTAGTTGCTTATCTATGATCATACCTACCCCATTACGATTTCTATCTCTACTCGTATACCAAAGTTTATAACCCCAAGGCTCTATGACTTTAGCTTTCTCACCTACCCACTTAGTCTCCTGCACGCACAAAATATTAAGCCTCTTTCCAATAATAGTATCAACTAATTCTACTAATCTACCTATAAGAGAACCTATATTTCATGATGCCAACTGAAATTTATGGGTATGAGCTAACTTTTTTACCCCCACTACTCATTAAGATGTGGGAATCTTCTTATATTTGACACCACAGCCAGACGCCGACGTGGCGTGTCGCTTCTGGATGACGACCTAGCAACCCTCACACATTTTTCACTACACCCGAGCTCCGATGTAGCGCGTCGCTTAGTAGGAAACGCCCCAACGAAATTTATATTTTGCCTCATATCATAATATGTGACAATATTTTACGTTGGCTGTCACTGGCCTACCATAACCCTCTCCTTTATCCTGACTTGGGACAGGCAGTGCATAGCACTGGCGAAGTTAGTGTTGGATTAACATTGTAATTATATAATAGAAAAGATAAAATACACAAAAAAATTATTAATATATGATAACTCTCCATACATCATCAGCGAGATAATAATGATGCATTAAATTTTAAAAAAATTATTAGCTATGTAAACATGCCCATTGAATATAAGGGACTAGAATTAAGGAAGACCTTGGATATAATAGTTAGCAATTAAAGCATGTAAGAACTTTTAAATTACAATCCCATGATATGATAAAAGTCATAGGGAAACAAATTCGTAATAATCCGAGTTAAAAATTAATAATTCATGTAAATCACTTTTAACTGGTAAAAGGAAAAAAAAAAAACTAGCAATAGTGAAATTTTTATAGCTAGCTAGAATTATTAATTAAAAGTATTTAGTGTTATTAGTTCAGACTAATAGTGACAACAAAGGTTAATTTAGAACTAGGAATACTAGTATTGAGTTTTAACTCTGCCAGTGTTGTGCTTAAAGATTTATTATTTTACTGTCTGTCCTAAATCAGGATAAAAGAGGAGGGTTGTGGCAGGCTGGTGACAGCTAGCATAAAATATTGTCACATGTTATGCCATGAGCCAAAATATGAATTTCGTTGCGGTGTTCCCTACTGAGCGATGCGCTACATCGGAGCCCGGGTGTAGTGAAAAATATGTGAGGGTTGCTAGGTCGTCGTCCAGAAGCGACCCGCCACATCGGCGCCCGAATGTGGTGTCAAATGTAAGAGAATTCCCACATCTTAATAAGCGGGTGTGGATAATAAAGTTAGCTCATAAATATAAACAAAGATTTCGATTGGTATCGTGAAATATAGGTTCGCTTACAGCTACATTAGCAGAGTTAGTTGATACTATGATTAGAAGGGGGTTAATATTTTGTGCGTGCAAGAGACTAAGTGGGTAGAAGAGAAAGCTAAAATTATAGAGCCTTGGGTTATAAATTTTAGTATACGGGTAGAGATAGAAATCGTAATGGGGTAGGTGTGATCATAAATAAGCAATTACTTGAAAATGTAGTGGAGGTTAGGAGGAATGGTGATAGAATTTTATTAGTTAAACTTATTTTAGATAGAGAGATTTTTAATGTCATTAGTGCCTATGCACCACAAATTAGACTTGATGAATCCAGTAAGTATCAATTTTGGGAGGATCTAGATGAGATAGTATAAGAAATACCCGCTAGAAAAAACTATTTATTGGTGGTGATCTCAATATGTATATAGGAACTAGTCGTAATGGCTTTGATAGTGTATATGGAGGATTTGGTTTTGGAGAAAAAAATGCAGCAGGTAATTCAATTCTAAATTTTGCTTTGTCTTATAATTTAATTTTAGTGAATATTTGGTTTAAAAAGAGGGTTCTCATTTGATTACTTTTAAAAGTGGATCGAATGCAAGCCAAATAGATTTCTTTATAAGTAGGAGGGTAGATAGAGCTAGTTGTATCGATTGTAAGGTAGTGCCAGGTTAGAGTGTAGTTATTTAATATAAACTCTTAGTTTTAGATATTCAGATTAGAAAGAGACTTAGAAAGATAAAGTATAAATTAAATCATAAGATTAAGTGGTGGCGATTAGAAGATAATCAAAAAGTTTTTGTAGATAGAGTAGTACAAGAAGCAGATTGGAGGGATCATGATAATTCTACTATAATATGGAACAAAATGGCTAGCTGTATTAAAAGAATAGCTAAAAATATATTTGGTGAGTCGAGAGGCGGTGCTCCACCATGTAAGGATACATCATGGTGGAATGAAGAGGTAAAAATTATTATTAAAATCAAGCGAGACTTTTATAGAGATTTGAATAATAATAATAATAACAATAATAATGATAATGGAATAAGTTTTGAGAAGTATAAACTAGCAAAAAAGGAGGCTAAGAAAACTGTTCGGGCTGCAAAAATTAAATTATATAACAAAGTGTACGAGAAGTTGGATAATAAAGATGCAGAAAAGTATATGTATAGAATTGCTCGAATAAGAGAGAGAAAGTCTAGAGACTTATGTACTGTAAAGTATATTAAAAATGATAATAAGATGGTTTTAGTTTAAAACGAAGAGATTAAAGTAAGATGGAAAGATTATTTTGATATATTATATAATGGTAGTTTTACTCAAGATTTGGGAGATCTTACTATTCAATATGAGGATATGAATCGTAGGTTTATGCGCAGAATCAAAGAGTCTGAAGTAAAAGAAGCTTAGAAGTGGATAAAATCAAGAAAACTGTTGGTCCAGATGAGATTCTTATAGAGATATGGAGATACTTAGGAGGGATTCGTGTGAGGTGCCTAACAGATCTTTTTAACAAGATTTGGCAAACTAAAAAAATACCAAATAAATGGAGGAAGAGTACTCTAGTACCTCTGTATAAGAATAAGAGTGATATTCAGAGTTGTCCTAACTATCGGGCAATAAAACTCATGTGTCACACTATAAAGCTTTGGAAAAGGGTAATTGAATACATATTGTGACAAACTATTAAAATATCGGAGAACCAGTTTGGATTTATGCCCGGGCGATCGACATGAGAAGCTATTCATTTATTTCGTCAACTTATAGAGCGATTTCAAGAGAGAAATAGAGATTTGCATATAGTATTCATTAACATAGAAAAACCCTATGATAAGGTACCATGAGAGATACATTGGTGGACATTAATGAAGAAAAGAGTTCCCATCAAGTATAATAATATAATTAAAGACATGTATGATGGAGTAGTGGCCAATGTCAGAACATGTGGTGGTTTAATAAGTGATTTTTCTATCACAATTGGATTACATCAAGGATCTACATTGAGTCAATTCTTATTTGCTATAGTGATAGATGAGCTTACTAAAACTATTCATGATGAGATACCTTGGTGCATGCTATTTGCTGATGATATTGTCTTAGTTGATGAGACAAGAGCAGAGATAAATGCCAAGTTAGAGTTATGGAGACACACATTAGAATCTATAGGTTTAAAATTGAGTAGGTCTAAAACAGAGTATATGGAGTTTAAATTTAGTAAACAACGGACCATAGACTATAATGTTGTAAAACTGAATGGGCAAGAGATACAAATGAGCAGTCAGTTAGGCATTTGGGTTCTATTATTCAAAATGATGGAGAAATCGTTAATGATGTTAACCATAGGATACAAACTGACTGGTTGAAATGGAGGAGGGCAACGGGAGTTTTATGCGACCGTAATATTCCGTTATGATTAAAGGAAAAATTTTATGGGACTGCTATTAGGCCAGCTTTATTATATGGAAAGGAATGTTGGGCTATAAAGAAACGTCATTCACAGAAGATAAGTCTAGCAAAAATGCGCATACTCCACTGGATATGCGGCAACACTATGAGAGATAATGTGATAAATGAAGATATTCATGCTAAGGTAGATATAGCTCCCATCGATGAGAAGATGCGAGAAAATCGCTTATGATGGTTTGGTCATGTGCAACGTAGGCCTACAAATGCACCAGTTTGACGAGAAAAATTTATAATTGTAGGACAAGTTAAAGGAATGAAAGGAAGACCGAAGAAAACAAGGATGGAGGTGATACGAAAAGATATGGATTCTATAGGTTTAAATGAGGAGATATTACTTGATAGAAATGAATGGAGAAGGACTATCAAAATGATCGATCCGGCGTGATTCTTTTTTTGGTTCATGTAGTCTACTCCAAATACTTGGGATAAAAGGCTTAGTTGTTGTTGTTTGTTGTTGAATACTAGTATCGAGTTTGCTATAAAAACTAGAGTTCCACTCTATTTTGAATTTTGGATGGATATCACATGTACATGGATAGTAATTGACCCAATCTGAATTGTACATTCCTATATATAAGAGATTGATGAGTAGTAATTCGGATGGAATATACCCAAAATCGTTCTCTGAAGAATCTTTCAGTTATTGTGTTTCGACACTAAGAAAAATATAGGTTACGACATAAATAAAGTTGAGGACTAAATATTTAACTAAATTGATTGACTTGTTAAAAATAGTGAAGATTATTGGTCATATGGATTAACACCATGTTGATTGAATTACTAGATAAATTTATGCTTAATTATCTCAGTTATATAGATCACGCAGCCTCATATAACAGGAAAATATATTATTGAAGCACAAAAATAAAGAAATTTGTAAATTTTATATTTTGGCTTTTTCCCTCGATTAATCCTACATGTATTTTGAGATGATCTAAGCATGACATATAAATAATAAAAGTAATCACTCAAAATCTAAGCATATACCGTGCCTAAAGTATCTACAGTATATTAAAAACTAAGTGATGAATGTATCATCAAACTATACATCATCAAAGTCTCAAAAGTATATTTGGTGCTTAACAAGATAGTATTGAACAGAAAATATTAATAATTATAAAGTAATTAAGCATAAAAATAATTAACAAACTCATATAAGTTATTCATTTAGGGTTTTTCACCTTACTTGAACCAATGCAAAGAATTAACCACGCATACTCATAATAACAATTAAAAATTGAATAAAAGAGATTCCTTTATTAATAACTATGAACAAGTATAGAAAACCTCTATACAAATCTCTCTAAAACTCTCTATTATTTTTATCTCATATATCATATCACCTATCTGAAATATAAATTGTATTAGCTATATATAGCCTCTCAAAAACCCTAAAACGATTTCTATTTAAAAGGAAATTCAATTTCATAAAATTCTTCAAAACTGTGCTATTGCCATTTTGACTGTCAAATAATCGATACTCTTGGACTAGGTTTGTAGTCAAAAATAAAGGTTGGCTATCAATAGTTGCTAGATAGCTGTCAACAGCCAAACCAAGCAACTGCTGATCTAGGGTTGATCTCGTTTTGATTTCCTTCTTTCTAGAACCTTACAAAAAGATCATAAAATGCTAGAAAAATATTAAAATGGAGAGGTTGATCAATAAAAATAATTTATCATTAATTTTTCATATTAATAAAAAAAATTGGATTACAAATGCATAAAATAGACATAAAATATTACACTTTTCACTTCTAATCATTTATAAGAAACCTTGAACCATGGAAAAACTCGTTTACACTTGGTTAGCTTGTTTATGTGTTACACCATACACCTGTACGATCCACATGGTAAATGACATGTTGTAAAGAATATGATACTAATACAAGATATGATATGTTTCACTTAAATGGGGTCTCGATACTATTGCACCTGTCATGCACACTATAATTGACCTTGTACAATATTATGAGATGAAATTAGGACTACCTTATACATACCTAACACGTTTACACTTAAATGATATCATAATGAATCATAGCAAGAATTTGACTAGCAAAATATTAGTCATAGTGAAAGGAAATCATGAACTTTACATTATTGGGTGACACACAAATATGATACTAACATAGAAATATGATATGACACACATGGATCTTGATAGTAACACCATATGGACAAGATTCTTAGAACGGGATTCCATGAGATGGATAAGGGGTTCATTACCTGAATAGCCAATGATTGACACGTGATTGATATGGTAAATAAGACACGATGACAAAAAATGAACATAGAATCTACTTAAATCTCCTAGCTGCAATATCTGTAACTATACTTAGTACAGAATGAATCTAAATCCCCAACTCGATATGTATGTAATTATACTCAGCAAGGAATCTACTCGATTCCCTTAACTGAAATGTCGTTAACTATAGTTAGTGTGGAAACAATACTATTCAACGGGTCTATACTATATTCAGTATAGAATCATTAGTATTTTCTTAACTAGAATGTCCCCATATATAATATTCTCTTAATTGGGATGTCCATCCCATGCTGGGTATGGAAACTATCTTGTCTCTAAATTGGGAGTATATGGTAATGTGAATGGTACTCTTCCTTTTCGTTGTTACAAACGGAATCCATCTCCAATTATATGTGTACGCCCAAAAATTGAAATTTTTCTTACATTACAATTTTAATTTTAAATACAGCAAAAAAAAAAAGAAATTACAGAATAAAATCTGAGATTACAAGAATAGGAAAAATTAATTTGATTCCCCTTTTAAATTTTTGTGGTTCTGGCAGCGGTGGAGCCTCGCTGATGCACTCCGTTGACGATCCAATCTGAAAAAGACGGTCGCTCTCTAGAAAACTCCTCCTCTAGAAATTCTCGAAGAAGTCAATCTCTTTGGTAATTCTCTGTTTCTCTAGACTTTGCTCTCAGGAATCAAACCTCTTTTTTCTCTGGACTCAACCCTCTTTTTTATATATCGAGGGGTAACAACTCAGATAAGATCTGAGCTAAATCTGGTAATAAAAAAACCAAGATTGGGGGTATTCGTTTCCTGAAAATTCGAGTCAAATCCACGTAAGAGGAGCACCGCAGGGTGAACCCCGTGGTTGCACCCTGCGGGAGCAACCACGGGCATGCCCCGCGAGAAGCACCCGCGGGTACACCCCGCGGGTGTACCTCGCGGGTAGCACCCACAGGTGCGTTCCCTAGGTGTGCCTCGAGGATAGCACCTGCGGGCGCACCGCGCGAGTAGTACCCTGCGGGTGCACTCCGGCACTTTTTTCCTTTTTTTATCGTCTACATAACCCCTCCAAAGTTTTTAAAATTTTGTTTTGATTTGTAACGAATTTCGAAATACTTTGGACTCTTTTAATTTTGCTCTGTTGTTTTCATTGTATAGCGCAATTTCATGGTGTACTATGAACCATCTTCTGGAAATCGCTATCTCAGATTTTTGTTGTTGGAGGTGTACTATTGAACTTCCTCGATGTATCAAAGATTACTTCTAGTGAATTTTCTTGACGCTGGCTATTGTACCTATGCGGCCCAACTGCTTCTAATAAATTTTCTTGATGTTGGTTGTTATATCTGCGCGACCCATCTAGACTTTGTAGCTTTGCTTCAGAAAATTTATTGTCTGCATGCAAAAATATTTTTGATGTCTTGTTCAGAGGCTGAGGGCATTATAGACAACCTGTGATGAATTTGATAGACAGATGTAATTGTTAATATGTATTATGAAAGATGAGCAGAGAATAATGCTAACGTGCTCATTAGATAACAAGCAGACGTATGATATTAACATGATTTTTAGAGGATAAGCAGAGGTATGATGTTAATGTACTCTTAAGAGGATAAACAGAGGCATGATATTAACGTGCTCATTAGATAACAAGCAGAGATATGATGTTAACGTGCTCTTAGAGGACAAGCAGAGGTATAACGTTAACGCGCTCATTAGATAATAAGCAGAGGTATGATTTTAATGTGCTCATTAGATAACAAGCTGAGGTATAATGTTAATATGCTCATTAGATAATAAGCAGAGGTATGATGTTAACGTGCTCATTAGATAACAAGCAGAGGTATGATATTAACGTACTCATTAGAATTCTAACCGTTCAGTGACATCTAGTATAATGGATTAGGAAAAGACAGAGGTATCATTAAACTTGTTTTATGGTTCATTCTATTCAGAGGATCTAGTCATGATAGAAATGAGCTAACTAAATAGAGGTGACAATTAACATGTTTAGTCTTGAAATATGACCATCAGAGGTGATTGTTAACTTGATAGGGAGATGATTTTCGTCAGAGGTAATTTTTTTTAACTTGACGATGTCAAAAATAAGTTCATCAGAGCTTGTAATATTGAATTTGATAAAGTGTGAGTTTTCTTTTCTGTTAGAGGTGAAATCTTAACATGACAGGAGATTTGATCGGATTTGATTTCATGAAGATAATTGATTTAATTTTGAATTCTGGTGTCAGCGGTATGATTTTAACGTGACAAATATTTTTAGAGAGTCACTGGCTCTGTTGAAGAAAAGTAATGAGAAAAGTCTTATTATCAAAGTTGAAATCTTAATGTCACAGGAGATTTGATTTTATTAGGATTTTTAGCAAACCCCCAGCTATCAATGGATCTGATTTGCTTTTACCAATTACCGTTTGAGTTAGGCTAGCCATGCTATTTCCCTCATCATGGTAAGTTATTGAGAATTTTATTTGGGTTTATATGCCAAACTTTTCCTCTTCCCTTTACTTTAGCAGCTTTGGACAGTAATGTATTTTTATATTCAAATAAGGATACTGTTGTGACAGATTTGTAATGGAATTTTTAGCAAATCTCCAGCTATTAATGGATTTGGTTTGCCTTTACTAACTACTGTTTGAGTTGGGCTAGCCATGTTATTCCCCTCTACATGGTAAGTTGCCGAGAATTTCGTTTGGGCTTAAACGCCGAACTTTTCCTCTTCCCTTTTCCTTAGCAGCTTAGGGCAGTTTATGCTTTTGACCCTAGCATGATGGGTTGGAAAAAAACTGGTTCTCTTTCCATTACCTTGACGGCATTGGAAGTTCATACTTTTTATCCCAGCATGATGGATTGGCGAGAAACTGATTCTCTTCCCATTACCTTGATGGCGTTGGGCAGTTCATACTATTTACCCCGGCATGATGGATTGGCAAGAAACTAGTTCTCTTCCCGTTATCTTGACGGTATTGGACAATTCATGCTTTTAACCCCAGTATAATGGGTTAGTGAGAAACTGGTTCTCTTCCCATTCCTTGATGGTGTTGGGCAATTCATGCTTTTACCCTCCAACATAATGGGTTAGCGAGAAACTAAATCTCTTCCTGTTACCTTGATGGTGTTGGGCAATTCATACTTTTAACCCAACATGATGGGTTGGCAAGAAACTGGTTCTCTTTCCGTTACCTTGATGGCGTTAGACAGTTCATACTTTTACCCCGGCATGATAAGGTTGGTGAGAAATTTATTATCTTTCCGTTACCTTGACAATATTAGGCAGTTCATGCTTTTATCCCAGCATGATAGGGTTGGTAAGAAATTTATTCTCTTCCTGTTACCTTGACGGTGTTGGAAAATTCATGCTTTTACCCCCAACATGATAGGGTTGGTAAGAAATTTGTTCTCTTCCCGTCACTTTGATAGTGTTGGACAATTTATGCTTTTACCCTAGCATGATAGGGTTAATGAGGACTTTGTTTGGACTTGCATGCCAAACATTTCCTCTATCCATAGTCATAGAGACGTATGATCTATTTTCATTTTATGCCCTAAGTTGGGGTGCGAAGCTACTTCTCGGCGGCGGCCAGCATTTCTTTATTTGATGTGTTGAAGATGAGGTTGGATGCCCTCATTCACTTAAGAAAAATATTTCTTCAGGAATTTTCCTTTGATTGGCATCAACATTAGGCAGTAGACACCCATTCTTTTTATTCGGTCTCCTAATTTAGGTTTCGACTGGTGAGCACCATAAGTTCCATCATGCACTTCTTTGAGCTCTTTTTGTGCTTCTTGTCTTCAGGGTACTTCTTGATTTAATTGTACACAGAGAATTCATACATGAAAGATATCCTTTCGAATTTGCAGGTATCGTCAAACATGACATCCATTATTGGAAGTGAAAATTTGTCTTTAGGGTAATACTCCATTCAGATCTCAAATGTCAATGCAAATTCGAATCTTCCCATTCTTCTTGAGAACATGGACAATATTTGCTACCCATTTGGGTTACTATTTTTTTTTCGAATGAAGCTTGATTGTATAAACTTCTTAACTCCATCCTTGATCATCGACTCCATTAGCTTTGGATGGAGTCTTCTTTGATATTGCTTTACTGATTTTGCATCTGGCTTAATATTTAGTCGATGTAAAGCAACTTAAGGATCTTATAGGTTTGGGCTGGTTTCATCACCCATGTTCATTTGAATCACCTTATCTTTGGTAGGCGTTTCGCACTGTTCAAAGCACATGCTCTATTGGGCATCAAGACGTTTGACTAATACTTCATCTTGAGGAAGAGTTAGCTCATTATTTTCGTCTAGAGTTAGGCTGAAAGGCATCATATTTTGTAGCCAGCCAGTTGGATAGTATCCCTAGACTGATAACTGAGTCCCCATTAGAATTTTTTATGTTTTGGCAAATCTCATCATTTATAACAGGAGTATCAGGTATCGTGATATATTGCAACCCCCTGCTGATTTCGTGATGGTAATCTAATTCTTTTTCTTTGGACATGAAGGAGCGGAGCATGTTTTGACGCTCTTTGCCATGCGTAGTATTCCCTGGATGCGGGGGTGCGCTGGCACAGGCATGTGCACAGCGCTTTGCAGGTGCGCTCCATGGGCGCACATAGCACCCTTGAGGGTGCGAGCACAGACGTGCATACAGCACTCCATGGGCGCGGATGTTATTGCATACCCAAATTTAAACTTGGCATTTAGATGAAGTCATACCTCATTTTCTCTATCATTCAGAATGATTTTGGTTTATAATGATAAAACTTAGAAGCTTCATGATCTGCATCTTCAGTATCATCGAATAGGGTTGCATATGGTCGAATCCGTCCAAAGAGAATGGTTTTTTTTTATCAACCTAGGAAGCATGGATTTTGATGTATTGGTTAATATTGCCAAGCAGTGGTAGATAACTACAACCAATATTAATAAGTCCGCATAATGTTCTTATGATACAGGACATGAATGGCCATCGATTTGATAGCTATTTGATAAGCCTTTGTCTTTCTTGAGCTGGTTAATACTGAGCTTGAAGTGATTTAAGTCTCAAGCTATTTGACTCTCAATTTGATGAGTTGGAGGCGACAAAAGAGAATTATGCTTCCACCCAGGCAACCGAAGCATCAAGAGTTTCATTGTGGATTCCGTTCGTATTTCTATAATAGTTTTAAAAAGAATGTGAGCATCATTCCTGTGATGTAGACACGACGGTCGTGAGCCTCACATAAAACTTAGCTTTTCAGTGGGCTCAAACCTGACATCATCGTCATATAGCTTCGATTTTGAGATAGTCGGAGGAAGTCTCTTTCATGTGTCTTAGAGACTACATGATCTTGAATATAAGGCTTGTGCTTTTAGCCTTGGTTGCAAAGTGGATGCAACCCGAAAATGAGCCTATGTTATGATTTGAACACATGAATACCAACTTAAGCCTCCTATAGAGTGCGACATGCAAGTGTCATGACAAACCTCGCACAGAAGCTAAAATATGCGAGTGTTATTGAACTCTGTATTGAAACTGAAGAACCTTCTTATAAACTTGGGTCGCTTGAGTTGCATATCTTGATCTTCTAGATTGAGATTTTTCTCGGAATAAAGCCCTATTGGCTAGGTTAATTGCTATGCTGCAAACCTCATAATGCTATGAGGAATTGAGGAAGCCTTGGGAACTTCGTAGATCCCATTCACCACCCCCAGTTGAATACTGAAACAATTCTTGATTTAGAGGAAAAGAATCAATTCTTTTGTGATTTACTTAGCCCGCATCCAGTTGAAGTATCTACAGATACTGAGAGGAGAGTTGTCCATTTTTTTACACATCCAAATATTGCTGCAATTCACCAAATTGGTTGTTACTTGGATGATGGATATAATCTCATATGGCGGAACCAACTCCAGTGATAGCTTCTTTAGGGTTGCATTTTGAAGCTGAGTCTGGCCGAACATTGCATGTTAGTTTTGTAACAAATATGAGCCATCTTAAAATACGGTGCCAGACCCTATCCCTTTGGTGGGTCGTGCAAAAGTACGAGCCTTCCTAAAATATCGGCCCTACCCTTTGGGTGGGCCGTTTTAAATTCCTCGGATTGCAGGATATGAAAATCACGTACTGAGTGATTTATGTAAGGTTGAGCCCTATGTCTACTTCAGTTCACATATGCTTAGTCTCTAATCTGATTTGGTCAAGATTGGGCTGAGCCTTATGTATGATCTGATTCATACCAGGCTGAGCCTCGCATCTGACTACTTGAGCCTCATAACCAATGCGGGCTTCATAATTTATGAGTATTCTTTGACGATCTCGAGTCTGTTGTTGGGTTCAACTTGAGTTTGAGCTTGACCCAATATCTATTGCACGAACAGTGAAGTATCATCATGCACCATGAGCTTTGAATTCTCACCAGGGAAAATTTGATTGGATTTATCTTCAATTGATGTTTATTCCTGACACATTTCCTGATATCGAAGATATTTGTTTTGTGATAAAACATCTTTCTCTTCTTCAGACGCATTTGAATTTGTAAATAATTTTTGAGTTTAATGTTTTGACCATAATATTTTTTTTAATCCTCTTAAGTGTTGGATAAATATAACTAATCTAACATAATTAATTTTCTTATAAATTTCCTCAAAAACTTGACTGCATAGAGCTTTAAAGCGTTCATCCCGCACGCACCCATTAGAGAACTCTAGCTCAAAACTAGAGAGATCTGTGCGCAGGGAAAGACTAGTATACGGACAAATCCGCATGCGTGCATATGGAGAGATCCTTTTTTTTTTGTTCAGCACCCTGCAGGTTGCAACCCATGATTGCACCCTACGGGTGTACCCCGCGGGTGCATCTCGTGGGTGCACCCCGCGCGTTGCAACTCGCGGGTGCACCCCACGGGTGTAGCCCCTCGGTTGCAACCCTGCAGGTGGCACCCCGTGCACCCCACGATTATCTTTTATTTTTATTTTTTTTTGATAGACGATGATATCTTGCCTTTTATTATGGGCGATGGCGCCTCATTTTTTTGACCGGCGATGATGTCTTGTCATTCATAGTGGACGATTACACCTCACCTTTTTGACAGACGATGACGCCTTGTAAGTTTTTTGTGGGCGATGACGCCTCACTTGTTTTGACAAGCGATGACGTCTTGTCAATTTTGGTGGGTGATGACGCCTCACCTTTCTTAATTGTTATCTGGCGACGATGCCTAGGCTCCGAATCAAGGAGTTTGAAGAGAGGAATTCTTCACACATTTGTTGGTCGACTTCGATGACCAAGGTTTCAACCACCAATTCGATGGATCTACAGTCGGACTGCACCACCAAGTTCTCTGTTTTGAATAGAGAGGCTCCCATTGTGGGCGCTAATTTTTGTACGCCCAAAAATTTAAATTTTCCTTACATTGCGATTTTAATTTTAAATACAGCAAAAAAAGAAATTACAGAATAAAATCTGAGATTACAAGAATAGGAAAAATTAATTTAATTCTCCTTTTAAATTTCTGTGTGTTCTGGCAGCAGTGGAGCCTCGCTGATGCACTCCGTTGACGATCCGATCTGGATTGGGAAGAAAACGGTCGCTCTTTGGAAAACTCCTCCCCTGGAAGATCTCGAAGAAGTCGATCTCTATGGGAATTCTCTATTCCTCTGGACTCTGCTCTCTGAAATCAATCCCCCATTTTATCTTGACTAAACCCTCTTTTTAAATATCGAGGGTAACTGCTCAGAAAAGATCTGAGCCAAATCTTGTAACAGAAACCCCGAGATCGGAGGTATCCGTTCCCTGAAAATTTGGTCAAATCCATGCAACAGGAGCACTACGGGGTAAACCCCACAGTTGCACCCCCGCAGGTGGCAACTGCGGGTGCGCTCGACAAGTATCACACGCGGGTGGCAATCGCGAGTGTGCCCAATGGGAAGCACCCGCGGGTGCGCCCCACAGGAAGCACATATGGGTGCACCCCACAGGTGTGTTCTGTGGGTAGCACCCGCGAGCGCACCCCGCGGGTGCACTCCGGCACTTTTTTCATTTTTTTTATCGTCTACAATATGCAAGAGATACTAAGATCTATAGCCTAACACAAGCTGGGATAAGTATTCAGAGATAAGCTGTAGTCTAACACACGTTCTTTATAAGTTAATAACTAAAGGCCAAACCATTTTCTTTGTTATATAGTTCTTGACTCATGTGAAAATGACCAACATTGATATAGTATGCATATATATAAATTCTCTTAAGTACTATGTTAGTACATCTTCTATATGTCTTACTTGTTAGGTTTTTGTCTCCTGGGTTCTAAACCTATGTTATGGTGACAGGGAAAGGAAGCCCGAACCGACCGAAGATCCTTAATTCTTGAACTGGTCAGATTGACAGAGGTGTTACTAGACTTGTGCCCTTACATATATTTTTTATATTTTTTTACTTGAGCACTATCCTTTCTTTTGATTCTTTTACTGTATAAATTCAAAATAGTGTGTCATTTTATGTAATCAACTGCAAACTTATATAAATAAAATCTTTCAAATCCAAATGTGTTAATTATTGACCTATTGTGGTGGTATTTAGGTTATTCAAAAATCCTGTGCCTATTGGATTATTTAATATAATTTTAGTAGTGTATTCCATTTTGGAAAGCAGCTGAAAAGATGAGCATTATATTATATAAGGAATAATGTAATGTTCGTAGCGAGAATCTTTTATTGCAGTAACTTGGGTTATACTGTATCACCGAGTGATAATTTAGCATCTCAGTTGTGGTATACTCACTATTATTTTTATAGTACGGAAAGTAAAAAGCAGCACCTAGCAATGTGGTATGATTTAGCATCATTACAAGTATGGCCTAGTTCTATATACACAGACACTTATACAATAATAGAAAACTTAGTGCACAATTTTTCTATTATTTTAGTTTCAATTAATTACTTGAAATCACCCAAACTTGATAAATCCATGATTACTTATACATAATTCACACTTACATGTTTAAAAGATATCTACCTACTTACTCATAACATTCATGGCATATGGTATCATAAATAAACTTTTATAGCGTATATGAAAATTAAATGTGTGATACTTGTATTATATCATCCTGATTACCTGAGATAGACACAAATGATTTACTTAGTGTTGTATATCCTTATGTGGTTGTGACATCAGACTTCTATTACTTAAGACTTACACTGGACATGTATGATACATACACTATTTTTCTTGTACTATAATAGTAGACATGTCTTCTCTTCATATTATTTATTAAGGTTTAATTCCCTTTCTTTCAAACCCTAGAGTGCAGGAAGGATGATATTTTCATTATCTAGTATGGGGTCTTAATGTGAATTTATTACTATAAGTTTATTGAGAAAAGGCAGAACCTAGAATTATCTAATTTACTAGATACGTAACATCACTATAATTCACAATTGTCTTTTATCCTTTCACCATACATAGTCATCACACATTAAAAGATCTTTATTCTAAATTAATCAATCTCAATCCCTAAGCATGAAATATCAGAGATTCCATCTATGTATAAATCATCAACGAAATCTCAACTAATTAAAATAAAATAATTTATAGATTAAAGATTAGACAAATTAAGTCATTGATTCCAAATCCAACTTAACATGCATGAGTTATTAAATTATTTCAATTCCATGATTATTAAAAATAACCTATCAAGTGTTTAGATTTCCGAATCTAAATAACTAACCCTATGAATTACATGTGTAAAATTGAGAATAATTCAATATAGATCAATCTACTTAATCTAGCTTCATCTGCATCCTATCTATAGGAACTAAGTTTAAATTGAATTAATCAAAACACATAAACTAATATTAAAGAACCACATGAAAGCAATTAAAAAGAAATTAAGAAGATCAAATTATTAGTAGATAAACCTAAAAGTATAGCAGCAAGGAGGAGTAAGATCTCCATAATCTAGCTCTACTTCCCCATAAGAATAAGTATATATTATAAAATTGGAAACTTATAATATTTATAGCCCAAGTACAATCCTATTTCAATTAAATCTCTTCCATATAATATACAATTCCTAATCCAACGCAGCTAGTCTCAAAGCATATGATTCTAATCCAATCCATAATTATTAGAAACCAATGGTTGAGATTAGGTAACCTAAATAATATTTTTTAGATCCAAAATCTGAAAATAATTTAAGTACACCCACAACTCGCTGGACTGAATTTTCCATTCTGTAGTACTTCAATAAAACAATGATAACTTTTATTTATGAACTCTACTTGAGTTTTTCTTCGTGCCATTTCAAAGTTAATCTAAAGCTCTAATAAAGTCTTCTACATAAAACTTTTAAATTCAAATTTTATCTTTAGCAAATATACTCTTGAAATTGGTGTTGCTGCAATTGGATTTTCGTTTTCACTGTAGTTGACTTTCTTTGCTCATATATTTCACAAATAAGCTCCTTTTTCTCTAGTTGCTTTAAAATCCTTTATTACCTATAAAAATACAATAAACATATCTGAGTAATACGTATATACAAAATAAGATGATATATATATATATATATATATATATATATATATATATATATATATATATATATATATATATATATATATATATATATATATGCACATGAGGCACAAGTACATACTACTTATTATTTTCATAATTTTATTCATCTATAAAGGATCATTGCAATAATATCAGACTACTTTGTTTGTTTTTTTTTCATTTTTTTTTTGTTTTATTTATTTTTTATTGAGATTACTAAATTATTATTGTTTTTTCTTCATAACCAATTAAACAATTGTGAAGTGAATAAATAAAAGTATAATTGCATAAAAATTACAATTAGCAGTATTTATTTTTTGGATTCTAGTTTTCTCATAAAACTTCAAGTTTATTATCTATTCTATGCTCCTATCAAATATCAAATTTAAAATTATTTTATCATTTGTAATTAGCTGGATTTCTTGCAGACAATATTTTTTATTTTTTAGAAAACAATTACTAAAAAATCATTTTTAAAGAAAAAATAAACAAAAAAATGTAAAAAAAAATATCCGAAATGAAAATTAAAGAAATCCAAAAATCCTTGAAAATATAAAATTAAATTAAAATAAAAAATAAAAATTTTAAACAGAAAATACAAACTCACTTCCCCCTCCCCCACTCCCCCCACACCTAAAGTCGGGTTTGACCCCATACATATATTAGTGATTGCGAAATAAAGATGATGTACAAATAATGAGGATCGTAAAATATTATGATCTCATCAAGGTTACCCAATTAAGGTATGAAAAGCAGTTATTGCCTATTGATCGCTTTTCATATTGATAGTGTGTCTTTTTATGCCATGATATAAATAAAGTAAGCTTTTTGCAAATTTTGCAGTCAATCTTTCCATATTGTTTTTGATATTTCTTAATTTATCCTTACCTTTCTATCTTTTATTTAATAATAAAAAATTTAAGTTTGAGACCACACCGTTGGCCTCATCCATATTCCATCCATGAGCACCTTCTTTGTTGGTAAGCACTTTTAAATCATCAATATTTGGAAGGACATACTCACCTTGATCTGGTAGGATTATGAATCAATTTTTGGTGGCCCTTCTAAATAACTGACAAGAACGAGGTCTTTTTTTTTGTTCCTTCAACTATTCTAGTGTCTTAGATTTGATATGAAAATTTTCATCAAACTTGTAATGAAAGTTATTAAAAAAAAAAACCTTGTCATGCTAACAAACTTATTATTAGTCAAGTTGTTATAAAGGAATAAAAGATCTTTTTGAAAAACTTCTTCACATTTTTCATCAAAAGAATCAAAAAATAGTATGTTGATGAGTGTCATATACTGCATATTTATAGCCTTCATATTACCTATTTATGTATATAAATAATACTACTCGGGTATTGTTAGTGTATTTTTCAGGTAATCCAATTCATAAAAGGAGATGGCATGAAAATAGAGTTGGAGTAGGAAATCAAAGTCCGAAAAGTTTCTAAAGTGGGTAAGACAACGAGACTACAATACTGCAGAGAGTCAAAGTGCAATACAGTCATCAAAATAAACTCAAAAGGAGAAAATACTCGCGGGGAAGAAAATTCATAAATAAATTCTACACGTTTACTGCTATTTAGAGGTACGTGCAGCTAAATAGCAACCCATTGTGGGCCCCACAACCCGAGTTTTCTCCCGTGACTTTTTTGTAATTTTGTAGTTTTTCAGTTCTGCTATAATTAGGGTTTTATTTCCGAAGCCTATATATTGGTCATATCCTTGTATTCTAAAGAGAATCCTGAAGTTTTATACTAGTTTTTAATTTAATAAAATTAGGATTTTACTGAAGGGGTGGCGGCCACAATACCGTGCTCCAGAGATAAGTCATTGCTTTAATTCTTTACAAGCTTTCTAGATAGAGTTAATTGCTTTCTAGTTTAGGTTTTATTGCTTTCTAGATTACATTTAATTGCTTTCATGAATAAAAATAGGATTTTGCTTACTAGAATTATGTGTAACTAATTTTCTTTAGCCCTAGAATGTAGATGAAGTTAGTTTAATAGATCTAATATAGATTTATCTCATCTTCTTCCTAAAAAAAAATAAAGTTATGATTTTTCTATAAATAAATAAAAGATAGAGTTCACAAATCATAATTCTTTGATAGATTATGCTTAATTAATATGTTGATAATCTATACTTAGATGAAATTTGAAATTCTTATTCTTTGTTTATTTTTAGAATTATCAATAAAGATTTTCCTATAAATAAATTGAATTAGATAAACTTGTAAATTTGATTTCTTTGATAGGTTATACTTAAGTTCAGTTTTTTGATAGCCTATGCTTAGATTAGGGTTTGAAGTTTATTTCTTTTCTTTTGTTTATGATATTTTCTACTCGATATGATTTGTTTTTTAAGAAAAGTGTTATCTTTGATGGTCTATACTTGCACATCACTTGATAGATCATACTTAGGGGCACTTAATTAAAATCAAATTAAAAAGATCACCTTTTTAATATGTTACTTAACCGTGCATAATTAAAAAGTTAGGAAGAAAGAGATAATTCATTGTTAGGCTATTATTCTAATGGATTCGAAATCCTAGGCTAATTTTTAGAACTTAAAACTCATCCTTCCAACATAGAATTCTTTGTTAATCCACTAGAACTAAAGAAATAGTAAGAATCGCAAAACACCTGAGATCTCTATGGGATGACCTGTTTAGCACTACAACCGACAAAGTACGCTTGCAGTTAAATTATCACATTAAGTCTTTGGCGCCGTTGCCGGGGATCGACGTTATTTTTCTTACTTTTTCTAACGTTTTACGGGATTAACAGTGTGTGTTAAGTGTGCAGGGACTAGAAAGTACAGAAACAGGAAAAGACACAGGACGAGCTAAGCGTGTTGAGTGCACGAAAAAAAAGTAGAGAACCAAATTCTCTCTGTTGGCCACTAATTAGCAGCATATACCGCTATTTGGCGGTACTTAAGGTACGAAACGCCACAAAATTTTCCTGATACCTGTATTTTGTGTCTCTGGTTCAATAAAAAAATACAAAAAAATTAATCTTTTATTTTTATTTCTTTTCCATCTCTCTCCCGCTCCACCTTTTTCAAAAAAAAATAATTTAAAAAAATATTTCAAAATCAAACTGATTGCTATCATTGTCGTGATCTATATCATAATTATTATCAGTGTCCATGGATAGGAAGTTCATTAGGACTAGGTCAAAATCAAATTCACAACACATATAATGAACCTACGAGCGCTTCTTATGCACAAAATTGCAATTATGAATGGATGAATAATTCTAATTTTGCATATAATCAAGAGTCATACCAAGAAAATCCTCCATCTGATCCTTTTTTTATGAGCTATTCATCTTCATATTCTATATTTAATAATGAACAAGATATTCAATTGAACATGTTAGATGAAAGATTAAAAAGATTAGAAGCGAGGTATGCATGTCATGAGAATCTACCTCTAACCACTTCATATCTGTCATCAAATATGTACATGGATCCATCATATCATTCTTCAAATTTTACTCATGATCTCGAGGTGCAATCATTTGAGAAAAATAAGGAAAATTACGATCATGAGTCTGAGGAACGAAGACGTAGAATAGAGGAAGATATGGAAGTTTTGCTAAAATCATCATCTCAAAAATTATCCTCTCAAATTGAATCTTGTATGGAAGATCTTCTTAAAGTAATTTCTCAAACTAAACTTTTTGGAAATCAACCATCTAATAGTTTGAACATATCTTACTCCAACGAGCAACCACTTCAGTCATCTTTTGAAGTAGATATGATTCAAAATGAGTTAAATAATTTTGTGCATGATGAGTCTATAATTCAACATTGTGATAAATCTATTTTAGACCATTGTAACAATAAGAAATTGGTGATAAAGAAAAAAATTTGCATGATGATTTGTCTCATGATGAGCTTGCTAGTGACATATTATCATTTGATTCTTTTAATGAAAATTGTGAAGAAATTTGTGAAGAATAATTTTTATCCCTTCATAATAACTTGACTAATGATAAGTCTACTAGTATAGCATTTTCTTTTGAGAATTTTGATGATAGGATTGAAGAAAATTTGCATGACAAGCCTATAATACTTGAAGATTGGAAGGAACTACAAAAAGAAGAGATTATGGTACCTAATGATTTAGAAGGACGATCCAAAATCGAGCTAATGATTCCGCAACATCAAAGTGAGTATGTTATTTCACAAGTTGATAAAACCAAAATACTTACTGCTATGAAAAATACTTGTGGGTCAAATATGAACGATGGTAAAGGTACACTTTCCAACTTTAAAATTTTATTATTGAATAAAACAATAAAGGTAGAAATAAATTGAGAAAAAATAAAAATAAGATGGAGAGATTAAATGCAAAATTGACAAAAAGTCTAAGTTCATCCATATAAAAACATAAAATGACACATTATGAGAGTGGAAAGCGATCAAGAGGTCGTAACCAGTTTGAATTTTCTAGTAAATGTATAATACGTATATCATAGTTTTCTTAATTATTTTACCACACTTGGTTTGTGTATGAGGGCATATACGAGTTTAGGTGTGGGAGACGAGGTTAGGATATTTTCTTCGTATTTTTCTAGGGCTTTTAGTATTCTTTTAGAATTTTTATTTTATTTTTAGATTTTTGGGTTTCTTTATTTTACACTTTGGGTAGTTTTTAGGGTAACTAACTAAAAAAATTAAATACTAAAAAAGAAAAAACTGAAAAAAAATTATGTATTTTATTAATAGATCAACTTAATTACAGATAAAGCAATAAATTTAGATTTGAAATTGAATAGGAGAGTAGATTGGATGATATACTTTGAATTTTATGAAAAAGATCAAAATCTGAAAAATAAATACCGTTAACAGTAGTTTTGAGGTAAGTATACATCTATTTTTCACTTCACAATAGTTTATTAGGTTAAGAACAAAGATGATAGCGATTGAGTAAGTCTTCTCTCTCTAAACAAAAAAAATAATAAAAAGAAAAAAGAAAAAAAAAGTGAGAATAAAATAATGGGGTGAGCCTGGTATTAAGGCAATAGTCTCAAGAGTGAAAAAAGAGTATGATCCAAGTAATCGGGTACTTTGTGCCTAAGTAAGCGTGAATATTCGCATGAAAGGTGAAATATTCTGAAAAAAAAGAAAAAGAAAAAGAAAAGAGTATAAACCGAGTAATCGGGTACGTTGCACCTAAGCAATCGTGAATATTCGCATGAAAGGTGAAATATTCTTAAAAAAATCAAAAAATAAAAAAGTAAAGAAAAAAAGAAAAAAAAATTGTTATGAGAGAGGAGATGAATCATGAGTTAGAGTTGGAGTCCAAGGCCGAAATAAACTATCACACGTACACGTAGTTGTATAGGAGCCAATAAATTATCTGTTAGTGGATATTGAAAGATAGGATTAAAATTTTTGATTAAAATGATAAGTGTATTTGATATGACGCTCAATTTGAAAATTGATAATCTTAATGCGTTCTTGAGTTTGTATATTAGTGAGATTAATTGATGAAAATATTATAAAAAAAATTTCTTTCTTTTGTATAAAATTTTTATTTTTTTGATTTTCAGTTATCCTTATTTTTCTTTTCTTTATTTCTTAATCTATTTTCTTCATGAATTTTGTGGGTATATTCACTGCAAACCCTCACGAGACACAACTCGTCCACTAGGGTAACCTAGGGGTTTAAAGACTTGTTGCACGTGCTAAGTACAATCGCGATTCCTGCAAAAGTGAGTTAGCATTTTTCTTTTTCTTTTTAGATTTAGGTTTTGCTCGAGAACTAGCAAAAGATAGGTGTGGGAGTGTGATGAGTGCCATATATTGCATATTTATAGCCTTCATATTACCTATTTTTGTATATAAATAATACTACTCGGGTATTGTTAGTGTGTTTTTCAGGTAGTCCGATTCATACAAAGAGAAGGCATGAAATCAGAGTTGGAGTAGGAAATCAAAGTCTGAAAAGTTTCTAAAGTGGGCAAGACTACGAGACCACGATGTTGCAAAGAGTCAAAGTGTAATACAGTCATCAAAATAAATCCAAAAGAAGAAAATACTCGCGGGAAAGAAAATTCATAAATAAATTCTATACTTTTACCGCTATTTAGCAGTAAGTGCAGCTAAATAGAGGCCCATTGTGGGCCCCACAACCCGAGTTTTCTCCCGTGACTTTGTTGTAATTTTATAGTTTTTCAGTTCTGCTATAATTAGGGTTTGATTTTCGAAACCTATATATTGGCCGTATCCTTGTATTCTAAAGAGAATCTTGAAGTTTTATACTCGTTTTTAATTCAATAAAAATAGGGTTTTGCTGAAGGGGTGGCGGCCACAATACCGTGCTCCAGAGGTAAGCCATTGCTTTAATTCTTTACTTGCTTTCTAGATAGAGTTAATTGCTTTCTAGTTTAGGTTTTATTGCTTTCTAGATTACATTTAATTGCTTTCATGAATAAAAATAGGATTTTGCTTACTAGAATTATGTGTAACTAATTTTCTTTAGCCCTAGGATGTAGATAAAGTTAGTTTAATAGATCTAATATGGATTTATCTCATCTTCTTCCTAAAAAAAATAAAGTTTCTATAAATAAATAAAAGATAGAGTTCACAAATCATAATTTTTTGATAGATTATGCTTAATTAATATGTTGATAATCTATACTTAGATGAAATTTGGAATTCTTATTATTTGTTTATTTTTAGAATTATCAATAAAGATTTTCCTATAAATAAATTGAATTGGATAAACTTGTAAATCTAATTTCTTTGATAGGTTATACTTAAGTTCAGCCTTTTGATAGCCTATACTTAGATTAGGGTTTGAAGTTTATTTCTTTTCTTTTGTTTATGAGATTTTCTACTCGATATGATTTGTTTTTTAAGAAAAGTGTTATCTTTGATGGTCTATACTTGCACATCACTTAATAGGTCATACTTAGGGGTACTTAATTAAAATCAAATTAAAAAGATCACCCTTTTAATAAGTTACTAACCGTGCATAATTAAAATGTTAGGAAGAAAGAGATAATTCATTGTTAGGCTATTATTCTAATGGATTCGAAATCCTAGGCTAATTTTTAGAACTTAAAACTCATCCTTCCAACATAGAATTCTTTGTTAATCCACTAGAACTAAAGAAATAGTAAGAATCGCAAAACACCTGAGATCTCTGTTGTTGGAAATGAAAATTTCTAAGTAAAACGAAATTTTCCACACAGAACGCTGAGCTAACTCCGTAGCTCTGCGTTTGGCTATTTTAGCCTCGCATTTGAGCAAAACGCGGAGCTAATCCATAACTCTGCGTTTTGATGAATTTAGCTCCACGTGAGCAGATTTCATTAGAATTCCAAATTGATTGTGATTGAGATTTGGACTTATCCAATATCCAAATTGAGTCCAATCAGAATCCTAAATTGATTGTGATTGAGATTTGGGCTTATCCAATACCCAAATTGAGTCCAATCAGAATTCCAAATCAAGAGATTTAAATCAATATTAAATATTTGATTAGAATCCTTGATGAATACAAAAACCTTCTTTTCCAATTCCTATGGAAATCTTTATTTTTATTCTTATGGAAACTCTCATAACCACTAAAAGCTATAAATACCCTCTTGAGGAAGCCTTGGGGGATCTTTTGAAAGTTTTTGTGAAGTTGAGAGCTATGAACGAATCAAGACCAGAGAAGATCATCCAAAGTCGGCCGGCATCTTCTTCATCAAGAACAAGAAGACCATCATCGTCAGATCGTCCAAAAGAACTACTAGTTAGATCCCATCGCCACATAGATCCCACAATTCATTGTAAAAGAGAGCGATAAATATAAACCCTCTCATTTGTTCTTTTTCTTGTTCACTTTCGTTGTAATCTAAGTTGTATTCAATGGAAGGGAAGCAAATTTCTGCTGCAAACAAACTGGCGACCACAGTGGGAGAAGTCTCTTTCACCAAAGAAGAGATCGTGGCGCAATCTGACGTCGAGAGGATCGGATCCGACGTGAACATGCTAGTCGTAGAAATCGACTAGCAGAAGTACGAGGAGTATCTCTCCACTAAGTCAGGTAACCTGACCGAAAAGCGACGCTATCGTCGCGTGCGCTCCAATACCCGAGGATCAGGTAATCGGGAATCCACCGATAGATGGGGACCCTTGGAGACCGCGGCCATAGAGCCGTCATTTGGGCAGGAAATCCTAGCAGAGGATGACCTCTTTACTGTCGAAGAAAGCTTGGGAACTGGATTGACCAGAACCCGACTCCAAAATAGAAATCGGAGAGCTAGGCGAAAGGCCCTCAAAGCCCGCATTGAACGCTAGGCTAACTTCACAAAAACGCAAGGGTAGCGTATCCAAACGCGAGGCTATTTCTCAGCCCCGCGTATCAAAATGCGAAGCTACTTCTCAGCTCCGCGTGTCAAAACGCGAAGCTACTGCTCAGCTCCGCGTAAATCAACCTGAATACAAAATTAGGGTTGATCATTGCACTGTTGGATCAGAATTTGACTCCAATGTGTCCCAAGAAACTCCAGTGGGTCCCTAGACCCTCTCAATGGATGAGTGGGTCCCACGACTCCATATCTAAGGCCACTGATCTTAGAGAATACTTAATCAAGAAAAGGAGTATAAATCAAGTTCAGTCAGAACCTACTTGTCATTGCCAGCAGCTTATGACAACAGTATCCGCTGTAGTAGACAGTTGTTGCTGCAGTAAGAATAGAATATCAGTGTTCGACCGGTTGACTGAGTCAGACGAAAACCCTGCCAAGAAGACGAAGACTCTCCCCGAAGAAAAGAGTGGAGAATTGTAACTTCTAATATGGTCGGAAAGGGTAAGAAAATTATAGAAAAGAATGGTGATTCAGAATCAAGCGATGAAGAACCTTATCATTTTACCCCACTTATGTCAGGCGCTATCCCGGCCTAAAACTATAAGAAACTTGTGAAATGTTCTTATGACGATGACAGCGACAATTCGGTCATAGCATCACCTCGCTCTTCAGCATCATCCAGACTGCAGAAATCAACCTCACATATGGTGGGTAAACCTAACGATATCAACCAAAGAGTTGGAGCACAAGAGCGAATGATCCGAGAGCAGCAAAAAACGATCGAGGATCATAAAATTATGCTTTTGAAGGTGGTCGAGAACACTCAAAAAATAGTCGAGGATAAATCCAAAGAAATTCCGTACGAGATAAATGAGGAAGATAAAGAAGAAAAGGCTTACTCGACACATGAGAACGAGAATAAATACTCTTTCCATGACCCACATGGAGAAAAAATTGAGAAGTTACAAAGTCAACTTGATGCCTTGATGCACAAGAAGGAACTAAAGGAATCGGGGGTTTCAAGTCCATATCCGCTTGAGTGGGACTTCGCTCCTTATTCAGAAAAATATAAACCCCTCAAATTGTAGCCATATGACGAGAAAGGATCCCCAAGCCAGCACTTATATTACTTTTTATCGCAGGCAGGTCATCTAATGGGAAATGATCCCGTAATGACCAAAGTATTTGCGAGGGCCTGCCTTTACATGGTTTATACAGTTTCCCCCGGGAACCATAAACGCTTGGTATGATGTCGAGAAGCAGTTCTTGGCGCGTGTCTTTGAGGATGATACCGAAATATCGGTTCATCCCCTCCTTGCGACGAAACAAGGAGAAGAAGAAATAGTTAAGAGTTTCATTGAGCGCTTTAGGGAAAAATCCGTGTATTGTCGACATGGTATGACCCAAGAAATCCTGGTGGAAACCTTTAAGCATAATTTCAGAACCGGCGTGCTGATAAGAATGGGAGCTGTAGAGTCCAAAACTTGAAAAGATCTGCTGAAGTAGGGAGAGCAGGCAGAAGATATAATTCGCCGGATAGAGAAATCTCGTAGCACGAGAAACTCTATAAATAACAGGCCATATCCACAGAATTCTAAAATAAAGGGAAGGCTGTGATGGCGACAGTTGCAGATCCGAAGCCAAAACTTCAGAATCCGAGAGGTTCAGGTCAGAATAGGTCCCGCCAAGATAGAACTTATACATTCAAGACAGAGCAGACAGGTACTCTATTCCATCTCCTCCTCAAGAAGGGTATGTTAAAGCTTCCGAAAAATCGAAAATCAGAAGACGCTGGTAAAACCAACGACCCTAACTATTGCCTGTACCATCGGAATGTCGGGTACCCAACCAAGGATTGCTATCCTCTTAAAAACCGAATTCAGATATTGATAGAAGTCGGGATTCTCACACTTAAAGAGGAACAGAAGAAAGTTTCTGCAAATATGGCAATTTTAGTAGTTGGAACCAATAAGTTCCCTGCCAAAGCGATCCCTGTACCAGTAGAGAAGTCAATATTGACACCAAGCACGGGCAGCCCGCACTTGCAAGCTAGCCTCTTGGGTACGTTCCGAACCACAGCTGTGACAAAGTCATTCTCATTGGCTAGCAGTCGGATTTGGCTGGGGGTGCCGAAAATATTGACAATGATAAATATCATGTTGCTTCTGCTACTCATGCTAGCCATTAGGATGGCTAATTGAGTGCTATAAATAAAAAATTTTGTAGATGGGGGTTTGCTAAAAATCTCGTGGACCTGTCATGTTAAGCTCTTATCTCTTACAGTATGATTTGGATTATTCCCATCTCTGTTCAAGTTACGCGTGAGAGCACTTGGACTAGGCATGTGCAATTAGGCGCATCTGCCGAAATCGATGATCCTGACCCGATCATCTTCGCGTGTGCAATTAAGCGCCTCTGCCAAAACTCTAGGCATGTGCAATTAGGCGCCTCTGTCGAAATATGATGATCATGATCCGATCATCTTGGCATGTGCAGTTCAAGTTACGCATGAGAGCCATGAACCGCCTCCATCAAAGTTTCAAGCATGTGCGATTAAGCATCTCTGTCGAATTTCTTGATTTTAACCTGATCACAAAATTGAAGATCCAAAGTATTTAAAAATTTGCTAAGTTCTAAGCCATTTTGAAAACTTTGGAGGGGGTTCTGTTGGAAGTGAAAATTTCTAAGTAAAAAGGAATTTTCCACACAAAACGCGGAGCTAACTCCATAGCTCCGTATTTGGCTAATTTAGCCTCACGTTTGAGCAAAACACGGAGCTAATCCATAGCTCCGCGTTCTGATGAATTTAGCTCTGCGTTAACTTCGCGTGAGCAGATTTCATTAGAATTTCAAATTGATTGTGATTGAGATTTGGACTTATCCAATATCCAAATTGAGTCCAATCAGAATCTTAAATTGATTGTGATTGAGATTTGGGCTTATCAAATACCCAAATTGAGTCCAATCAGAATTCCAAATCAAGAGATTTAAATCAATATTAAATATTTGATTAGAATCCTTAATGAATACAAAAACCTTCTTTTCCATTCCTATGGAAATCTTTATTCCTATTCTTATGGAAACTCTCATAACCACTAAAAACTATAAATACCCTCTTGAGGAAGCCTTGGGGGATCTTTTTGAAGTTTTTGTAAAGTTCGAATTACGCATGAGAGCCTTGAACGAATCAAGACCAGAGAAGATCATCCAAAGTGGGCCGGCATCTTCTTCATCAAGAGCAAGAAGACCATCGTCGTCAGACCGTCTAAAGGAACTACTAGTTAGATCCCATCGCCACATAGATCCCACAATTCATTGTAAAAGAGAGCGATATATATAAATTTTCTCATTTGTTCTTTTTCTTGTTCAGTTTCGTTGTAATCTAAGTTGTATTTAATGGAAGGGAACCAAATTTCTGCTGCGAACATCTGTGGGACGACCTGTTAAGCGCTACAACCGACACTGTACACTTGCAGTTAAATTATCACATCATATGTCATTAACACTCTCATCATAAGGCAAATCATCAAGCAATATTTATTTTTACAACCAGTTCTTCATAAGTGCTTGCATAGTGGTCTAAAAAAGGTTGCTTACAATGTCGAATTGTGAACTCATCATACACAAGATCGTTTGAATCTTTTGTTGTCATATCAACTTTAAAAAATGACTAAAATGTCATTTGAGTTGAAAATATTCAACTAATTAGATGGTTAATTATCAATAAGCTCATTACGAGAAGATTGTTTGAGGAAAACTTCTAGATAAGATACAGTTCGAGAGAATAATTTAAGTAAATCTTCCATGCTTTTCTCTATATATTCTATGTGTTTGTTCTTTAGTCTCATGATTGTAATCTTCAATATTTTCTCGAGATAACATTTAACAAGTGATATGTAAATTTTTATGTAAATTTTTATGACAATGTATATCTCACTTCCTGTCTTCTTTATTGTTGGTGGGAAAATTTCCAAAAGTAATGAAAAAAGGAAATTTCCAAGCAGAACACAGAGCTAATCTGTAGCTCCGTGTCTGGCTAATCAATAGCCCCTCGTTAAGTAAAACACGGAGCTAATCCGTAGCTCCGCATCTAACTAATCCGTAGCTCCACGCCTAGCTAATCCATAGCTCCGCATTTGGCTATGATTTAGCCTCGCGATAAGTAAAACACGGAGCTAAGTCAATAGCTCCGGGTGAAGAGTGTTATAACTCCGCGTGTGCAGTTTAGTTTCTTAAGAATTCTAATTCGATTGAGATTTGGGCTTATCCAATACCCGAATTGAGTCCAATCAGAATTCATATTCAAGAGATTTAAATCAAGACTAAGATATTTGATTAGAATCCTTGATGAATACAACTACCTTCCAATTCTATTTGATTGAAAACACTTATATTGACTCAAGGCTATAAATACCCTCTTGAGGTAGCCTTTGGGGAGCTTTTAGATCTTTTGAAGAATTCAAGTTATGCATGAGAGCCTTGAATCCATTAAGACCAGTAGAGAAAGAAGCTAGGGCCGGCCGTCATCTTCATCAAGAAGAAGATTTTCACATCGGATCGTCAAAAGGAGCTACTTGATAGAACCCATCGCCACACTAGAACCCACAAATATTGTAAAAGAGAGCGATAAATTATAAATCCTCTCGTTTGTTTTCTATTGTTCTCTTTCATTGTAATCAAGCTATTCAATGGAAGAAACAAAGAAGTTTGCAGCGAACATTAATTTTTCATCTAATACGTTCAATTGAATCTCTTGCTTATGATTGAATTTAGAATATGGACATGATTAGTCTATGAAGAAAAATTCAGATGGAGAACTATCTGTTAACCCTTGATTGAATGTAAAATCAGAATAGTTCATTCATTCAAAATTATAATTTGGTACATAAGAAATGCTTGTAGTTCATGATATGTAATGTAAATTTGATCATAACCAGTCGTAATGAACTTCCTATCTATAGACACTAATAATAATCATGGTAGGATCCCAATAATCATGGCTTCCAGATATAGGAAATTGATTTGGATACATATTTGCTTTAAGATTTTTCTTGAAAAAAGGATAAATAGGGAAAGAGATGGTGATGATAAACAAAAATTGTAGAAATTTTTTTTTTGTTGTATTTCAAAATAAAGAATCTAAAAAAATGAAATAAATGGTCTTTACCTAGGCCACTACCTAACAGTCAAGACCGTTGGGTGGGGGGCAGTCAGGGGTTTCTGTTCCTCTATTTTCTATAGTCAACTCCTGCTGCCACTAGTATTGTTTTGCAACTTAGATTTATGTACCGTTTATCTTGCACATTTATGCACAGATCAATTCGGAAAATAAATCTAGAGCAAGAAAATATGGTCCTTCCAAGCAATGGTGCCAAAAACTTAATATGAATTTATTACTACAAACTTATATTGTCAATGGCAGTGCATTATAGATCGATCCCAAAGATGGAAAATTGGTAGCTCACTCTAAAAATTATCTAATGAACCAATTAAAGAAGTTAAAAGTGTTTAGTTTGAAGAGTTTTGATTAGCTATTAAAAAGGCAAAATCTAGAATTATTGAATCTACTATATATAAGATATCTGTACAATTCACAATTATCTCTTATCTTTTTACCATACACAGTCACGTCACACAATAAAAGCTTCTTATTTTAAATTAATCAATCTCAATTCCTAAGCATGAAATATCAAATAATTAAATCTAAATATAAATCATAAAAAAAATGTCAACAAATTAAAATAAAAAATGGATTAGACAAATTAAATAATCGATCCCAAATCTCGCTGAAGAATCATAAGTTATCAAATTATCTAAATTCCTTGATTATTAATAATAGCCTATCAAATTTTTAGATTTCCGAACCAACTAATGTAATTAAATCTAAATAATTTACCCTAACAATTATATATATAAGAGAATAGTTTCATTGATCAATCTATATAACTTCATTTGCATCCTAGAAATTTAAAGAAAAATATGTAGACATGAAATTAATCAAACTACATAAACTTATATAAGGAAAGACATGAAAGCAATTATAGAAATTAAAATGATCAAATTATTATTTAAAAACCAAAAAGTACAGCAGCAACAAAGAAGAAGATCTTCAAAATTTAGCTCCAGTCCTTTAAGAATAAGTGGACTATTCATGGACATTTATAACCCAAATATAATCCAAATTTAACTCAATTCCTTCCATATACTATATGAATCCTAATCTAACACAATCTAATCTCAGAATATATGATCCTAATCCAATCAAATGGTTAAGATTAGATGACTAAAAGTACTACTTTTTAGGACCAAAATTCGAAAATAATTTCAGCATGCCAGTAACTTGCTAGACTAGATTTTTCTATTCTGCAATGCTTCAGTAAAACGATAATAACTTTTTCATATGAACTTTACTTGAGTTGTTCTAAGTGCCATTTCGAAAATAATTCAGAGCTCTACAATATTCTCCTGTATAAATTTTCCATTTAAAATTCTGTCTTCATCAAATATGCTTTTGAAGCTGCTGCAGATGGATTTCTATTTTTGCCTTAGTTGACTTCTTTTACCTCATATATATCACAAACTAGCTCCTTATTTCACTCTTGATTGCAAAATCTTTTATTACCTGAAAAAATACAATAAACATACCTGAGTAAAACTTATTTATATATAAAAATAAGATCAGATGCAAGATATAAGTATGCAAAATATGTTACTCATTGGGTCCTGCAGCACTCACAGTGTGCGTGCAGGTTAGGCATTCAGAGGAGCAGCACGAGTTCTTTAGAATCAACCAACTTGGTAGGAAAGGTGTTGAGTAGGATCAGACTGACCGAGAGATCATGGAGTTAATCAAAACTATTTGGAGCCGTCATCCAGTTTGATTTATCCCACAATTGCCATGGATCCTTGTTCTCAGAGTGCCCAAATGCTATGTTATCTCCGGACCAAGACTAGGGTTGTTCAAGAGGAGGCTTAAGAGCTAGACATGGAGGGCAAGACACTAGTGATCTATTGCCAGCTCTGGACTATCTGTATATTTGTTATGCTTATTATGTTATACCATTCTACTCTCACTTCCACATTCTCCAGTCCACATTTTGTATCTTGATGGTGGACATGCATATATATATATATATATATATATATATATTGATGGTAAAATTTTCAAAAATTAGTAAAAAGGAAATAACTACGCAGAACGTGGAGCTAATTCCGTAGCTCCGCATTTGGCGAAGATTTTTGCCTCGCGTTGAGTAAAATGCGGAGCTAAATCTATAGCTCCGCGTTCAGAGTATTAGCTCCGCGTGAGCAGATTCTTAGAATCTTAAACTGATTGTGATTGAGATTTGGTCTTATCCAATATCCAAATTGAGTCCAATCAGAATCCTAAATTGATTGTGATTGAGATTTGGGTTTATCCAATACCCAAATTGAGTCCAATCAGAATTCCAAATCAGGAAATTTAAATTAATATCAAATATTTGATTAGAATCCTTAATGAATACAAAAATCTTCTATTTCTATTCCTATGATAACTTTCAAACAAAAATCTATAAATACCCTCTTTGAGTAGACTTTAGAGATTCATTTTCAATAGATTAATCTTCAATAGATCCATCTTCGATCTTTTTGGAGCTTTTGTGAAATTCAAGTTACGCGTGAGAGCCTTGAATTTGCGAAGACCAGCAGAGAAGATGTAGGACCGGCCATCTTCTTCATCAAGAAAGAAGATTTCCATGTCAACATCGTCAAAAGGAGCTACTCAATAGATCCCATCACCATATAGAGCCCACTTTTTATTGTAAAAGAGAGAGATAAGTTATAAATCCTCTCGTTTGTTTTCTTTTGTTCACTTTCATTGTAATTAAGTTATTTAAATGGAAGGAAGTAAGAATTTTACTGAGAACAAACTGGCGACCACAGTGGGAGACATCTCTTTTACTGAAATGGAGATCGTGGCGCAATCTGACGTGGAAAAGATCAGATTTGTTGTTGATATGCTTATCATGGAGATCGACCAACAGAAGTACGAGGAGTATCTCTCCTCCGGATCAGGTGCCCTAACCGAAATGCGGCGCTATCTCTGCGTGAGCTCCAATACCCGTAAATCGGGTAATCAGGAATCCACCATTAAACGGGGACCCTTGGAGCCCACAGCTATAGAGCTGTTGTTTGGGCACTAACAGATGAAGGTTTCGTTGCTGCCGGAGAAGGTCCGAAAACTGGTCTAACCAAGCTCAACTCCACAATAAAAATCGTCAAGCAAGGCGGAGAGCCCTCAAAACCCGCGTTAAACGCAAGGCTAACGAAGTGGTAGAACGCAAGGCTATTGCACCCTGCGAATTGGCTTGCGTTAATCACAAGACCAGTCAAGAATGCATTAAATGCAAACTTATGACTAAGCCAGCATGTGATTCTCCATGCGAGGCTACTATTTCTAGATTTAAAACCAGAAAAATTAACACAACCCGCATAAAACGCGAGGATAACCTTATGACAGAGCCGATGGGTGAAGGAGACTCTCCACGCGAGGCTATTAAATTTCAAAAGAAAACTGAGCCAAGCGTAAATCGCGAAGCCAGTAAAACTTGCATTAATTGCAAGGTTTGTTACAATCGCATTAATCACAAAGATAACCACATGTATGATTTACCACTTGAAGTTATCAACCTTAAACTTGAGCCAAGTGTAAATCACGAAACCAGTAAAACTTGCGTTAATAGCAAGATTTGTTACAATCGCATTAATCGCGAAGATAACCATGTGTATGATTTAACACGCGAAGTTATCAAGCTTAAACTTGAGCCAAGCATTAAGCGGGAAGCCAAGGATTCTTGCGTAAAATGCAAAGCGGTGCCAGCGTGTGATTCTCCATGCTTGGCTAAGCAAAAAGCAGAAGATGAATTTTCTCAGAAATGCCAAGCCAGTGTAAAACGCGACGCTAGCGTAAATCGTGAAGCTAATGAAACTTGTGTTAAACGCGAAGATAAAACTTGAGTAAATCAAAAGAATAAGCCAGTGTGCAAAAATTCCTCTCCACGCGAGGCTAAAATACCATAAGTTAAACTTCTGCAAAAACGCCAAGCCAGCGTAAAATACGAGGTTAGCGTAAAACGCGAAGCTATTGGCCAACCTCGCGTAAATGATCTAAAACGCGAAGTTACGGTCCATCCTTGCATAAATAGTCTAAAACATGAAGCTAACTGCCAGCTCCGCATGAACCAGCCAAAATACAAAGTTAAGGCTGATAATCAGGGTGTTAAGCACTAATTCAACACCATCACTTTTAAGAAGCTTCAGCAAGCTCCCGGACTCTCCCGGCTACCAAGTGGGCCCCATGCCCTAGATTCTTTATCTAAAGTTCTCGATCTCAGAGATTACTTGACAGATAAAAGGAGCATGACTCAAGCGCAGCCACACTCAATATGCCATTGTGAGCAACTCATCACAGTCGTGTCCGCTGTATTGGATAATTGTTGTTATACCAAGAATAGAGTGTCTGTATTTGACAGAATAACTGAGTCTCGTCAAGATACTCCAAAGAGGAGAAAGAATGATCTAAGATTCAAAATCATAGAAAAAGAATTGAAGGCGGTGACTTCGAATATGGTCTGTAAAGGCAAAAAGATCATGGAGAAAGAATATGAGTCAGATGTAGACGATGAAGAATCTCATCATTTCACCCAGCTCAAATCAGGCGTTGTCACTCCTCAAAATTACAAGAAGCTCGTAAAAGGTTCCTGTGATGATGACAGTGACAATTCAGCTATAACTTCCCCACAATCTTGTACATCTTTCCTTCCACGAAAATCAACGTCACATGTGGTAGATAGGTCCGATAATGTTGACTAAAGGTTTGAAGCCCAAGGGCAGATGATTCGAAATCAGCAAAAGGCTATTGATGACCTCAAACTAATGCTTCTAAAACTGTCGAAAATACTCAGAAAATAGTCGAAGAAAAAGCTAAAACATTCTCCCCGGAACCGCCACCTAAGACAAATGAACAAAAAGAAGATAAAGAAGAAAAGGCTTATTCAGTGCATGACGAAGACGATAAGTTTTCCTTCCATGATCCTCATGAAGAGAGGATGGAGAAACTGCAGAGACAACTTGATGCGCTGATATACGAAAAAGAGCTAAAGGAGTCGAGGGTTTCAAGACTGTACCCGCTCGAGTGGGATTTTGCACCCTATCCAGAAAAAATACAAACTGCTCAAATTGGAATCATATAAAAGGAAGGGGTCTCCAAACCAACACATATACTACTTCTTGTCGCAAGCAGGTCATCTGATGGAAATGACCCTATAATGACCCAGGTGTTTGTGAGCACTCTGCGAGAGCCTGCTTTTACATGGTTCATGCATTGCCCCCGGGAACTATAAACACTTGGTATGATGTCGAGAAACAGTTCTTGGCACGTTTCTTTGAGGATGATAGTGAAATATCGTTCATTCCCTCCTTGCTACAAAACAAGGAGAAGAAGAAGCAGTCAAAAGTTTTATTGAACGCTTCATTGAAAAATCAATGCATTGTCGACACGGTATGACCTAGAAAACCTTGGTGGAAACCTGCAAACATAATTTTAGGACAGGTATACTGATAAGAATGGGAGCTGTAGAGTCTAAGAACTGGAAAGACCTATTAAAGCAGGGAGAATAGGAAGAAGATATAATTCGCCGGATTGAGGAATCTCGTGATATGAGAAACTCTACGAATAACAAGTCATATCCACAGAATTTTAAAATTAAAGGGAAGGCTGTGATGGCGTCAACTGCAGATCCGAAGCCAAGACCTCATAATCCGAGAGGTGCAGATCAACATAGGCCCTGACAAGATAGAACTTATACATTCAAGACTGAGCAGACAGGTACTATGCTCCATCTCCTCCTTAGAAAGGACATGTTTAAGTTTCTGGAGAATCAAAAATCAGAAGACGCTGGTAAAACCAATGACCCTAACTATTACCTATACCATCAGAACGTCGAGCATCCAACTAAGGATTGCTATCCTCCTAAGAACCGAATTCAGGTATTGATAGAAGCCGGAATTCTCACACTTAAAGAGGAACAGAAGAAAGTTTTTGCAAATATGGCAACTTTGGTGGCAGGAACCAATGAGTTTCCTGCCAGAGTGACCCCTATACCAGTAGGGAAGCTAATATCGACACCAAGTATGGGCAGCCCACACTTGCAAGCTGGCCCCTTAGGTATGCTCCGAACCATAGCTGCGATCGAGTCATTCTCATTGGCTAGCAGCCGGATTGGACTGGAGGTGCCGAAAACATTGACGATGATAAATATCATGTTGCTTCTGCTACTCTTGCTAGCCATTGGAATGGCTAATTGAGTGCTATAAATAAAACTGTTAAAGCGGTGGGAAGAGGAGATCAAGTTTCTCGCCAACCCTATCATATTAGGGGTAAAAGTATGAAATCAACTACTCAATGCTGTTAAAAAGTAAAGGGGAGAGGAAATCAATTTCTCGACAACTCAACATGCTGAGGGTAATAGCATGACTAGTCCAACGCAAATGGCGATTGGTAAATGCTAATCAAATCCGTTGATAGCTAGGGGTTTGCTAAAAATCACATAAATTCTGTCATGTAAAGTTCCTACCTCTGACAGTGAGATATAGTTCAAGTTAGGCGAGAGAGCCCTGAACCGTCTCCACCAAATTATTAGGCATATGCAATTGGGCACAGCTGCCGAAGATCGATGATCCTGACCCGATCATCTTGGCGTGTGCAATTAAGCGTCTCCGCCAAACGTCAGGCATGTGCGATTAGGCACCTCTGCCGAATTTCTTGATATTAACCTAATCAAAAAATTGAAGATCCAAAGTATTTCAAAATTTGCTAAGTTAAAAGCCATTTTGAAAACTTTGGAGGGGGTTGTATTGGTGGTAAAATTTTCAAAAATCAGTAAAAAAGAAATAACCACGCAGAAAGCGGAGCAATTCCGTAGCTCCGCGTTTGGCGAAGATTTAGCCTCGCGTTGAGTAAAACACGGAGCTAAATTTATAGCTCCGTATTCAGAGTATTAACTCCGCGTGAGTAGATTCTTAGAATTTTAAATTGATTGTGATTGAAATTTGGACTTATCCAATACCCAAATTGAGTCCAATCAGAATTCTAAATTGATTGTTATTGAGATTTGAGTTTATCCAATACCCAAATCGAGTGCAATCAGAATTCCAAATCAAGAGATTTAAATCAATATTAAATATTTAATTAGAATCCTTAATGAATACAAAAATCTTCTATTCATATTCATGTGAGAAATTTCAAACTAAAGTCTATAAATACCCTCTTTGAGGAGACTTTAGGGATCCATCTTCAATAGATTAATCTTCAATAGATCCATCTTCGATCTTTTTGAAGCTTTTGTGAAGTTCAAGTTACGCGTGAGAGTCTTGAATTCGCGAATACTAGCAAAGAAGATCTAGGGCCGGCCATCTTCTTCATCAAGAAGGAAGATTTACACGTCAAGATCGTCAAAATGAGCTATTCGATAGATCCCATCGCCACATAGAGCCCACTTTTTATTGTAAAAGAGAGAGATAAGTTATAAATTCTCTCATTTTTTTTTTTTCACTTTCATTGTAATTAAGTTATTTCAATAAAAGAAAGTAAAATTTTACTGAGAACAATATATATATATATATATATATATATATATATATATGAGAAAAATGGAAATGAGCTGACAGCTCACGCAAGTTACCTAAGCTGCCGTTCATTTCCACTATCTCCAATAATTTTTTTAAAAAAATTCTTTTGGATTATGATCTCGACCCCATAGGGTTTACTCATACCCAATTTCTTGGGTTTTAGTTTTGATTTGAACCTCCATCAAATTAATACAAAATTAACGGTTTTCAATGAATAAAACATTTTGTATGCACTTGATGAATGGGTAAATGAACTCTAAAACTTATGAAATTTAATCTGAAAGAAGTTAAGAAGGTGTAGATTGTAATTGTAAAAAAAATTTGAAAAAAAATCATTTGATCATTATAATTTTGCCGCTAACTCACGTAACTTTTCCTGTACTGGCAGCTCATCTACAGTAATTCCATATATATATATATATATATATATATATATATATATATATATATATATATATATATATATATATATATATATATATCCTTGTACATATTTCATGTTAATGGGTATTGCAGTAATTTTGCTTTTGTTTAATGTACTTAGTAGATGTTCCATATTATTTTCTATTGCTAACTCGGCTCTTGGTCAGAATTGTGAAAAGAAATAATACCTCGTGAGTGCCTATTAGTTTTAGAGTGTGTCTGCAGGTAGGGTATTCCGTTTTTAGGAGCAGGTGAAAACGGAATGTTACAGTACCTGAGCCTCGCTTCAACGAGGCTCACTGTATAACCGGACGGTGGTTGAAATAAGGAGTACTAATTTCTCTAGTTAACGCAATATTAAACTACAATTAAATAGAATTTATGTGGATGGTTACGTCCAACAGGCAACCACTTTGGGGCCTCTAAGCCACTAGCAGGCTAATTTGCGGAGTCATTGGTGCGGGAGTGACTGAGGACCTTGATTCTTGGCCATGCGGAGAGCCTTGAACCTCAAACTAGGCACTTGGCATTGTGAGGAAAAAAAAAAAACCTACCGTGTACAAACCTTGGAGCCTTAGCACTACACTGTATCAGGATCCTCGGCAACTTCGGGGACTTGTACTTCAGACAAAGAAAACTATGGGTGCGAGTGCAAAAAGTGGCCAAGGTTTGAGATTTTTAAAGATTTATTGTCCTAGATCACTTAGTCTCTTCAGAGAAGAATTCCTTCAGAACCTTACTCTTACTTAAGAGATCATTTCAAAGCTCGATTCCTCAAATCAAAGATTCAAGAAGATGATCTATGGGAGACAAAGATTAACTTCCATCTGTGTAGGTTCCAAGAAGCCTTTCAAAAGAGATTTATTCTTTTTTTTCATTCATGTAAGGATTATTTTTATAGTTTTACATATCCGTCAAACAAAGTTCTTTCAAACAATCGTTTTCTTGTGACAAGAAAGAAAATGAAGTACAAAGTCAAAGTTCATCGGAACTATCTTTAATTGGACAACTGCAATTCGGAGCAAATGCTGATTAACACAGAATGAAACACTGAAGAGTTTACATAAGATAGTACCGATCCAAGATGCCGTCATCTGGAAGATTTTCCCTAAACTGGAAAAATGAAATTCAAATAAAAAATTTGCTTTTGTCTCTTAAAGAAAGAAGGAAAGAGCACTTCACATTTTGACTTCGAGTAAAACGATGTATACAAGTCACAGGTAATTCAAAATCGTTAGGACAAAAGTCTAGAAGCTCTTACAACATGTCAATTCTAAGATAATACAAAATATTTATCCTCTTACCCAAATAATAGTTTGGCTCTTATGGGTCTTAGAGTGTGAAGGTAGAGTTTTATTGACCAAGATATTCAATGAATACTTTGATTGAAGTTTAGGAGCGCGAGTGACTACCACCTCATCTAATTCCGATAGCTTGATACCGTTGCCAAATGTGCACACAAGCCGTCGTTCGCATGCACCTTTGGCATTAAAATTCAATACAACCAAATTCTTTTTTGGCGACCGATTTGACGAACGTTTAATCGAAGACACTCGATTAGTAATCAGTCATCGTCTGTGTTGGGGATCGAATCCCCATCGAGATCGCAGAGACGAAAAAAATAATACAACACAAGAAAAACACAAGAATTAATATGGTTCGGCCGACCAAGTTCAACTTACGTCCACGAGAATAACGAGAGAAATATCCGTTATGAGAATAATATGTTACAAGAAGAGATCCAAGTATCTCTCTACTTCTCACATCTCTTATAATAATAGAACCATATCTCTCAGCAAATTGCCCACCTCTCTCGTATCACATATAAGAGATATATATAGTGTTCATATTATAATCCTTTTAGAATACCACTATCACTATCTAATTGGTGTTCCAATCCAATTAGAACTCTAGTCTTCTAACCCAAGTCCAATTGGAACTCCTTGTGATCCTTGATCGCATCTGAACACTCAACGGATGTGAGATACAAATCCAACAATCTCCACCTTAGCTCGTATCCAATGAGCTATGCATCTTGAAGAAACTCCGTTGTTCTCACCATCCACTTCGTAGACATCCACCGTACGATCAGATGCTCCACCGACCGGGAACAACTTGTATAATCATTACCACCTCTATACTTGAGCACTCATTATCACTAAGCCATACTCTCCTCCGAGCACTCATGATCACTAAACCGTACTCTCGAACACTCAGATTACTATACTACACTTTTCACCAAGCGCTCATAATCGATACACCGTGCTCCACCTTGGTCAAAACATCTGGACCTTCTAAGGACTCACAATCACTTATCATGTTGTGCATCACACAAAAGTGATCGATACACCGTACTCCACCTTGATCTAAAAACTTTGACCAATTCTAGAGATAGATGATTATACATTATCATGTGCTTCATCATGTCACAAAATAACCGTATCCATCAACATGAAATACCACGCCGTACTTCATCATCGTACAATCAACAAACCATCGACCGTCGATCATCTCGGTCAATATCGATCCCTCAATGACCATCTATCACTGCTGGTCTACATAAAATCTACTCTAAACAGTGAATTTTGCCCAATCCGCATCCACCACTGCATCCGGAATGCTGAAAAACATAGAATTCGACTCCTGAATCACCTTAATCGGACATCAATTTTTCGATCCATGCTCCGATCAACCATAGCCATCGATCTGTGCCTCAAAATCCATCTCAATTATCAACCACTCTTTTTGGTGCACATTGCTAGAGCCTCCGGTTGTGCACATCACTGGTTGTATCTGGTTGTTATTTTCTTTCTGTATTTTGCCTTGATGCTTCCGGCAACCTTCTTGTCAACTCGACATCAGATCCACCCTCTCGTGATCTCGATTTCAGATCCATAACCATAACTTTGATACTACTTTTTGGGGATCGAATCCCCATCGAGATCGCATAGACGAAGAAAATAATACAATAGAAGTAGAATAAAAGAATTAACGTGGTTCGGCTGACCAAATTCGACCTACGTCCACGAGAACAATGAGAGAAATATCTGTTATGAGAAAAATAGGTTACAAGAAAAGATCCAAGTATCTCTCTACCTCTCGCATCCCTTATAATAACAAAAACATATCGCTCAGCAAATTGCTCACCTCTCTCGTATCACATATAAGAGATATATATAGTGTTCTTATTCTAATCCTATTAGAATAATACTATCACCATCAAATTTATGTTTCAATCCAATTAAAACTCTGGTTTTCTAACCCAAGTCCAAATAGGACTCCTTGTGATTCTTGATCACATCTGAATATTCAACGGATGCAAAACATAAACCAACAGTCTGATATAAAATTTGTTGGAAATCCTATTAAACCATAAAAAATATCATTAAAAAATGAAATAAATAAAAGATAATATTCAATCTTAATTTTTTAAAAAAATCTAAAAGATAATACCCAATCTTAAACAATAATTATATTTTATCCGCACAACTTAACTATCCAATCTTACTTAATAATTATATAAAAAATATAAAAAAATATGCAATCATAATCATATCTTATCCTAGCAACTTAATAACCCAACTCTCTTTTTACGTACAAAGAAAACAGAGAAACAAAATGTGCAGTGAAAAAAAAAAGGAACAGAAAAGAAAAGAAAAGAAATAAAAGAGAAATAAAAAGTAAATAATAGAAATTAAAAAAATAATGAAGAAAAAGAAAGAGACAAAAAGACGATCATTTTGGCAGTCAATTTTCAAAGTGGAGATCCACATAATTTTTGAGTTTTCTACGAAGACAAATGTTTCTTCTTATTTTTCCTATCTCATTATTTACATTGGAAATTAGTAAAGAAATGAAAAACAATCATATTTTCTTTCTATTTATTTCCTATCAATTTTTGTTTTGATAATATAGTTTGCATATGTTCATGAAGGAAAACTAACGATTTAGTTATAAGTATTTAAATGGTACTTTCCAATAGTTACAGTTTATATTCAACTAATTCAAACATGAATATTTCTATAACTTGATTATTCATTGAGAAATTTCAATGTTTAATATTTTTTTTGGGATGTTTAACCATATTTTAATCCACTTTAAGAATCATTTCGAGAAAATAAAACAAAAAAAAAAACTTTTGGCATGAAAAAGAAATAAAGAAAGGAGAAAATAAGGGAACAAAGTTCTTTCCTTTCTGAGGTTGAGAAAAAAAAAACCAAAACAAAGGAAAAAAAAAAAGAAAACCTTCTCTTCTCTGTGTTGTTACTGCACAGAGAAAGAGGAAGGAAAGAAAATTAAAATTAAAATAATTAGAAAAACAAATGACTAATCTTCCCATTCAAATAATAAATTTGATTCTTTTGCTATCAAGAAATATTTCAATAGGTTTCACTTATAATTTAGTTCTAACAATGTTCAATGATAGATAATGCCATAAGAGCATTTGATGTTATTCATGATGCAAAGTCCTTATACAATCCATTATTTTATTCCATAGTACAGTGCTAGTACAGTTTCACATACAATCTAAATTAAGTTATGGAGAAGTGGAAGCAGATAAACTACCACATATATTGATGATACATATTGCAAATCTAAACCAGAACGTTTTCAATTTTGACAAATTATGATAATATGAAACCAAAATAGTTAAATGATACGTACAAAAGAAGGAAGTTTAAAACTAGAAATAATTACCTAATCAATTATTTCCACTCCCATATAGTTAACAAACAAAACTATCTTTCCCTTTTCTATGCACACGCAACAGAGAGAAAGCTAAAGGTAATAGTAGTAATAAAATAATAATTAAAACTGACAAACTAGGTTGTATTGAAAATGAGAAATAAAATGAGTGCACCTAAAAATGAAAGCATGTGTTCATTGTTCTTTAATTTTTTTTGGCAGAAATAAAATGAATGTATCTAAAATAACTGTAGAAATAATCTCTAAGAAAAAAATGTGTTGCTTCTCTAGCTTAAGGAATTGAGTAAAAATAAATTTTCCTAACCTACAACTTCTATAAAAAAAAAAGAGAGAAAATTTATTTTATAGGTAAAAAAGTATATTTATTTTCTGTTTTTAAGCATGCAGAAAATATTTTAGTATTATTCTCTGATTAGTTTCATGTACTTTCACCCTTTTAATTCATAATATCTTAGTTTTAATCTTTTATAAAAACTTACTGTTTGACATGTTTATTGATTAAGATTTCGAATGTGTACTCTTTTCAATTGTGTGTTACATGTCAGTAATAAATTTTTTATACTAAAAGTATGAATACAAACTAATGGAGTTAAGAGGGAACTGAATGGAGAAATTTGAACACATATTTTGAGAGACATACAATTTTAGGTTGCGCAGTCAAATTTTAGGGATCTACTAAGGAGGTTCCGAGTGATTACTGAATCAATGTCATGTTATATAATGGGGCTTTGGGCCCGGAGCATATGCTTTGTTCATTATTCTTGAGTACCTAGCGGTACATCATGTGGCAGTACTAGGAGTTATGGGGTCATGATCATGGGCATTTGCGGAACCCTTTTAAAACATGTGATCATTCCTCTTGATAGTTTCAATTTAAATGATAATAGACATCAATATGATATATCTTGTTTTAAATGCGTGTTTAATTCCATCCATTATAATATCATTTACAACATGCATAACTACCTATTAATTATTATCATTTTTCAGAAATGTATAATTAAATCCATGATCCATTTTACAAAACAGTTTTTATATTGATCTCATACTTTTTTTTATTTTATTTTCTTTTGTGCATTAGATATCATATACCACACATAGCATGTCTGTGTGTTGTTATCTCTGCTTTTGTAGCATTTTCTAGATCATTCTTACAACTCTGGTTTGGCATACCCAGTCAATTTTGAGTTGCAGGTAATTAAGGAGGGAGAACCTTCAAATTTGAAAATATACACTTAGAAAAGTGAAAATTTTTTATGAGTTTCGGTTTTAGGACGTGAAGAGTTTTTTTCTCATTTACTTTCTTAGTAAATCAATAAAGAAGATAGTGTCTATTTCTATACATATCTTATGTTTAGATTAGATTCTAAATTGTAATAAAACTTTAAGTTGTCTCATATGTCTGTGATTGCTTTTCATATAAGTTTAATAAATCTTTTATTGGCTCATGTTATTTTCTTTTCAAAATATGCATATTTGTTGTGATGTGGCAGTAATTTATACCCAATACTTATACTTTTAAGGCTTGTCATATTCGTCTACAATACGTCGTCAAATGCTACCTATATTTTGGGATGCGGGGCATTACCATTGGTATCAGAACCCAGATTCGGTTTTGACCTGTCCAAACTCTCTATTTTGGATTACTGCCACATATACACATATGCATATAGTTGCTTATTTGGTCCCAAGCTTATCCATTGATTCCAAAATAAATTATTCCATCCACTACTATGATTCTTTTCCTGAATAGATATTCCTTGTATTTTAGTTCTTTAAGAGTCGACCATTCATTTCTAACCTAATGTTTGTTGCCAGATTGTGCAGCGAAAATTGTGGACCCTCTTTAGTTAAATTTCGAGAATGAAATTTCTTTTAAGACAGACAGATTGTAACACCCCAAATTATATTGAACCAAAAAAATTATTTTTTAAAACAATAAAATAAATAAAAGATAATAGACAATCTTAATTTTTTTTAAAAAATCTAAAAGATAATAACTAATCTTAAACAATAATTATATTTTATCTAAAAAACTTAACTTCCCAATCTTACTTAATAATTATATAAAAATCTAAAAAAATAATATGCATTCTTAATCACATTTTATCTTAGCAATTTAGCTACCCAACAACTCCCCTTCCCAACTCTCTTTTCATGTACAAAGATATAAGGGGAAACAAAATATGCAGTAAAAAAAAAAAAAGAAAGGAACAGAGAAGAAAAGAGAAGGAGAAAAAAGAGAAAAAATGACAAATAACAGCTATAAAAAAATGAAGATGAGGAATTGAATAAAAAGATCATATTGGTGGTCAATTTTCAACGTGAAGATCCGCCTCATTTTTGAGTTTTCTATCAAGGCAAATGTTTCTACTCCTTTTTCCTTTCATATTATTTACATTGGAAATATAAGAAAAACCTATCAATTTTTGTTTTGGTAATATATGATCATGAAAGGCAACTAACAATTTAGTTATAATTATTTAAATGATATGTTCCAATAGTTACAATTTACATTCAACAAATTCAAACATGAATATTTCTATATTATAATCATTCATTGAGAAATTTCAATATTTCATATTTTTTTTCAGGATGTTTAAGCATATTTTAATCCATTTTAAAAATCATTTGGAGAAAATAAAAAAGTTAAAACTTTAGGCATGAAAAAGAAATAAAGAAAGAACAAAGACCTTTCCTCTCTCTTCTGTTCACAGAACAGAGAGGGGGTTGGGAAAAAAACAAAAACAAAAGGAAAAAAAAAGAAAAGAAAACCCTCTCTTTCTCTGTGCTGTTACAACATAGAGATCGAGGAAGGAAAGTAAATTAAAATGAAAATAATTAAAAAAAAAAACATATGACTAATCTTCCCATTCAAAAAATAATCTTGATTCTTTTGCTATCTAGAAATATTTCTATAGGTTACACGTAACATTTAGTTCTAACAATGTTCAATAATAGATAGTGCCATAAGAGTATTTGATGCTATTCATAATGCAAAATCCTTATACAATCCATCATTTTATTCCATAGTATAGTGCTAGTACAGTTTCATATACAATCTAAATTGATTTATAGAGAATTTGAAGTAGATAAGCTACCACATATATTGAAGATACATATTACAAATCTAGACCAGAGCGTTTTCAATCTTGACAAATAGTGATAATATGAACCTAAAATAGTTGAACTAGCATACAGAAGAAGGAAGTTTAAAACTAGAAATAACTACTTAATCAGCTATATCCACTCCCATATAGTTAACAAACAAAGCCCTCCTTCCCTTTACTATGCAGCCGCAACACAGAGAAAGATAAACGTAATAGTAATAAAAAATAATAATTAAAAAAAAGACAAATTAAGTTGTCTTGAAAAGGAGAAATAAAATGAGTGCAACTAAAAATGAAAGCATATGTTCATTGTTCTTTAATTTTTTTGGCAGAAATAGAAATGAATGTATCTAAAATAACTGTAGAAATAATCTTTTTAAAAAAAAGTTGTTGCTTCTCTAGCTTATGGAATGGAGTAAGAAAATATTTTCCTAACCTACAACTTCTAAAAAAAATGAGAGGAAATTTATTTTATAGGTAAAAAAAATATTTATCTTCTGTTTTTAAGCATGCAGAAAATATTTTGGTATTTTCTCTGATTAGTTTCATGTACTTGCAATTCTGCCCTTTTAATTCTTAATATCTTTTTTTTTTAATCTTTTGTGCAAATTTACTATTTGAAATGTTTGTTGATTAAGATATCGCATGTGTGCTCTTTTCAGATGTGTGTTCATGTTAGTAATACGTTTTTTACACTTAAAGCATGAATACAAACTAATGGGGTCATGGGGGAACGAACGAATGAATTTGAACATATGTTTTGAGAGGCATACAATTTTAGGTTGTGCAGCCGAATTTTAGGGATCTGTCATAGAGGTTCCAGGTGATTACTGAATCAACATAATGTCATGTAATAAGGCTTTGGGCCCGGAACATATACTCATCCATCATTCTTAAATACCTAGCAATACATCCTATGGCAGTACCAGGAGTCATGAGGTCATGGTCCTGGACGTATACGGGACCCTCTTAAAACATGTGATCCTTCTTCCTAATAGTTTCAATTTAAATGATAATATACATTAATATGATATATCTTTTTTTAAATGTGTTTTTAATTCCATCCATTACAATATCATTTACAACATGAATATACTACCAATTAATTATTAACATTTTTCAGAAATGTATAATTAAATCCATGATCCATTTTACAAAATAGTTTTATAGTCATCTCATATTTTTTTCTCATTATTTTTTTGTGCATTATATATCATATACCACACATAGTGTATTTGTGTATTATTATCTTTGCTTTTATAGCATTTTCTAGGTCGCTCTAACAACTCTGTTTTGGCATACCTAGACAATTTTGAGTTGCAGATAATGAAGGGGGGAGAACCTTCAAATTTGAAAGCATACACTGAGAAAAGTGAAGGAATTTTATAGGTTTCAATTTTAGAACATGAAGAATTTTTTTCTTATTTACTTTCGCAGTACATCAATAAAGAAGATAATTTCTACTTCTATCCATATCTTATGCTTAGATTAGATACTAAATTGTAATAAGACTTTATGTTGTCTCCTATATCTGAGATTGCTTTTCATATAAATTTAATAAATTTTTTATTGGCTTATGTGATTTTCTTTCCAAAATTTGTGTATCTGTTGTGATGTGGTAGTAATTTATACCCAATAATTATACTTTTAAAGCTTGGCGTATTAGTCTATAATATATCACCAAACGCTACTTGTATCTTGAGATGCGGGGCATTACCGTTAGTATCAGAGACTAGGTTCGGTTTTGGCCTGTCTAAACTCCGTATTTAGGATTACTGCCACATATACACATATGCATATAGTTGCTTATTTGGTTCCTAGCTTATCCATTGATTCCAAAAATCTATTCTATCCACTACTATTGATTCTTTTCCTGACAAGATATTCCTTATGTTATAGCTCTTTAAGAGTCAACCTTTTATTTCTATCCTAATATTTGTTGTTAGATTGCGCAGCAAAAATTGTGGACCCTTATATGTATCATATCTTACATGATTGATATTCATATAGTTGTTCCTCCCTTTAATTAAATTTTGAGGATGAAATTTCTTTTAAGGCGGGTAGATTGTAATACCCCAAATCATATTGAACCAAATTCTTTTTAGAAAAATAAAATTAAAAAAAGATAATATATAATCTTAATTTTTTTAAAAAATCTAAAAGATAATACCCAATCTTAAGCAATAATTATATTTTATCTGAACAACTTAACTATCCAATATTACTTAATAATTATATAATAATCTAAAAAAATATGCAATATTAATCTCATCTTATCTTAACAAGTTAGCAACCCAATAACTCCTCTTCCCAACTCTCTTTTTATGTACAAAGAAAGAAGAGGAAACAAAATGTATAGTGAAAAAAAAGGAACAAAGAAGAAAGAGAAAAAAGAGGGGAAAAAAAAACAAATAACGGAGATAAAAAAAATGAAGAAGAAGAATTGGATAAGAAGAAGATCATGTTGGTGGTCAATTTTCAAAGTGGAGATCCGCCTCATTTTTTAGTTTTCTATCAAGGTGAGTGTTTCTAATCCCTTTCCCTATCGTATTATTTACATTCAAAAATAGTAAATGAAAAAGAAAAACAAATATATTTTCTTTCTACTTATTTCCTATCAATTTTTGTTTTGGTAATATAGTTTGCATATCATCATGAAAGGAAACTAACAATTTAGTTATAATTATTTAAATGATACATTCCAATAGTTACAGTTTACATTCAACAAATTCAAACATAAATATTTCTATACTTTAATTATACATTGAGAAATTTCAAAATTTCATATATTTTTGGGATGTTTAAGCATATTTTAATCCACTTTAAGAATCATTTGGAGAAACTAAAAAAAATTAAAACTTTAGGGACAAAAATGAAATAAAGAAAGAACAAAGTCCTTTCCTCTCTCTTCTGTTCACAGAACAGAGTGGAGGTTGAAAGAAAAAAAGGAAAAACAGAAAGAAAACTCTCCCTTCTCTGTGCTGATATAACACAGAGATCGAGGAAGGAAAGAAAATTAAAATGAAAATAATTAAAAAAAACATAAGAATAATCTTACCACTCAAAAATTCATTTTGATACTTTTGGTATCTAGAAATATTTCTATAGGTTTCACTTATAATTTAGTTCAAACAATGTTCTATAATAGATAATGCCATAAGAGCTATCATAATGCAAAGTCCTTATACAATCCATTATTTTATTCCATAGTACAGTGCTAGTTCAGTTTCTTATACAATCTAAATTGATTTATGGAAAATTTGAAGTAGATAAACTACCACATATATTGAAGATACATATTACAAATCTAGACCACAGCATTTTCAATCTTCACAAATAGTGATAATACGAAACTAAAATAAGCTAACTACGCGTACAAAAGAAGGAAGTTTAAAACTAGAAATAATTACTTAATCAGTTATATTCACTCCCATATAGTTAACAAACAAAACCCTCCCCTTTTCTATGCAGCCGCAACATAGAGAAAGATAAAATTGATAGTAATAATAAAATAATAATTAGAACAAGTCAAATTAGGTTGTATTAAAAAGGAGAAATAAAATGAGTGCACCTAAAAATGAAAGCATGTGTTCATTGTTCTTTAATTTTTTTTTTTTTTTTTGGCAGAAATAATAATGAATGTATCTTAGATAACTATAGAAATAATCTCTTAAAAAAATGTTGTTGATTCTCTAGCTTATGGAATGGAGTAAGAATAAATTTTCCTAACCTACAACTTCTAAAAAAAAGAGAGGAAATTTATTTTATAGGTAAAAAATATATATTTATCTTCTGTTTTTAAGCATACAGAAAATATGTTAGTATTATTCTCTGGTTAGTTTCATGTACTTTCAATTCTGCCCTTTTAATTCTTAATATCTTATTTTTAATCTTTTAAACAAATTTACTGTTTGACATGTTTGTTGATTAAGATATCGCATGCATGCTCTTTTCAAATGTGTCTTCATGTTAGTAATACTTTTTTATACTTAAAACTTGAAAACAAACTAATGGGGTTACGGGGGAGCTGAACAGAGGAATTTGAACACATATTTTGAGATGCATACAATTTTATGTTGTGCAACCAAATTTTAGGAATCTGCAATGGGGTTCTGCGTGGTTACTAGATCACCTCATGCCATGCAATAGGACTTCGGGTCCGTTACAATACATGCATGTTTTAAATGCATGTTTAATTCCATCTGTTACAATACCATTCGAAACATGCAAATACTACCTATTAATTATTATCATTTCCCAGAATAGTATAATTAAATTCATGATCCATTTTACAAGACAGTTTTTATAGTGATCTCATATATATTTTTTATTTCATTATTTTCATGTGCATTATATATCATATACCACACAAGTTTGCCTGTGTGTTATTATCTCTATTTTTATAGCACTTTCTATATCGTTCTAACGACCCTATTTTAGCACGTTCAAACAATTTTGAGTTGCAAGTAATCAAGGAGGGACAACTTTCAAATTTGAAAGCATACACCGAGGAAAGTAAAGAAATTTTATTGGTTTCAGTTTTAGAATGTGAAGAGTCTTTTTCTCATTTACTTTTGTATTACATCAATAAAAAAGATATTGTTTACTTCCATCCATATTTTATGTTTAGATTTGATTCTAAATTGTAATAAGACTTTAAGTTGTCTCATATGTCCGAAATTACTTTTCATAAATTCAATAAATCTTATATTTGCTCATATTATTTTCTTTTCAAAATATGTGTATTTATTGTGATGTGACAGTAATTTATACCCAATATTTATACTTTAAGGCTTGGCGCATTCATTTATGATTTGTCGTCGAATGCTACCCGTACCTTGGGTGCGGAGCGTTACAGTTGATATCAAAGTCCAGGTTTAGTTTTGGCCTGTCTAAAATCTTATTAGGATTACTGTGACATAAAAATATATGCATATACCTAATTATTTGGTCCCTATCTTATCCATTGGTTACAAAAATTTATTCCATCTATTACTATTGATTCTTTTCCTGATAAGATATTCCTTGTGTTTCAGTTCTTTAAGAGTTGACCTTTTATTTCTATCCTAATGTTTGTTGTCAAACTACGCAGCAAAAACTATGGACCCTTGAATGTATCATATCTTATGTGATTGATATTCATGTAGTTGTTCCACCCTTTAATTAAATTTTGATGACGAATTTTCTTTTAAAGTGAGTAGATTGTAACACCCCATAACCTATTGAACCAAAAAAATAATTTTTTTTTAAAAATGAAATAAATAAAAGATAATATCCAATCTTAATTTTTTTTTAAAAAATATAAAAGATAATACCCAATTTTAAACAATAATTACATTTTATCCGAACAACTTAACTACCCAATTTTACTTAATAATTATATAAAAAATCTAAAAAAATAATATGCATGGTCGCCATAAAATTGTAAACGTCTTTTATTTGAATATCTTAATAAAATATTACAATTTCAACGGTTTTCCATTTACAGAAGATGAGGAAAAATCAAATTCCTCTTTGTTTAAGGCTGGGTTCTGAGGTAGCTGTGGAGGACAATCTTGCTCTCCGTTGACACTCCGTACAAACTCTTTCAATTGGCAGAGAGGCTCTGAACTTTTGATCACAAAGGATAGTTAAAAAAAAGATGATCGATCCCTTCTTTTATCTGTTTCCCTACTCTTTATAGGGGTTTCAAGGCAGCGTCACCGTCTTATTCGTCCAGTGGTGAGCTCCACTATTCAAGTGATGCCATCATATTTGTTCGTCAGTTAACTCCACGATCTGAATAGTGCCGTCATATTCGTTAGGCAGTTAACTCTACGATCTGAAGTAACAACTTCCTTTATTCGGGTCGGGCGACTTTGTATTAAACCCCTCCCCGGAAGCAATAGATATCATTGCGAATCTCAAACTTGGATTTGCGGATCTGCTTTGTCGTAACTGGGTCACGGACCTTGGACTTTAGATTCGCATATCTACTTTGTCGTAACTGGGTCGCGGACCTCGGATTTTAGATTCGTGGATCTGCCTTGTTTTGACAGATGACCCTAGAATTTTTCGCCGATACCCCCTCCAAAGTTTTCAAAACTCTCATGATCTTCGGAGGTGTTTTGGAATACTTTGAATATAACATTCTCTTTTAATATGAAGTAAGATTTTGTATTAGAATCTCAGACTTCTACACCTCCGAAAGTGCAATTCTATATTAGAACTACAATTGAAGGTAGTACGATCCTATCTTAGTGTCTCGGACTTCCATTTTGAAAGGAATATGACTCTGCATTAGTGCTGTGAATTTTCATTTTAAAGGGGGCACAACACTGCATTAGTGTCGCGGATTTTTTGTTTTTGAAGGAGTACAATTCTATATTAGGGTCGCGGACTTCCACTTTTGAATACGACTCTGTGTTAGGGCCACGGACTTCCCTTTTGAAGGAGAACAAGACTCTGTATTAGGTCGCGAGCTTCCCTTTTTGGAGGAGAATACGATTCTGTATTAGGGTCACGAACTTCCCTTTATGAAGGAGAATACGACTCTGTATTAGGGTTGCTAACTTCCCTTTGTGAAGGAGAATACGACTCTGTATTAGGGTCGCGAACTTCCATTTTGAAGGAGAACAGGACTCTATATTAGGATTGTGAACTTTCCTTTTTGAAGGAGAATACAAACTCTGTATTAGGGTCGCAGACTTCCATTTTGAAGGAGAACAGGACTCTGTATTAGGGTCGCGAACTTCCCTTTTTGAAGGAGAATACGACTCTGTATTAGGATCGCGAACTTCCCTTTTTAAAGGAGAATACGACTCTGTATTAGGGTCGCGAACTTCCTTTTTGTTACGAAAAATCCAAAAAGTTGTCACTTTATACGGCGTAGAGATTAAGACGTTCTTTGAGCCACATTAAATGAAAAGATACTTACGAGATTCGCACCAGAGATCACGTTTATCCGAAGATCTCGGTCGTCAAATCATCTGTTATATAATCCGATTTCTAATTTTTCTCTAAGAAATTTGAACTCCAATTTCCTCTTCAGGTTTTTTTTTTTCAAGGCTCTTCATCTCCAGCCTACCTTAACCTCCGATTTTTCTCGCAAAAGATTTTCTTAGTCTGCAAAAGATGTCGAAGAAAGCTTCCTCCTCTGATACTTCTACAAGTGGTCATCGAGACTTCCAAACAACTTCTAGCTCCATAGTGGTTCGGCAAGAATTCTTGATTAGAAATAATTTTCTCGTCATACACTAGAAAGCAGTTCTTTTCTTAGAAAGTTTTTTTTGTTTTAATCCCAAAATTTTCGTTGCAGTTGATTACGCCTTAAACCCTGCCCGAAAGACCATTACTTTGGTTATTCAGGCGGTCATGATGGGAAGAAGGAGTTTAGGTTCGGCCAGATTTTTCCAGGTTGCACTGCATCTAGTGGCCGAGAAAGGGAAAGCAAAGTTCTTAATCCCACTCGCTCGATATTGCGAGAGCTAATGACCACGGCTCCTTTTGAAGAAAACAACCGAGCTTTGTCGAACAAGCCTACCTTCTTATTTGGTGATCATTTTCCAATACCCGACAATGGTTTGGATGATGGGGATTACAAATGGTTTCGCCAAGTAAAAGGCCGCAACATGTTTCTTTCCAACATGGAGAGATCTTATCCGTTTCTATTTTTCCAGTCTCTTTCCATTCCTAGATAAATGGACTAGCTTTTAAATAGGCTGCAAGATGGTGTCTTGCAGGGAGCGTTCAATGCACAAGGTGCTTCCCCTCATTCTACTGGAAAGCATTTTTGTGGACTATTCCCATGGTCTTTCAAACAGGACCTTCCTATAGGTGAAACACCTATAGTCGCCCAGACTTTCTTGCACCGGTTTGTCAACGTGCAAGGGGAGTTTCCAGTTCAAAACTTTTGTCCTCCTGGATGGGTCCACTGCTCTTCGAAAGAAGAGTGGGCAATTTTGACTAATTTCTTTCTAAAGGCTTTCAGAGATCAGCTCCAGCATGCAAACCTTTATCGTGCCATTACGGCAGTTCAGCATGACATTCTTGGTAGCTGATTTTATTTCTTTTCTTTATTAGAATTGTACAATCCTGATACTTGTACAATTTTTTCCCCCCACGGTGATTGGGTTTCGCCCTGTATGAGATGTACAAGATTTCAGGATTATTTATGGGAGACATCCCATATGAAGAGTATGTCCCTACTGGAGAAGAACTTCATTTGTTGAAGACTCAGGATCTTATGGTTTATGACACCTATTGGGAATTGCTTTGCCACTATCATATTTGTACTCATATGTCTGGCACTCGCAATATAAAGCTGAAGAAGTGGCTGCAATATCTTATCCCTATTTTTCAAAGAATAGACCCAATTTTACCCATCTCCCTCCGGTTTTTGAAAAGGAAGTCAAGAGGAGGATTGCCAACTTCGGAATAGATGCTTACATCGCCGAATCTGATGAGGACGTCTTCAAGGCTGGAACGTCGTTTGAAAGCATCCACTACTAAGCTCTTCAACTTTTATCTGATCCAGCCTTTTTGGCAGGTTATTTGATACTTTGGTTGAAGAAATGCGTGATTCTCTCACAGGATACTATACCCATCAGGGCGATATACCCGACCGTCTTGCTCGCGTTTGGTCGGTGACTCAGCTTACTGCCCGCGATGGTGTGTAGTATTCAAAGCGGATTGAGAAAATTGGTTGATAAGTTTTTCAATGTCAGGAAGGAGCAAAACGACAAAGGAGAGTTAATCACTAAGACTCCTAATCCGCGTGTAGAGCTTCCTTTACACTGCCCTACTTTGATGAGTCCTGCTAATTCACAGATTGATTTAAGCGCTCCCAAAGTACAACACTACAAGAGATCGCAGTGGAAAGGAGGCTACATGGCTGCAATTCATAGGACTCTTCGTTATCACGTGAATTTCGAGTTGTTCAAATATTTTCCATACTTTCCAAATGCTAGATATGGAGAGGAATTCGTGGATATTGCTGGTGTTGACAAATGTATAGTTTTGTCCCCGGGATGCTTCTTGTGGCTAATAAATATCTGTCTAGGGTATTTGGTTCTCCGTTTAGGGAGCCACTGTTATATAGAGCCTTACTATTCGAGTCGCTTTGCTCGACAGTTCGGGTACGATCAGCTCTATGTTGGTAATCCCAACAAAGAAGTAAGTTTTGATGGAAATTTGTTTGAAGGAGCTTGGGCTTGGTTCCACTTCATTGCTGGTGGTACTCACGCTAGATTTGACTTTCCAATCAAGACTCTGAACTCGTATATGAGTTTCGATTTCTGCAAGTGGTACGCGGCTGCTAACTCCGCCCCTCAAAATTTTAATACAAGTCTTACTTGTCTGAAGGATATTAGAGTATGGTATGCTCAGAAAAAGGAGGCTGGCAGCACAAAGGTGGCTGGAATTGAGGACTTCGGAGCAGAATGTGGTTTGGATGAGTTGGAACCGACAGTTCAACAATGGGAGGAAGATAATAACGTGGTGGTCCCGTTGACTCAACCCATTTCTCTTGATATTTCTCCACTCCCAACGCCGAAAGAGGCTTCTCCTTAACCAAAATCTCCCCCAAAGAAGCTTTTGTACAAGCGGAAGAGATTGAGGCGTCTCAGTGATTTTCTATCACTCTGCAAGACATATCATCTGAAGCTGGTACAGTTGTATCCAGTTCGGTTCCTAAAAATATTGCAGAGGAACCAGAGGAAGATGAAGATGACTCGACTCTAACTCTTCGTTCTTCTAAGAAACATCGAAGTCAAGGGCCTGTCTTCCGTAGTGATTCTGCGTTGGTGGCTGCTCCTTCTTCTACTGCCCTTCCTGCACAAGAGGATTCTGCGTCCCTCGCTAACCAATTTGTTGTCGATGATGAAGTGGCTGCTCCTTCTTCTACTGCACAAGAGGGTTCTGCGACCGTCACACACCAAGTTGCTGTTGATGATGAAGTGGCTGCTCCTTCTTCTACTGCACAAGAGGGTTCTGCGACCATCACTCACCAAGTTACTGTTGATGATGAGGTGGAAATAATTGGGGAAGTTCATGCATCGAATTCCCCAAAGGTAGCGTCTCTTCCAGTGGATCATGATTATTGGGGAGATGATGATGTCAGTAGTGAAAAGATTGGTTCTTGTACTCCCCCATCAGATCACGACAAATACGTCTTCTTGAGTGAAGACGTTCCAGCCGAGGTATATGGGCCTGGAGAATCCAGTACTCACCCTCCAGGTTTACTTCTAACCTCTATCCACTTTTATGCCAAAATTTTATCATTATCTAACGGCACTGTGACATTCAATTGTGCTCCCCCCTTTTTTTAACAGCTCTTGCTTTGACTCCAACCTCAGGGCATATGGATGTAGACGACATTCCGCAGGATAATACCGTCGCGGAAGTCATTGCTGAAGTAGCCCATGGGGTAACTGAGATCACCGTTTCTGCAGCTAACACTTCTGTAGTTGTGGTTCCTTCAATAGAAACTGCCACACATATTGTCCCGACTGCAGTTGCTGCAACTGTTGTTTCTGTTGAAGGTGTGGTAGTTGTTGTTTCTGATACTGGTACTACTGCTTCTTTGCAGCAAAGTACAGTTCAAGCTGTACCCACTCCAGTTATTACTGATTCTTCCCACGCGGAGGTTGATGCCTTCGAAATTAACTTGCTGAGGGATATAGTGGAAACATTCCTCCATTTTATTGATCGTTACATTGATAATATATTGAAAGGGGCTTCTTTTGCTTCGCTCGCTAACGTTCTCAACATTTACTTGACTGGTATAGTCAGTATTGGCGGGGAGGAGAAAGCTGCTCCCTACAGACTCATGATAGCTCAACTCCAGTGCTCTGCTGAGTCTTTATCAAGATCGCGGAGTGCTGATAAGTCTGAAGTAGTTGAAGCTACTTTCCAGAAGCTGATGGAAGAACAACTTAGGTTGCAGAAGGAGATCAACGAGAAAGCTGATACTTGCAGAGCTTCCTTTGAAAAGAGCAAATCCGACAGCCAATCTCTAGACTGTTGCTTCGATTGTTAAGAACCATGATCACGCCATCGCTAGAACCCAAGAGTCCATCCCTAAAGCCCAAGCTTTCTTGGCTAAGATAACTAGGGAACGCGATGAGTCAATGAAGAATCTCACCAGCATAGCTAGACAACGAGATAATGCGATTAGAGATCTTCAGGCGATGAAGCTGAATTAGAGACGTTGGAGGCTGATCACTCAAGTAGCATTTCCAGTGAAGAAGAATTGTGTCGTCAAGCTACTGTACAAGCTTATGATATCATCCAGGAAGAAATTAGCGATGTTGAGGAGAAGATAAAAGCTCCCCTGAATCATTGAACTATAAAGATTTCGGGTTTTTGTAGTCCTTCTTTTTTTGTAACAATTCTTCTGACATTAACTTTGCATGGCATGTCCTATCATTTGCGTAGCAAATATGATTTTGTACCTCTGAATTGTGACTTTGTATTTGTCTTCCAAGGTTTGCATCAAACTCGCTATCTTGAGTTTTGAAGTCCGCAAATTTACGTAGGACCTTTGGTATCTGTGTATCAGGCATATTTTTACATCTCAAGACCGCAACTTTATATTAGTCTTGAAAGATTCTTTCCTTTATCAGGTGCATGCGACCTTCATGAGCTTTCGTTAAGTTCGCAACTTTTCATCCGGAAGTCCGCGGGATAAAAATTCTTTCTTAAGAATTTGTAGCGATTTTCACGAGTCACGACATAACCCTTCATTCGATTAACTAGCGTGATGTCCCAAGCATTATATGCTCTTATTAATGATGAGATCGTTTGGCTGTGAAATCTAAGCGTCCCATGCAATAGTAATAAATTCTGTTGGGATCCGAGTCAAGAATCTCAACCGAAGATTTGGCCTTATCTCCTTCCAACAGAAGATTTTGATCACGAGATTCTCTATATAAGACACAGGACTTCTTCTATGAAGGAGCATTCTAGGTTGAGAAAACTCTCCACCTCTTTGTCTTCTCTTCTTTTCTTTTAGGGTTGATTTTCTCGTGCAGCCATATTTTCTTCTTCTTCAGTCGAAGTGATGGATGGGGGTTGGCATATTACAAGACCTCCAGACTGCATCAATCCAGAGGGGCATTCCATTGAAAAGGTTCTTATAACCGTAGTCATTTTCCTTAACTAAGGTAAAATTCTTCTTCTTGTCAATGTCATTCTTTCTTTTCTTTTTTTTTTTTTTGACAAGATTTTGAATTGGATGCAGGAGATAACCATACTCATTCTCCTTAACAAGGGCACAGATTAAGCAATCTGTAACCTTATTCTATTTCTTGATTAGCATCCCACAAGGTTGGGGTGCTAAATGATTAGGGTGGCACTCAAATTGAGCAATCCCTCACGTTGTATGTTTGAGAACATGCATTTTGTATACCCAGTTTTGCACTAATCAAGTCACTGGTGACGTTGATTATGGCTGAGCGAACCAACTTGAAGGTCCTAACCGTCAGCAGGAAGAGACTACAGGAGCAAACTTTTTACCTTTAAGTCATCCTTGAGGAGGAGGCTACAGAAGCAAACTTTTTACCTTTAAGTCATCCTCGAGGAGGAGGCTACATAAGTAAACTTTATGTTTTCTTATGTCAATGATTTGTATTCATTCTCATTGATTGTACGGTGCTAGGAAACTCTCTATAATTTTGATTTGATAATGAATAAAGAGATTTTTTTTACACAACCAAAAGTGATTGATGAATTATTTTGGTATTGATTATCAGAGGTGGCTGTCGACTTAACGAACATTGGGATCATTATTTGACCTCTCAGTTGTAGTTTGTGCTGTTTGGTGATTAGTAGTGCAACAGTTGTTGCTTCGCCAGAGGTATTCTTTAACTCAGCAAATTTCTTATCACAAAATGATCTTGATTCCTCATCCGCGTTGAACTACCCATACCACGTTATAGCTGGTGTTCCACGATCTTTACTAAGAGTAGTACTTCTTCAGAAATTTGCCATTGATTGGCATCATAATCTTCACACATTCAGTTTTGCTAACCGATACGCGCCATTGGAGTAAACCGTATCAATGACAAAAGTCCCCTCTCATTTTAGCTAGAACTTTCCTCTTGGCTTCTGGCTAGTTATGATCAGTCTCCTTGCTGAAAGGACCAGATCACCCTTTTTGAAAGTTTTTTACTTAGCTTTTTTATTAAAAGTCCTAGCGCCTAGTATAGTTTAATACTCTGTTGAGCTTCCAATCGTTTATCGTCTAGGGCTTCTAATTCTTGAAGCCTTTGCTGATGCCATTCTTCTTGCGTCATCCTGGTCATTAGTGCGACTCGCAATGATGGAATCTGGATTTTCAAGGCAAGACTGCTTCTGATCCATACACCAAAGAAAAGGGTGTGGCGTTGGTGGGGGTTCGGACCGTAGTGCGATACGCCCAAAGGCATTCCTCGAGTTCTTCATCCCAATCTCTTTGATTGGATGAGACAAATTTTTTGAGGAGTTTTACTATGTCTTGTTGAAAGTTTCTGCTAGACCATTGGCTGCAGGGTAACATAGTGAGGAAGCTACATTTTCGATCTTAGATTTATTGCAGAATCTGAAAAACACTTGGCTCAAGAACTGAGGCCCGTTGTCATGAATGATTCTCTTGGGCATCCCAAAGCGGTAGAGCACATGGTGTTTAATGAACTTGATCACCTTTGATGACTTCACTTCAGTTAGAGAAATACCTTCAGTCCATTTCGAGAAGTAATCTATTATAGCTAGAATGAACCGATGTCCCCTCGTTGATGGTGGAGACATTGGCCCGATAACGGCCATGATGTAGCCATTGGATAGAGATACTCTGGAGCTTGATGTATGAAGTCCGCATGTATATGGCAGGCTTTACATTTCTTGGCGTAATTAACCGCATCTGTCATCATTTTAGGCCAGTAATAACCCATTCTTCAGATTCTATCCCAGAGTTTCAGCCCTGGTTGGTGCACTCCGCAAATGCTAGCATGAGCTTCTTCAAGTACTTCCCGGGCTTCTCGGTTAGAAAGACAACGAAATAAGATCCCGTCATAGGACTTCCTGTACAATGTCCGAAGCTCAGCATTATAATAGAATTGAATAGCCCTTCTTTAGATCACCCTGGCCTCTTTGGGATCTTCGGCAATATGCCGTAAAGGACGTAATCTATATAAGGGAATCGTCAATCCCTCGGTTCTAGATTTGATTCAAAAACACAAGTCTCATCTTCTTGTTACTTTCTTAATTCATCTTTGAGTTCGTTCCTTGAGCAGAATAATTCTCTGCTTCCTACTGTGATTTGCTTCTTAGCATGTTTGGGCAATGCCAGTGTAGCAGCTAAGCAAGCTAGTGAATCTGCGTAGCTATTCCGATAGCGCTTTACATGGCTGACGTAGAAACCATCGAAACCGTCAGCTATCTTCATGTTTGACTTCATATTCCCCTTTAACTTGGTTTACGACAAGTTGAGAATCCCATATGCTTCCAAATATTTCTCTCCCAATTGTTTAGCTATCTTTAAGCCAATTAGGAGGGCACTATATTCTGCAACATTGTTGGAACATGGATTTGTTAACGAGTAGGCTCGAGGAATGATGCCGTTGTAAGGAGAGACGAAAATAACTCCTACCCCCGCTGTCATTTTTCCCTCGGATCCCATTCGGGAGGCATCGTCGAAGAAAAGTTGCCATACGTCTTCCGTGATAGTATTTGCCTCCAGGAGCTCTTGCGAGATGCCTTCTTTTAGAACTGGAGCCCATTTGCCTAGCTCTCCGGGAATATCTTCGCACAATTTCGAGGATGCCGGGATTGAGTGTTCGGCCAGGAAGTCAGCTACAGCTTGTCCCTTGATCGATTTTTGCAGGATAAAATACATATCATATTGTGATAACAAGATAGCCCAATTAGACAGTCTTGAATTCAATGACCCGGATTTAGTCATTAATATCCTTAGGGGGTTAACTCTCGATATAATGTGAATAATTTGTCCGACTAAATAGTGTCGCATTTTCTGTACTACAAACACCAAAGCTGAACATTCCTTCTCCACTAGGTTATATTGGTGTTCTGCCTCGATCATCATTCTGCTGAGATAATAAATAGCTTGTTCGTGACCCAACTCCTTTTTTGTGCCAAATAAGCTCCCAAAGAGTGGTACATAGTCCTCACATACAGCAGGAAAGGTATTCCCAAGACTGGGGCTACGAGTACTGGCGGTTTAGTAAGGTACTCCTTGACTTCTTCGAAAGCTGTTTGGAATGCATCATCCCAGACAAATGACACTCCTTTCTTCATTAATCTGGTGAAGGTCTGACATCTACCAGATAAATTTGATATGAATCTACGGATGTATGCCAGCCTGCTTTCAGTCCTCTTAATTCTTTGAGATTCCGGGGTGGTGGCATATCTTGGATTGCCTTAGTTTTGTCTGGGTCGAGTTGAATTCCTTTGGAAGTTACTACGAAGCCAAGGAACTATCCGTTAGAAACTCCCATAAAGGACTTAGTCAGGTTCATCTTAAACTAGTGTTTCCTCATATGGTCAAACACTGTCTTCAAGTTGTGAAGGTGATCACCCTTATTCTTACTTTTAATTGCTAGATCATCTACGTAGCATTCTACTGTCTTTCATAGATGCTCTTGAAATATCGCGTTCATAGCGCGTTGATACATGGCACCGGCATTCTTTAGGCCAAATGGCATGACCGTATAGCAGTATACTCCAAATAACATTCTGAAAAACGTATGCTTTTCATCATCAGGGTACATCTTTATTTGATTATACCCTGAGAATCCATCCATGAATGTCATGCGTTCGTACCCACAGGTATTGTCTATCATGACATCTGTGATGGGTAAGGGAAATTTGTCCTTAGGGCAGGCTTCATTCAGATCTCTGAAATCAATACAAACCCGGATTTTTCCATTCTTCTTGGTTACAGGAACTATATTCGCGACCCCATTAGGGTGTTGTTCCTCGAGAATAAAGCCTGACTCGATGAACTTTTTTATTTCAATTTCAATAGCTTCCATAATCTCTGGACGGAATCTTCGTTGTTGTTGTTTCACTAGCCTTGCATTTGGTCGGATGTTCAGTTTGTGAACCGCGATACTTGGATCGAGTCCTAGTTTTTCATCATAACTCCAGGCAAAAATGTCGATGTATTCGCGAATGAGGGATATCAATTCATCTTTCTCCTATGAGGATAGGTTCTCACTTATAAATATAGGTTTAGGATTCTTTTCATCACCCATATTTATTTGGATTACTTTATCTTCGGTCGGAGGCTCGCACTGTTCAGGCTGAATTTCCCACTTCGCATTAAGATGCTCAGCCTAGGAGTCATCTTTTATCGGCAGAGCTTCACCTAAGTCTTCGCTTTCTTGGATCCAGGAGGCCACGTTCGTGGACACTTCGCGGAAGATCATGCCGACACTGACATCTAAATCCCAGGAGGACGATTCTGACGAATGGTCGAATTGTCCTTCAGTTCTCTCATTTGAGGAACCTTCGGGAGTGATAACATATCCAAACCCCCTATTAGTCTTCTGATAATAATCTGACATTTTTCCTTTTGGGATGAAGGGTCGAAGGATTGCTCTCCTTTCCTTTCCGAAATTCAACCCCCTACCTTTGGCTAGGTCGTATCCCATTTTCTTTATCAATTTATGAGAATTCTCATCGTAGTGGAAGAATTCGGGGTTTTCCTATTCTTCTTCAAAATCTAAGTACTTCTTTTTGCTTTTGTCATTCGCTTTTCCGAATACTATAGGTTTCTGAGTTTTATCCTTGGAAGGAATCTCAAAAATGGCCTTGTCAGCATTTTCATCATCATCACTCGGTATGTGAAAGGACGATCGGATAGGTGCTTGGAAAGAGGCTAGAGAGTATATTTTATTTAAACAATCGCTGACCACATCAGTACTAGTAATTGAGGGTTCAGAATCAACACCAGAAGAATAAGCAAACTCTAAGTTTTCATTTATTACCCATTCACCATCAGAGTGAACGGTGTTATTTACATCAAGACCTTCAAGACTTATTACAATGGGCTCACCGTCCCAGCTAACATCCTCAAATTTTGAATCTTCGGATCCTGATTATGTATCGGCTTCATCACCACTATCAGAGATATCTAGAGCGGGCCATTCTGAAGCATTGAATGCATCTTGATATAGCAATGCGTCGGTAAAGTAGTTTTTGACTCCTTTAAAACGTTGCTTTTCCACCACCAAAGTCTTCACATTTCCATCTTTGTCAGCATATTTCATACACTGATGTAGTGTAGACGGCACAATGAGATTATTAGCGATTCAGGATCTCCCCAGTAGTAGATTATAAGACGTGTCAATATCTATCATATAGCATGTGACTTCCGTCTTTAAATCGCCGATTTGGCATTTTAGCTTTATCTTGCCCAACGGCCTACTACTATTGGCATTGAATCCAAAGATAGTATTATTGGTCGCCACTAATCTACTTGTCGGGACTCCAAGATACTGTAGCATCCTTCACGGTATTATGCTCAAGGCCGAGCCTGGATCAACCTGAATGCGATCGATTTCGGATGACCCTTTGTATCCTTTATAATACAAAGGGCGATGATGCTTGCTGCTTTTGACTTGCATGTCTTCTAGAGAGAAAGTTATGTAAGGGATGCTTTTACAAGAGGTCTGATAACATACCGCGCAAACTTGTTCTTCCTTCTCAACTGTTTCTAGTATTTGTGCTAGAAATACTTCTGAATCTTGCAGAGCTTCTCTCAAAGCTTCTTTAGTTGACTTAGAGAGTTTCAGGAGCTCATACAAGGTGATTTTTGAGGGAATATTGGCTAACTGCGCTAAGATGTCAAATTGGAATGACTTCTGGAGATCTTCCGCAGACTCTTTCCCTTTTTTCTTCAGAGCTTTATCAAACTTAAACTCTTTTTGTTTGTTCTTTTCTGGAAGTGGCTGGAATTCTATGGCCTGCCCATAATTCTTTAAGTAGTTTTTCCCTAAACGGGTTTCAGAGGGAGGTTGGTTCGCATTAGCCGCCAAAGAGTCTTTGATCTCTTCTTTTGAGTCTGTCAGAGTAGGAATGTTCTTGTCATCTTCAGGAATTATGGAGATAACATTAGAAGTAAGAATCCTTCCTTTTGCTTCCTTTTGGGTGAATTGGAAGTCCACTGCTCATCATTAAGGAGGTCCGGATGTACCCACAATATGTCCCCTCTATCGGTCTCGAAGGGGATAATCCTTTCTTTTGCTGTTGATATGGATCGTAGTTTACGATCTGCATCGTACCTTTGGAAATGGGTTGCACTCCATCTTTAATTATCAACTCTATCAAGTCAGGTGCTTTGCCGAACTTGAAAGTCATCATGTTCACAGTCACCTTTTTCTGGTGTTCTTGAAGCTTAATGACCTTAGCGTCCACTAAAGCTTGAATTTTGTCCTTGAGAATATAACAATTCTGGGTAGGGTGGTTAATAATCCTGTGGTAGATACAATAATTAGGATCACTAACTCTTCTTGCTTCTTCATGGCATTTGGATTCCGGTAGCTTCAGTATCTTCATTGTCATGAGGAGGTTGAAAATGGTTTTCGTATGCTCGTCTTTGAAAGAATACTGCTTTTGAGGAACACGCGACTGAGGAGGAAGTTTTGGAGAAAACTTTGTGGGTTGCAAAGTATCAGCCACCATTGTTTCCTTCCCCTTATACCCCTGAACCGAGGCCTATGGTTGTTATCGTTATTTTGCCTTTGTTTCTCTTCACCTCCTTCCTCTTCAAGCCTTTGAGCTATCTCTTCAGCTTTTTCAGCTTGTAGAGAGAGATCCTTCCAGGTCGAGGATTTCACAGCTCCCATCCTGGCTAGAACCTTAGTCGAGAGATTATGTCGACAGGTTTCCACTAAGGTCTTCTCTGGCAACCCATGTGGACATCTGAGAGAATCATTCCTGAATCTTTTAATAAAGTCCCGAGCTGACTCCCCCTTTTTCTGTTTGGTGGCCAGAAGCGCCGGCATCGATACCTCCATATTGTCTTCGTAAAACCTTGTCAGGAAGGCTTTCTCCATGTCGTTCCATGAATTGATGGTTCCTGGTTCCAGTCTCCGGAACCATTCAAGTGCTAGTTCTGTCAAGATACTAACAAATACTCATGTAATAATGGAGTCATTTCCAGCTAAATGCCCAATTTAAGACTTGAAATAGTAAAGGTGCTGGTTCGACGACCTTTTACCATCGAATTATTTGAGCTTCAATGGTTTGTAGCTCTCTGCGAATGGAATGGCGAATGGCATGCTCTCCCATTCCACCGGATATGGCCTTACAACGCCCAACTCCTGCAGATCACTTTTATGTATGAGAGTGTTTAATTGATTTTGAAAAATCTCAATCCACATGGTATTTGCATTTCCTTCCTGATGAGAATGCGTAGAATGATTGTCCTCATCTTCATGATGATCGTCATTACCTTCTCCTTCATTTGTGTGGGAAATGTGACCTTGTCCTTCCACCTTCTTCCCTTTGTCAATCTTCGGGTCATAAGGCCAGGGCTTTGAGGAGGATTAGTCCACATTCTTCATTCTTGTCTTTTCCAACTCCAGCAAAACGCGCAGCATGTCTTTGATCTCGCTGATGGCATTCTGCTATTGTTGGATGCTTTTATCTTGTTCATCCATCCTCCGCATAAATTCTTCTGGGGTACTATTCTGGGCCATGTATGCAGAGACAGAGTCTTCTAGGAATGAATCGAATGTTTGTGACTCGGCCATAACTGATCCGGTCGTGTCTTCCTCATCGGAGGAGACTCCGGCCATTTGTCGGTAGTTCATTGGGATAACCACCCCACTTTTGAGTCGAGTGTTTTGAAAAACATATCGTTCATCGCTGAACATATCCTTCAAACCTGCAGAGTGTTCAAAATTGGAAGTATCTTTCCTGGAAGCTTTTTTCGTCTTCTTTTTCTTCTGTCTCCCCGAAAGTTATCATTTTGGATGATACTTCGGGATATTCAGACTCATAGGATTCGAGCTTGTCGCGTCGTTTTCTCTTTGACTGTTGGGTTGCAGGCATTGTTAAACCGACTGTTTAGCAGGAAGTTAGTTGAACAGTGACAGTGTGATAACACTGCATTGATCAATCGCTCGCAATGACAATGGAATGTTTGGGATCCTTCTCTTCTTCTATTTAGAAGTTCGCTAAGATCTTCTGTATTGGAACTCTTAATAGCAGCGACACTTCCAAAAGATTTTTCTGGGATAGGAGCCTTTGTTTCTCCAAAGATCTTTGAGGCAAATTTCACCCTTGTGGGTGAGATAACTTTAGCCATTGAAATGGGCTTTTCTTCGGAAGGACGCTTTCCGTATGTTACGCGAATCTGAGGCTCGCGCGTACCTTTGGTTATACGACCACGTTTCTCCCTCGTAGTTTGTGGGTAAGATACGTGGCCAGTGACAGGAACACGAATGTGGCTTCTGCACTTGAAATCATAAACGAATTTCGCGGGTTTATCCTGTTTCCTGTAAGAAACATGAGTAAAGCCTTTCGCATCTTGGTTCTCCTTCATCTTGGGAACCACAGTTTTGCATTTCGGCCTCCATACTTGTACAGTAGGCCTCCGCGATGGTGAATCGGCGGCTTCTTGTTGCTGCAGGACTCGCGAAGAGCACGAGCCTTGCTTCTTCTCAAGTTCCTCCTCATTGTACGGATGAGAGGAACCTCTTTCCCCGCGTCATCCTCTTGAAGAGCAAACAATGGTGATTTTCTTTATTGTGAGGCTCTTGCTCCACCTTGCTAAGAAGAACAGGAGTCTTAGTAAGAGCTAGCTCAGAGCCTGATGTTGGTAAAGGGGAGGATCTTAGACCAGTTTGGTCTGCTGAATCATTTACTTGGGTTTCCATATTTAAAGTCTCCTTGAATGTCGAACTATTGGAGACCTTATGGCACCTCCGTAAGGAAGTAGTGCTCTTGGAACCGAAAGAAAGGAATTCTTCGTACTTCTCCTGGTCGACCTCAATAGTGAGTGAGTCGACCAAGCTGCCAATCAGAATATTGTCGAATTGAGCTACTACCAGATCATCAAAGGCGATGACAGTCCCCAGCGGAGTCGCTAATCTTCTATTTGCCATAAAATTGTAAACGTCTTTTATTTGAATATCTCAATAAAAGATTACAATTTCAACAGTTTTCCGTTTACAGAAGATGAGAAAAAATTAAATTCCTCTTTGTTTAAGGCTGGGTTCTGAGGTAGCTGTAAAGAACGATCTTACTCTCCGTTGACACTCTGCACAAACTCTTTCAATTGGCAGAGAGGTTCTGAACTTTTAATCACAAAGGATAGTTGAGAAGAAGATGATTAATCCCTTCTTTTATCTGTTTCCCTGCTATTTATAGGGGTTTCAAGTCAGCGTCACTGTTTTATTCACCCAGCGGTTAACTCCACTATTCGAGTGATGTCGTCATATTCGTTCGGCAGTTAACTCCACTATCTGAATAGTGCCGTTATATTCGTTCGGTAATTAACTCCACGATCTGAAGTGGCAACTTCCATTATTCCGGTCAGGCGACTTTATATTAAACCCCTCACCGGAAGTTATAGATATCACCGCGAATCTCAAACTTGGATTCCTGGATCTGCTTTGTCGTAACAGGATTGCGGACCTCGGACTTTAGATTCGCATAACTGCTTTGTCGTGACTGGATCGCGGACCTCGGACTTTAAATTCGCGGATCTGTCTTATTTTGACAGATGACCCCAGAATTTTTTGCCGACAATGCAATCTTAATCATATCTTATTCTAACTACTTCATAACCCAACAACTCCTTTTTCCAACTCTCTTTTTACATACAAAGAAAAACAGGAAAGAAAAAATACAGTGAAGAAAAAAGAACAGAGAAGAAAAGAGAGTAAAACAAGAAGGAAAAAAAATAACAGAGACAAAAAAAATGAAGAAAAATAAGAAAGGGATAAGAAGAAGATCATATTGACAGTCAATTTTTAAAGTAAAGATCCGCCTTATTTTTGAGTTTTCTAACAAGGCAAGTGTTTCTACTCCTTTTTCCTATTGTATTATTTACATTGTAAATTAGTAAAGAAAAAACAAGTATACTTTCTTTCTACTTATTTCCAATCAATTTTTGTTTTGGTAATATAGTTTGCATATGTTCATGAAGGGAAACTAACAATTTAGTTATCATTATTTAAATGATACGTTTCAATAGTTATAGTTTACATTCAACTAATTCAAACATGAATATATTTATATTTTGATTATTCATTGAGACATTTCAAAGTTTTATATTTCTTTTTGGGATGTTTAACCATATTTTAATCAACTTTAAGAATCATTGGAGAAAAAAAAATGAAATTTAAAATTGTAGGCACAGAAAAGAAATAAGGAAAGTAAAAAAGGAACAAAGTCCTTTTCTTCTCTGTTCTGTGAACAGAATAGCCAGGAGGTTGAGGAAAAAAAAAAACAAAAACAAAAGGAAAAAAAAAAAAGAAAACTTTCTCTTCTCTGTGTTGTTACAGTACAGAGATAGAGGAAAGAAAGAAAATTAAAATAAAAATAATTTAAAAAACAAATGATTAATCTTCCCATTCATATAATAATTTTTTTCTTTTGGTAGCAAGAAATATTTCTATAGGTTTCACTAAAAATTTAGTTCTAACAATGTTCAATGATAGATAGTGCCATAAGAGCATTTAATGCTATTCATTGTGCAAAGTCCTTATACAATCCATCATTTTATTCCACAGTATAGGTACTAGTACGGTTTCATATACAATCTAAATTGATTTATGGGGAATTTGAAGTAGGTAAACTACCACATATATTAAAGATACATATTGCAAATCTAGAGCAGAATATTTTCAATCTTAACATATAGTGATAATATGAAACCAAAATAGTTGAACAACATGTACAAAAGAAGGAATTTTAAAACTAAAAATAATTGCCTAATCAGTTATATCCACTCCCATATAGTTAACAAACAAAACTCTCTTTCCCTTTTCTATGCAACCGCAAGTAATAATAAAATAATAATTAAAAAAAGACAAATTAGGTTGTATTGAAAAGGAGAAATAAAATGAGTGCACCTAAAAATGAAAGCATGTGTTCATTGTTCTTTAATTTTTTTTTTTTTTGGCAGAAATAAAATGAATGTATCTAAAATAGCTGTAGAAATAATCTCTAAGAAAAAAAAAAGTGTTAGTTCTCTAGATTACGGAATGGAGTAAGAATAAACTTTCCTAACCTACAACTTAAAAGAGAGAAAATTTAATTTATGGGTAAAAAAAATATATTTATCTTCTATTTTTAAGCATGCATAAAATATTTTAGTATTATTATCTGATTAGTTTCATGTACTTTTAATTTTGCCGTTTTAATTCTTAATATCTTATTTTTAATCTCTTGTGCAAATTTACTATTTGACATGTTTGTTGATTAAGATATCACATGTGTACTCTTTTCAGCCGTGTGTTATGTGTTAGAAATATTTTTTTTTTTTTATACTTTAAGTATGAATACAAACTAATGGGGTTAAGCGGGAACTAAACGGAGGAATTTGAATACATATTTTGAAAGATATATATTTTTAAGTTGTGCAACCGAATTTTAGAGACCTATCATGCAGGTTTCGGGTGATTATTGAATCACTATCATGTCATTTAATAGGACTTCGGCCCTGGAGCATATATTCGTCCATCATTCTTGAGTACCTAGCGGTATGTTCTAAGGCAGTAGTAGGAGTCATGGGATCGTAGTCCCAAAAATGTACAGGACCCTCACAAAACATGTGGTTTTTCTTCCTGACAATTTCAATTTAATTGATAATAGACATCAATACGATATATCATGTTTTAAATGCGTGCTTAATTCCATCCGTTACCACATCATTCGTAACATGCTTATACTATCTGTTAATTATTATCATTTTTCAGAAAGGTGTAATTAAGTCCATATGTTTTTATAGCGATGTCATATGTTTTTTATTTCATTATTTTTTGTGCATTATATATCATATACCACACATAATGTGGCTGTGTGTTATTATCTATGTTTTTGTAGGACTTTTTAGGTTGTTCTAATGATTCTTGTTTGGCACGTCCAGACAATTTTGAGTTGCAGGTAATCAAGGTGAGAGAATCTTCAAATTTGAAAGCATACACCGACCAAAGTAAAGGAATTTTATAGATTTCAGTTTTAAAATGTAAAGAGTCTTTTTCTCATTTACTTTCGTAGTACATCAATGAAAAAGATACTATTTATTTCTATCCATATCTTATACTTAGATTTTATGCTTAATTGTAATAATACTTTTATTTGTCTCTTATGTTCGAAATTGTTTTTGAAATAAAAATAAATAAAAAATTTATTGGCTCATGATTCTTTTTCAAAATATGTGCATCTGTGGTCTTAATTTATACACAATATTAATACTTTTATTGCTTGGCGTATTCGTTTACGATACGTCTCGAATGCTATACATATTTTAAGATGTTGGGCGTCACACTGTCATCATCTGATATCATATGTGTAAAAGCTTCTTCCCTCAATTCCAAGATATTACGTATCTGGCATTTGTAAGAGTCTGTTTGCAAAAATTTCTTGTGAGTGTCTTATTTTCAGTACTATTCTTTAAATCAAGCCGGTCATGTTTTGCCGCATTTGTAAGAGTCTGTTTGCAAAAATTTCTTGTGAGTGTCTTATTTTCAGTACTATTCTTTAAATCAAGCCGGTCATGTTTTGCCTCAAAAAATAATAAGGAGAAAGATGTTCTTTTCATGTATGCAATATATTTCTTGGACTAACAATCTTCACCAAAGATGCACAACGAGTTCTTAAATGTGGACAAAACTCTTAGGTTGTGTTTGATTTGAGAGAAAATGGAAGAAAGAAAAAGAAAGAGAAAAGGAAAGAGAAGAAGATGGAAATTGGATTTTTCTTAATGTTTGTTTAGTAAGAATATATTTTCTTTTCTTTCAAATTTTCTTTCCAATCTAACAATAAAAAATATTTTCTTTCTTATTTTCTTTTCTTTTACTTCATTTTCCCTCAAAGCAAACAGAGCCTTTTAGTCAAGAGAATTCACGATAAAAGAGGGCTATAATTTATGATATTAGCAAGGGATACTGTTCTAAATAGTGAAATAACATGAATAATTCCCATGAGCTCTATAAATAGTGAAATGGCATGAATAATTTCCATGAAAGAGAGTCAAAGCCATCTAATTGTATTTGATACGACTCCTTATGTTAAAATTTTATAAAGTTCGCCGATTATGGACTTTATAGAATTTGTAGATCTAATCAAATACAGACAATCATCATCATCACTATAGAAGAGAAAATAATAGTAATAAAAGACACCATGATCTATGTGTAAATTCCTAAAAGGAATATCCACGGGACACCAAACAATCTAATATATAAGAGTAAAAGAACTCCTAGTTACTTCACTTTTGTATGGTTCTGTTATCCCCTTACTAATGGAACACGGAGGGCTTCCACCCGCCGTTTTATTTCAAAAAAAAAAGAACTCCTAGTTACTCAACTATCATGAACACCGAAAAGATATCATCAAAAAAAAAAGAACTCCTAGTTACTCAACTATCATGAACACCGAAAAGATATCAAAGGCTCATATAGATCACGACATATAAAACATAAACTACGAATGTGTTATCACAATGCCAATATTCCTCATGCATGTCGGATTTCTATTGTCCATAAATCAATATGCTCGAAATCCGACAAAATTCTTACAATGTCATCATTTTCCACCTCATCAAAGAACCCTGTTATAGTTGCAATTTGCTCCCAATTATGCTTTAGAACTACATTAGAAATCTCCAACTCTAGGGCTTAAAAATTCTCCTTGAGACCTACTCAAATACACCAATCAACAGTTGGGATTAAAATCTAAATCTCACTCAAACACCCTCGGGGCACAGGGACCTCGACTGGAAGCATCGGTTTTATAAAGACAAACATGACTCTCAGTAGGTAGCGCAAATTAATATGAACCAATAGGAAATAGGTATTTATTTTATGTCCATGATGTCCAAAAGATGATCAAAAAAGTAATAATAGAATGACAACTAATCAAGATATTTCCAGTATTTCTCCAATGTGTAAATTATTCATTATACTGTATGTTGGGAATTTAGTCAATTCTCATAAGATTGGTAATTGCAGATTTGTTATATTCTCAAAACACTTATTTTGAAAATATTCTTAGCATTGGTAATTGAAAATTTGTTACATGATGCATAACATTGGTAATTGTAGATTTATTATATTTCTAAAACACTCATCTTAGAAATATTATTGGTATTAGTAATTGTAGATTTCTTATATTTTCAAAGTACTCATTTTGAAAATATTCCTGACACTAGTAATTGTAGATTTTTTATATTTCCAAAATACTCATCTTGAAAATATTTATATTATTGATAATTACATATTTGCTATATTTCTAAATCACTCATTTTTGGAAATATTCTTTTCATGGTCTCATCATCATCCTCATATGTCAATAAAATGAAGATGGGTTTAAAGGTGGAAATTATCCAAAGTGAGTCATGCTCTATTGAGTCTTTCTAGAGAGGGTATTATCTAAGAGTGTTACTCTCTTAAGAAATATCCTTTAGTGAATGACTACGAGCTAACTTGTACACTCCCAAGTGTAAAAGATTGAACAAGTAGTACACAGAAGGTAATCCAAGAACGTTCTCTCGAGAATTATTTTGATATTATATTTGACACTAAAGAAAAATAAATTATTGAACTAAAAAAAAGATTGAATTTTTATTAACTAAAACTAAAGATTGAGAGTTTTAAAATACTTAAAATAAAATTATTGTTTAAATGGATTAACTCCCCTATAGAATAATTTACTAGATGTATTTATACTTATTTACCTCAATTGCATAGATCACTTGGTCTTTCTATAACTGAAAAAATATCTTTTTAAAGTATAAATCAAATAAAGTTGTAAACTTGATATTTTTGAATAACTTCTTCCAATTAAACCTATATGAATATGAGTTTATCTAAGCATGTAATATTAATAATAAAACTAAACATTCAAAGTCTAAGCATATACACCGTACTTTAAAAACTTACGGTATATATCAAAAACTAAGTAATAAATATATCGTCAAAAAATAAAGTATAAAAAACTCAAAATCATATCTAAAACCTAACATGATAATAGGGAATTAAAAATATCAACTTTTTGTAAATTAATTAAGCATAATAAGCAAATAAATCACATACTAGTAAATTATATAGGGTTTGTTGCTTCATCTAATCCAATACAAGAATTTAGCTAGTCATACTTATCATAACCATGAATAAAGAAAAATAAATTCTTTTTAATTTCTATGAAAAATACAAAAACTAATATCTATAATATATATTATATCTCCTTGAAATCATACTTAATTCTAAGTTACATCATATATTTATAGTTTCACAAAACCCTAATAAAAATTCTATTTATAAGGAAACTCTTTTTTCTCTCAAAAATAGTTTCAAAAAATCAATTTGCAGTCGTGCCTTTCCAAAGCAACATCAACAACCAGCTTCAGGTTCCATCTCAGTCGCTAACTGTTGACTGCCAAAGATAGCTATCGACAGCCAAACCTGTAAATATACAGCTCTAAACTGATATTTGAGATATGATTTGATTCTTTGATTCCTTTGCATATAGAACCCTGTAAAAAAACTATAAAACACTAAAAACATCATAGTGGAGAATTTCATTAATAAAAATAATTTTTCATTAATTTTTTTACTAATCACTAAAATTAAATTACGAGTACACAAATTAAATTAAAATAACTACACTTTTTATTTATAATCATACCTCCAAATTGAGTTTTACTAGTCCATAGCAAAATTACAAATTAAGAAAAGAAAATAAAATCCTAAACTAAAAAGAAAATAAATCCTAACTCACATTCGTAGGAATCACGATTATACTTAAAATGTGCAATAAGTCGTTAAACCCGTAGGTTATCCTAGTGGATGAGTGTTATCTCGTGAGAGTTCCAGTTATAGGATGAAAAAATTGAAGTCAATAGAATTTAGCCACACGAGACAAATAGCCTCATGCACATGAGGTTAATAGCCCCGAGCGAGGCTGAATAGCCCTGCACAAGGCCAATAGTCTCGTGCGAGGATGATAGTCTCGCATGCATAGGGCTGAGTCAGCACAGAGGTGGTTTTCTTTTGGATTTTTACTAGAATTCCATATTCAATCATATATCTAATTATTCCAAATTGAAGATTTCAAATTCAACTGAAATACAAGATTAGATATTGAATTGTGATATAATTCCATCCTTATCTCCTTAGAAAATTTCTATAACTATCTCATGACTATAAATAGCGGTTAAGAGAAGAATTTTTGTAACTTTGGAGACCTTTAGCAAATTGATTTACATAGGAGGGCACACTGACCAGCAATAAAAAGCTGCCGACTAGTAAGTTTTTTCTATCAATTCTTCACATTTAAGATCAATCCAAGTATCAGATCGTCAATGGAGTACGAGATCGATGCTCCATAACCACGTTAAGAACCTACACTTTTGTAAAAAAGAATGATAAGTTATAAATTCTCTCATTTGATTTTCCTTTGCTTCTTTTTGTTGTACTTCAAGATTATTGTAATCAGAAATCAATAGTAATGAAAGAAAGCATGGATTTTGTAGGAAACAAACTGACGATTATAGTGGGAGATGCCTTAACAAATAGAGGGTCGTGGTGCAGTCCTGACACTCAAAAATTAGAGCAACTGATCAATGAGTTTTTAATCAACAAAAATTGGAATAGGTTGCGGCCTCTATAAAGAATTGAATTACCATTGAATTGGAGTCTCGATACTTTGCAAGATGGTTGCGGGCTCTTTTCCTCAAAGATGACATCTTTCCCTCATCAAAAAACAAAGCAAAAATAAAAAATAAAAAAAATCCGAGATGAATACATTGACTATATAATGCTCAGATACTATTGGAAAAAAAAAAATAAATAAAGAAGAAATGAAGAGAAAAGGGGAGAAAAGGGCAGCAGATACAGAGCCGCTCAAGATCGTACTCCACCTTCCCTAGCTTTCAAGAGATAAAATGTGCCCTATGCCTTTGTTCCTTGGAAACAACCACTTAGCCACCCATGATTTGTTGTAACCAGCAATGAAGGCAACGAATTGATAAGCTAGATACCACAACTCAATGATGCCATCGAGTTCCAGACTAACCTTCTTCATTATCCAAGGATTCACTTCAAGCTCTCCTCCTACGCTCATGTTATTCCTGTTGAGCAGGCGTACCATGAGCAGCTCTCTATTGCTGGATCACAAATAGTGCTTTTGAGCCTTCTTCCATGATACCAAAGTGTAATCCCACGCCCGACACCAGTGCCTACACCACCCGCCACAACCAACCTCGCTGTCGCCACCTGTTCGACCAAATGCCCCAACACAATGTTGCCTCCTACAATGCCATGCTCTCCGGCTATGTCCAACATCACCGACGAGGTCGAGGAGGGTCTCAAGCTGTTTGATGCATTGCCAAACAAGGACCTTCGACTTCGTGCCCAAGGCCCGCCTCAAAGCACATCGAATGCACTCTCTGCGCTCTTCTCACCGTGTTCCTCAAAAATATGTTGTTCGATAGCCTCATCGAATTCTCCAACCGGTTGCGATTGGTTGCCAAAGACGGTTAAGGTGTGGCCCGGCAAAATGGCGCATGATGTTCTCGTACAGGGTCTGTGTAAGAAGGCACATGTCAATGACGCACGCAAGCTGCTTGATGAAATGCCGAAGAATGGGATCAAGTCCAATGTGGTCCTTTACAACATGGTGTTCAATGGGAGGGGGTGATGGCCCTTGTACGGTAGTATGCCCCTTTCCTGAACATACAGATGTCTCAGAGACCCTGGTTGAGGCCTCTACTGCCCTTGGGTTAGTCGCTTTGGCACCAGATAGAGAGGAACGTTTCTGGTTACTTTCTGAAGTTCAAGGGTTCAAAGTTGTACAACAGCTGCTAATGAAGTATCAAGATCAAACATACTAATGCTCTCAAGATTTAGCATTCCAAAACTTGTTTTGCATATTGTAACTGTGGACTGCTTAAAGTCAGTAGGCTGATGAATGAGCTAGCAGTCCTGAGAGATATTGCATTCACTATGTACAACAAGGCTCGTCGAATCCCCTAGGCTCCTTCAAGCAATGACATGTTTAGATCATATGTTGTGTCAGGGAGAGCACAAGCCTCATTGATGCATATGGCTTCTCCAATTTCAGGCATGTGTAAGGATTGGCTTGCTCCTCAAATGCTTGGATCAACTCTTTCATGAGAAGGCGAGCTTGATGATGCCTTGAGGCCTAGTTTGTGAGATAATTCATGGCATATATCAAAGACAGAACCTAGTTCATTGGAGCATGAAGCCTCTGCCAATGCATTAGGAAGTGCAGCATTCGATTCTCCAATTCAAAATCTGTTTTTTTTTTTTTTTATGATAGTAGTGTCATTTATATTCAAAGTTCCACTCCAAGAAAGAGTACAAAAGTTGAAACGAACTCCGTTAGTCATGGATTGGAGCATGAACAAAGATATGCTAGTCTTCATTGTTATCATGGATGGAATAAGGACTGGCGGTGGCTCTCCTGCATATGGACGGACGATAGAGGACAATTGCTTGACTATAGCATATTTTCCTTCAACGGTATTAGTAGCCGCCAAGATACAAAGGTCCTTCAGAGCCTATTCATATTTTCTAGTTCTTCCCTTGATTCTGGCATTGTTAGTGCTAAGGGATATGATTATCACATAAAGTGCCCTTACAATTAAGACAATCTACCTCCGATATTCTTTCTGCAAGTGCCAATCAGACTTCTCCTGCTACCTTCTCGAATGGGAGGCTTACAGGTAGCTGGATCATCTTGCCGCCAGTACTGTCTGACGAGTGCTTCATGTGTTCTAAGGAGTCACTGGTTGTCGGGACGAAGCTTCTCGTGTTCCGGGAGGTCTTTCTCTCCCATATTCTGCTCAAGTATAGAATTTTGACTAACTTGTGGCCCTCTATCATCGGAATGACTACTCTAAGGTGCCTGTTTGGGTCGGCTAGCTTGAGAGAGAAGGCAATTATTGCTGGTGGGGCATATGTTTATGGCAATATATTGAGCTCGGTGGAGCTTTACAACTTCGAGTTGCAGACTTGGACCACTCCTCTTAGTATGAATAGGCCGAGGAAGCTGTGCTCGGGGGTGTTTATGGATAAAAAATTCTATGTAATTGGCAATGGAGACTCTTGTGTCGAATGAGGAGACAAGGGTTTTGATGATGAGAGGAAGCCGTTGAGGACAGTGTTCATTGGGAACTTGCCGTTGAAAATTAAGAAGAAGGTATTGATAAAGGAGTCTAAGAAGTTCGAGGTAATTAAGTCTGGTTCCGCTCGTGGACAGTAAGACACCAAGGAGGGATTTCATGAGAAAGAAAACTTGCAATATCCTCTGATGAAAGATTGCAAGGAAAGAATGGCAACCCCAAGCCATTAGTTGCTTCTCTTTCTTATCAGGGCCTGTGCTCTTGCAAATCTGTTGTAGTTAAGAAGTCTGGCTTACACTTGCATCTTAGCAGAGGGCAAGGGAATCAAGGTCACGTAGAGTCATCCAGAATGCAAGGCTATGTCAGCATGGGAAATGCGAGGTTAAATGTCAGCCATGCAAAGAAGAACCAGAACGCGAGGCTAAGTGTCAGTCTTATGCAGATTTGCCAAAATATGAGGCTAAATATCAGTCTTGCGCAGAAGTATCGAAATGTGGGGCTAAGTGTCAGTCTTACGTAGAAGTGTCAGAACGCGAGGTTCATCTGATGCAAGGTTATGCTCGTATACAATGCGAGGCTAAGCCAATGTAGGTTCATCTGATGCAAGGTTATGCTCGTATACAATGCGAGGCTAAGCCAGTGTAGGTTCATCTGATGCAAGGTTATGCTCGTATACAATACGAGGCTAAGCTAGCATAAAGTCATCTAGATGCGAGATTATACTCTCATACAATGCGCGGCTAAACTAGCGTAAAGTCATTTAGGCGTGAGGCTATACTCGTGTACAATGCACAGTCATCTAGATGCAAAGCTAAACCAACATCCAAAATGCGAGGCTATGCTTGCAATCTAAACACAAAGCAAATATTGCGTAGAACGCATAGCTATGACATAGTATCGCATAACACCATCAAAGATATAAATTTCAAGATTTTCTTGTGCTTTTCAATTAGGTCAATTCTACAAGAAGATCCGAATCAGCATCAATTTCACACATTTGATTGCAGCTTGTCAAGAATCATGAAAAATTTCGAAGGCTACATTGGCAGCAAGTATTCAAGGACCCACAAAGAGTGGGGATATATTACAACCCTTACTTCTCACAAGAGGTCGAGACATATTACAACTACTATTCCTCGCAGGGGTTGAGATATACTAAAACCCTTACTTCTTCAGAGACAGAGTTTGCTAAAGTTAATACGGTTTTTGAAGAACAAGCGTAGCAATTGTTCTTTGATGGCGCAACAAGAAGAGCTACGATCGGAGTGGAGATAGTACTAATATTTCCCCTGGGGTAAACCATGTACAACATAATAGAGTACAATGTGCTCATAATTGACTTCAACATAACTCAACAACTAGGGGTAAAACATATCAAGGCGTATGGTAACTCAAACCTTACCGTCAACTAGATAACAAGAGAGTATGAGGTTAAACATGAAGTTTTCATACCCTATCATAATGGGGGTAAGAGTATGAATATTAATATTAATGGCGCGAAGCCCTAGAGATAAGGGAAGAGAAAATATTTGCATTTAAGTCCAAACAAAATATTCGAAAACTCATTATGTTGAGTGGAATAACATAGCTAGCTCAATACAAACGGCAATTGGTAAAGGCAGTACAAATCCATTGATAGCTAGAGTTTGTTGAAAATCCCATGAACCTATTATGTTAAGCTCTTAGTGCTGATAGTGAGATTTAAATCATCTCACTGATGTGAAAAATCTACTGCAATCACACAATGTCGGTTGTAACGCTAATAGGTCGCTCCCTCGAGGGTCTAAGGTGTTTTGCATTCTCACTAATTCTTTAGTTTTAGTGGATTAACTACGGGTTCTAAGATGAATGAGAATTATTCTAATTAGTCTTGAATATAGAATCTACTAGTTTCTAACCATGTATTACTTCTGTTATCTTTTTCCTATCATAAAATTAATCTTTTAGTTTTAATCTTTACTTAAATTGTTATAAGCATGCATTATCAAGTGGTGTGCAAGTATAACACATCAAAGATACAACTTTGCATAAAAACAAATTAAATCATTAGATATTTCTATGAAAAAATATGAAAAGTAACAATCTTAAATTCTAACTAAATATAGGCTATCAAGAAATCTAATTCAAGTATAACTTATTAAAGCATTAATCTACGAGTTGTTATATTTTAATCTTTTCATTGAAAAATCTTATTTTTATTATTTTATTTTGAAAGAAAATATTAGAGAGCAACGAATGGTGGATTCATAATTTCATCTACATTCTAGAGCTAAACTAAATTAGCTACTCATAGTTCTAATTGGCAATATCACATTTATATTATTCAAAATCATTAAAATCCTATTTTTCTATGAAAGTTATAAAGAATCTACACTAGAAAGCAAAATAAATCTATCTAAAAAACAAATAAAATAACTAAACTTACATGAACGAACTTCTGAATAATGGTGCACCTCTAGAGTACGGTATTGCAGCTGTCACCCCTTCGGCAAAGCTTAATTTTATTAAATAATTTTTCAGTACAAAATAGCATGATAAAAAAATCCTAGTTACAAGTACAAGGCCAATAAATAGGTTTCGGAGAACCAAACCCTAATATGAGTACAACTAACTATAAAATTACATCGAAAATCCCGCAAAAATCTCATGATAAGTGGGCCCATTACTGCCACCAAATGGTGGCAAATGCCGCTAAATAGCAGCAAAATAGTAGAATATTGGCTCCCAATTTCTTCTGTATAAAGTTCTGATCCTTTTCTTTTGATATATATAGCTGTATTGGATTTAGGTCGTCTGTAACTTCATGTTCTTGTAACTTGGCTCACTTTTAGCTCTTTTCTGGACTTGGTTTCTTAATCTAGCTCTGAGTTTATGCCATCTCTTTGTAGGAATAGGTTTACCTGAAAAATACATTAAAAATACCCGAGTAGTATTATTTAAATATACTAATAGATAATATGGAGGCTATAAATATGCAATATATGATACTCATCACACCTCACACCTATCATTTGTTAGTTCTCGAGCAAAATCTAGACCTTAAAAGAAAAAGAAAAATCCTAACTCACTTTCGCATGAATCGCGATTGCACTTAGCATGTGCAACAAGGCTTTAAACCCCTAGATTACTCTAGTAGACGAGTGGTGTCTCGTGAGGGTTTGCAGTGAATATACCCATAAAATTCATGAAGAAAATAGATTAAGAAATAAAGAAAAGAAAAATAAGGATAACCAAAAATTAAGAAAAAAATTATACAAAAGAAAGATTTTTTTTTGATATTTTCTTCAATTAATCTCACTAATATACAAACTCAAAAATACATTTATATTATCAGTTTTCAATTTAAGTATCATATCAAAACGCCTATCATTTTAATCAAAAATTCAAATTCTACCTATCAAATACGCCTATCAGTTTTTAATTTAAGCATCTACATATACGTGTGATAGTGTATTTCGATTTTGGATTCAAACTCTAACTCATGATTCATCTCTTCTCTCTAAACAAATTTTTTCTTGTTTTTTTCTCTTTTTTTTGCGAATATTTTACTTTTCATGCGAATATTCACACTTTATTAGGCACAAAGTACCCGATTACTTGGATCATACTCTTTTTTTTGCGAATATTTCATCTTTCCTGCGAATATTCACATTTGCTTAGGCCCAAAGTAACCGATTTCTCGGATCATACTCTTATTTTCTTTTTTTTTTCATTTCTAAACGATTATTGCCTTAAATACCAGACTCATCCCCCTTTTTTATTCTTTTTTCTTTTCTTTCTTGTTCAGAGAGAGAAAACTACTCAGTTGTTATCATCTTTGTCCTTAACTTGATAAAGTATTATGAAGTGAAATATAGATATATACTTACCTCAAAATTACTATTAGAGATATTTATTTTTTAGATTTTAATATTTTTCATAAAATTTTAATATTTTTCATAAAATTTTTAGTGTATCATCTAATCTACTCTCTTATCAAATTTTAAATCTAAATTTATTCTTTTATTTGTAATTAGGTTAATTTATTGAAGAAAATATATAATAAAAAAAAATTATGTTTGTTTTTTTTCATTTTTTTAGTTAGTTACTCTAAAAACTATCCTAAGTGTAAAATAAAGAAATCCAAAAATCTAAAAATAAAATAAAAATCCTAGAATAAAAACTAAAAGTCCTTGAAAAACACAAAAAAAATTAGTTACCCTAAAAACTACGCGAAGTGTAAAATAAAGAAACCCAAAAATCTAAAAATAAAATAAAAAAACGAAAATAAAAACTAAAAATCCTAGAAAAACATAAAAAAAAATTCTCTTAATCTATTGCAAGCACATAGTTTCGGTTGTAGCACTAACAGGTTGTTATATCAAGGATCTAAGGTGTTTTGCTTTCTCACTAATTTTTTAGTTCTAGAGGATTAACTACAGATTCTAAGATGAATGAGAGTTATTCTAATTAGGGTAGGATATAGAATCTACTAGTTTCCAACCATGTATTACTTCTATTATCTTCTTCCTATCATGAAAATTGATCTTTTAGTTTTAATTTTTACTTAAAGTATTCTAAGTATGTGTTATCAAGTGATGTGCAAGCATAACGTATCAAAGATACAACTTTATATAAAAACAAACTAAATGATTAAATATTTCTATAAAAAAGATGGAAAGTAATAACCCCAAACTCTAACTAAGAATAGGCTATTAAGAAATCTAATTCAAGTATAACCTATCGAAGTATTAATCTACGAGTTGTTATATATTAATCTTTTAATTGAAAAATCTTATCTTTATTATTTTATTTAGGAAGAAAATATTAGAGAGCAACTACATGGTGGATTCTTAGTTTTATCTATATCCTAAAGCTAAACTAAATTAGCTACTCATAGTTCTAATTAGCAAGATCATAATTTTATTATTCAAAAGCATTACGAATCCTATTTTTCTATGAAATTTATAAAGAATCTATACTAGAAAGCAAGATAAATCTATCTAAAAAGCAAATAAAATAATTAAACTTACAAGAACGAACTTCTGAATAATAGTGCACCTCTGGAGCACGGTATTGCGGCCGTCACCCCTTTGACAAACCCTAATTTTATTAAATAATTTTTTAGTACAAAATAGCATAGTAAACCCTAGTTACAAGTACACGACCAATATATAGATTTCGAAAAACCAAATCCTAATCTGAATGCAAGTGAGTAACTATAAAATTATATTGAAGACCCCATAAAAACCTCATGATAAGTGGGCCCATTACTGCTGCCAAATGGCGACAAATGCTGCTAAATAGTAGAATATTGGTTCCCCTTTTCTTCTCCATGAAGTTCTGGCCCATTTCTTTTGATTGATATATATATATATATATATATATATATATATATATATATATATATATATATATATATATATATATATATATATATATATATAAAATATACATATATATATATATATATATATAAATATAAAATATACATATATATATATATATATATATATATATATATATATATATATATATATATATATATATATATATATATATACATATACATACATATATATAATTGTATTAGACTTAAGTCGTCTGTAGCTTCATGATCTTGTAACTTGACTCACTTTTAACTCTTTTTTGGACTTTTTCCTAATTTGGTTCTAAGTTTATGTTCTCTCCTTGTAGGAATATATTTACCTGAAAAACACACTAAAAATACCGAGCAACATTATTTAAATATAAAAATAGATAATATGGAGGCTATAATATACAATATATAATACTTATCACACCCCTACATCTATCTTTTGCTAGTTCTCGAGCAAAATCTAGACCTAAAAAGAAAAAGAAAAATCCTAACTCACTTTCGCAGGAATCACGATTCCACCTAGTGAACGAGTGATATCTCGTGAGGGTTTGTAGTAAATATACCCACAAAATTCGTGATGAAAATAGATTAAGGAATAAAGAAAAAAAAAGGATAACCAAAAATTAAGAAAAATAAAAGAAATTTATATAAAAGAATGAAAAATCTTTTTTTTGATATTTTCTTCAATTAATCTCACTAATATACAAACTCAAGAACGCATTTAGATTATCAGTTTTCAAGTCAAGTATCATATCAAATAACCTATCATTTTAATCAAAAATTCAAATCATATATTCCAATACCCACTAATAGATAATTTATTGACTCCTATACATCTACGTACATGTGTGATACACTAACTCATGATTCATCTCTTCTCTCTAAACAATTTATTTTCTTCTTTTTTTCTCCTTTTTTTTTGCGAATATTTCACCTTTCATGTGAATATTCACGCTTACTTAGGCGCAAAGTATCTGATTACTCGGATCATATTCTTTTTTTGCGAATATTTCAACTTTCATTTGAATATTCATACTTGCTTAGGTGCAAAGTATCCTATTACTCAGATCATACTCTTATTTTCTTTTCTTTTTTTCATTTCTAAAGAATTATGACCTTAAATACCAGGCTCATCCCCTTTTTTAATTCTTTTTTCTTTTTTTTTTCTTGTTTAGAGAGACAAGACTACTCAATCGTTATTATCTTTTTCCTTAACCTAATAAACTATTATGAAGTGAAAAATAGATGTATATTTATCTCAAAATTACTATTAGCGGTATTCATTTTTCGGATTTTAATCTTTTTCATAAAATTTTTAATGTATCATCCAATCTACTCTCCTATCAAATTTCAAATCTAAATTTATTATTTTATTTGTAATTAGGTTGATTTATTGAAGAAAATATATAATAATTGTTTTTTACTTTTGTTCTTTTCAGGTTTTTTTAGTTAAATACCTTAAGAACTAGCCGAAGTGTAAAATAAAGAAACCAAAAAATCTTAAAATAAAATAAAAATCCTAGAATAAAATTTAAAACTCCTTGAAAAACACAAAAAAAAAAAAAATCAGTTACCCTCAAAACTACCCGAAGTGTAAAATAAAGAAACCCAAAAATCTAAAAATAAAATAAAAATCCTAGAATAAAAAATAAAATCCTATAAAAACACAAAAAATATCTCCTAATCCACTCCCCCACAACAAAACTTGTGTATACCCTAAAAACTTGATGTGAAAAATCTACTGTAGGTGCACAGTATCGGTTATAGCGCTAATAGGTCGTTATCTCGAGAATCTAAGGTGTTTGCTTTCTCACTAATTCTTTAGTTCTAGGGGATTAATTATGGATTCTAAGATGAATGAGAGTTATTCTAATTAGTTTAGAATATAAAATCTACTAGTTTCCAACCATGTATTATTTCTATTATCTTTTTTCTATTATAAAAATTGATCTTTTAGTTTTAATATTTACTTAAAGTATTCTAAGCATGTTTTATCAAGTGGTGTGCAAGTATAATGCATCAAATATACAACTTTGCATAAAAACAAACTAAATCATTATATATTTCTATGAAAAAAGATGAAAAATAAAAACCCCAAACCCTAACTAAATATAAGCTATCAAGAAATCTAATTCAAGTATAATCTATCAAAGCATTAATTTATGAATTGTTATATTTTATCTTTTCATTGAAAAATCTTATCTTTATTATTTTATTTAGGAAGAAAATATTAGATAGTAACTACATGGTGGATTTCTAGTTTCATCTACATTCTAGAGCTAAACTAAATTAGCTACTCATAGTTCTAATAGGCAAGATCATATTTTAATTATTCAAAAGCATTATGAATCCTATTTTTTTATGAAAGTTATAAAGAATTTATACTAGAAAGTAAGATAAATCTGTCTAAAAAATAATAAAATAAATAAACTTACAAGATCAAACTTCTGAACAATGGTGCATCTCTGGAGTATGGTATTGCGACCGTCACCCCTTCAGCAAATCCTAATTTAGCCTAGTTACAAGTACACGGCCAATATATAAGGTTCGGAGAACCAACCCTAATCTAAGTACAAGTAAGTAACTATAAAATTACATCAAAGACCCCGCAAAAATCTCTTGATAAGTGGGCCAATTACTGCCACCAAATGGGGGAAAATGACGCTAAATAGCGGCAAAATAGTAGAATATTGGCTCTCCTTTTCTTCTACATGAAGTTCTGTTTCTCTTCTTTTGATATATATGACTGTATTGGACTTAGATTTTCTGTAGCTTCATGATCTTGTAACTTTTCTCACTTTTAACTCTTTTCTTGATTTGGTTTCCTAATCCGGCTCTGAGTTTATACTTTCTCCTTGTAGAAATAGGTTTACCTAAAAAACACACTAAAAATACCCGAGTAGCATTATTTAAATACACAAATGGATAATATGGAGGCTATAAATATGCAATATATGATACTAATCACACCGCCACACCTATCTTTTACTAGTCCATGAGCTAAACCTAGACCTAAAAAGAAAAAGAAAAATTCTAACTCATTTTCGCAGGAACCACGATTGCACTTAGCATGTGCAACAAGTTTTTAAACCCCTAGGTTACCCTAGTGGACGAGTGGTGTCTCGTGAGGGTTTGCAGTGAATATACCCACAAAATTCATGAAGAAAATAAATTAAGGTGTAAAAAAAAGAAAACTAAGGATAACCAAAAATCAAGAAAAATAAAAGAAATTTATACAAAATAAAGAATTTTTTTTTGATATTTTCTTCAATTAATCTCACTAATATATAAACTCAAGAATGCATTTAGATTATCAGTTTTCAAGTCAAATATCATATCAAGTACACCTATCATTTTCATCAAAAATTCAAATCCTATCTTTCAATACCCACTAATAAATAATTTATTGGCTCCTATACATCTACGTGCACGTGTGGTAGTCTACTTCGGTTTTGGACTCAAACTCTAACTCATGATTCATCTTTTCTCTCTAAAATGACTTTTTTCTTCTTTTTTTCTCTTTTTTGTGAATATTTCACCTTTCATGTGAATATTCACGCTTCCTTAGGTCAAAGTACCTATTACTCAAATCATACTATTTTTTTTGTGAATATTTCACCTTTCATACGAATATTCACGCTTGCTTGAGTGCAAAGTGCCCAATTACTCGCATCATAGTCTTATTTTCTTTTTTTATTTTTAAAAAATTATTCCTTAAATACCAGGCCCATCCCCCTTTTTTTCTTTTTTCTTTTTTTTTCTTATTTAGAGAGAGAAAATTACTCAATCGTTATCATCCTTATTCTTAACATAATAAACTGTTGTGAAGTAAAAAATAGATGCATACTTAACTCAAAATTTCTGTTAGCGATATTTATTTTTTGGATTTTAATTTTTTTCATAAAATTCTTAGTGTATCATCCAATCTACTCTCCTATTAAATTTTAAATCTAAATTTATTCTTTTATTTGTAATTAGATTGATTTATTAAAGAAAATATATAATAAATTTTTTTTACTTTTGTTTTTTTCAGTTTTTTTTTAGTTAGTTACCCTAAAAACTATCCAAAGTGTAAAATAAAGAAACTCAACAATCTAAAAATAAATAAAAATCCGTGAATAAAAACTAAAAATCCTAGAAAAACAAAAAAAAATCAATTACCTGAAAAACTACTCGGAAGTGTAAAATAAAAAAACCCAAAAATCTAAAAATAAAATTAAAATCCTAGAATAAAAACTAAAAATCCAAGAAAAACACAAAAAAATCTCCTAATCCACTCCCCCACAGCTAAACTTGTGTATGCCCTATAAACTTGATGTGAAAAATATACTATAAGCGCACAGTATCGGTTATAGCGCTAACATGTCATTCCCTCGAGGATCTAAGGTGTTTTGCGTTCTCACTAATTTTTAGTCCTAGTAGATTAACTACAGGTTCTAGGATGAAAGAGAGTTATTCTGATTAGTTTAAGATATAGAATCTACTAGTTTCCAACCATGTATTACTTTTATTATCTTCTTCCTATCATAAAAATAAATTTTTAGTTTTAATTTTTACTTAAAATGTTCTAAGCATGTGCTATTAAGTGGTGTGCAAGTATAACATATCAAAGATACAATTTGCATAAAAACAAACTAAATCATTAGATATTTCTATGAAAAAAGACGAAAAGTAACAACCTCAAATCTTAACTAAGTATAGGTTATCAAGAAATCTAATTCAAGTATAACTTATCAAGGCAGTAATCTACGATTTGTTATATTTTAATCTTTTAATTGAAAAATCATATCTTTATTATTTTATTTAGGAAGATAATATTAGAGAGCAACTACATGGTGGATTCTTAGTTTCATCTACATGCTAAAGTTAAACTAAATTATCTATTCATAGTTCTAATTGGTAAGATCATATTTTTATTATTCTAAAGCATTAAGAATCCTATTTTTCTATGAAAGTTATAAAGAATCTATACTAAAAAACAAGATAAATCTATCTAAAAAGTAAACTAAATAATTAAACTTACAAAAATGAACTTCTGAACAATGGTGCACCTCTGGAGCACGGTATTGCAACCGTTACCCCTTCGGCAAACCCTAATTTTATTAAATAATTTTTTAGTACAAAATAGCATGATGAACCCTAATTACAAGTACACAACCAATATATAGGTTTCGGAGAACCTAACCCTAATATGAATACAAGTGAGTAACTATAAAATTACATCGAAGACCCAACAAAGTTCTCATGATAAGTGGGACCATTACTGCTGCCAAATGGCGGCAAATGCTGCTAATTAATGGAAAAATAGTAGAATATTGGCTCCCCTTTTCTTCTGCATGAAGTTCTGGTCCTTTTGTTTTGATATATATAACTGTATTGGATTTTGGTCTTATGTAGCTTCATGATCTTTTATTTTGGCTGACTTTTAGTTCTTTTCTGGACTTGGTTTCCTAATCCGTTTCTGGGTTTATGTCATCTTCTTATTGGAATAGGTTTATCTGAAAAACACACTAAAAATACTCGAGTAGCATTATTTAAATACAAAAATCAATAATATGGAAGCTATAAATATGCAATATATGATACTCATCACTCACCCATCTCACAAATCATCCCATATACACTTCTACAACAATGGTTTCATGATCCTGGCCTGATCACCGGCTCTACCTCCTCTCCAGGGGAGTAACGTACCCCATGATCCTAATCCGATTTATTGATTCTATCTGCTTTCCAGGCAAATTATCCTGTAAGCATGTCAGCCATAGCTCTATCTATGGTTTTGTGATCCCAATGACTCTATCTACTTACCAGGCAAGTAACATATCCTTAGAAACTTCCATATACCACAAATCCTATTTTTTTCAAATCAACCACAACCCCCCATCAATGTTAGTTCTTATGAATATCATTAAAACATTCATTAAATGGACACAAATGCATCACACAAAAAATTTCAAAACAATGCAATGTATTGAAACTAATTAAAATATTTATTTTATTTGCAAGACAAAGGAGAAAAAGCAAAAAATAACAAAAGCAGTTTTATTCTTCAACAAAACAAAAAGGACAAAGATGAAATGAGGCTTAAGGATTTCCCAGAGCCTGCAAACTCGCCTTAGGTTGCTCGATGGCCTCTCGATGAGTTCCTCTACTGATGTTAGCACTTGGCGGCACAACTCGTCTTCATTAATAGCCAGCTGTTGACTAGCTTGCATTCTAACCTCCTCAATGGCCTTGTTCTGCATGTTGACCTCTTGTTAAAGTTGTTCATGATGCAGAATAGTTCGTCTTAACTTCTCAGCACCTCATCTTGCTTTGCTTAGGCTGCCTCCAGTATGGCTTGAGTTTTGGCAATAGTTGGCAAGCACAATTTATCATAATTTGGTTGGTATTCAGCTCAAATCTTGCCTTCTCTATTTCTTCATTGATAACCTGTTTATTTGCCTAGAGGCTACCAATTTAGCAGACCAAGTTTTCTCTTGGTGTCGAAACTCTTCTTGATGTGCAATCATCTTGGTTCTCTGATGAGCAATCTTGATCTCCATTATAATAGTTACATCAGCCTGTCGGAGAGTGTTTAGTGCTCGGGTTTGTTCATCCAAGGTGGCCAAGTGAGCCCGGTAAGGAGCGGCTCATTCAGAACTACCAATGTTCTTAATATTATCCAAGTAGTTCAATAATATTAGGAGCCTGAGCTCTATGGAATGACGACTTTCCAAGAATATGGACACACATCATCGCAACAAGTGTAAAAGTCCATGACGCTATGCTGGAAAATTTTTCAAGTGGATCATCATTTGGAACAATTTGAGTAGAGGTCGGTGCCAGTGAAGAAGCAGGGGTCAGATGAGCCACCACAGATATAGTGGTGTTGGAATGGTAGGAGGAATCTGACTGCTTACCACCACCGAGATATATAGCACCAACAATTACAGCAATGAGCTAGCCAAGGTTGGAATCCTAGGAGAAGGCCCACCTAGAGTTACTATGATCATAGTAATGGGAGTAGACTCCGAAGGAGGACTTTCTTCCAGGATATTCCTAGTGCTAAATGTCACCCCTTCAAAACAAAAAAATCAATGAAACTTCAAGAGTAGGAGGCACCCTAGTCGAGGGCCTTGCACCAGGATCAGTGAACGAAGAGGTGGCGATGACCTCTATGCTCGTTGCAGCAGGTAAAGCGTTGGTTGCAGAAGCAGCACTTGGCAAACTATATGGCTAAACACTGACATCTATGTGATGAACATAATGAATAAGTGTTAAAAACATGGCAGGATATGAGCGATAAATAAGAGTTATGCAAAATAGGAATATCTAAGGGACCAGTTGATATAGCTGTTCATCATAAAATTTCAAAAATTTTGCCAATAACAATGGAAGAAGGAACACCTTCAGAAACGACTATCTCAACTCCTTAGGATGGAGATGATTGTACTTACTTGTGTCAGGAGCAGGAGTAAAGTAACTCTTCTCATAAGCATCTATGTCATATGTAGCACCACCATTATCACCAGTATGGCCACGCATACCTGAGTAATCGACGCACTTAGATAGCCCTGGGGAGCCAACACCTGAAATATACAACAACAACAACTAAGCCTTTTATCCCAAGTATTTGGGGTAGGCTAATAAATATAATTCATTATAAAAATAAAGGCAATAAAGTTAAAAAGAGAATAAGGTGTTTGCACTTACGAGAGGACACTAATCCAGTAGTAGGACTACTGGAAGGAGTTGCAGTCCATTGGCATCATGACCGGTGGCGAAGGAATACTGGTACCATCACCGATTATAATGACGACTACTGGCTGAGAAGTAGAAGGAGCGACTTCAGAAGCAGCCTCCTGAGTAGCAATAATGGGCTCAGAAATGTTCGCGACCACTCCTATAGCCTCCAAAGCTCGTTGAGGAGATGGTAATTCCCTGGCCAACTTGATCGTAAGAGAATGACGAGACTTCTTGGCAGGACGAGCAGAACCATGAGCACTGGCTGATCTTGTACGCTTTGCCACAACTTCATAATCTCCTCGAGAAGGTGCATCTCCTCAAGCGAGCACATTACCTCGAGGCAGTACATCAGCTCGAGGTGGCATAGTAGCCTAGATAGGTGTAGTAGCCTTTGCAGGAACATCAGTTTGATTTGGTGCAGCAACCTGAACCGACACATCTACCTGAGTGGACACATTTACTTGAACGGGCGCTGTAGGCACAACCCCAGTAACATCATCATCATCATCATCATCAACAGAAAAAAACTCATCTATGTCTCGTACTCGAACTACCTTTGTGCCTTTTTTTAGGAAATAGAATGCCTCAATTTCTTTCATACACAAACGGTTGATCGAAAAGGAGGTAGCTATAGTGTTGACATTATGGTAACAAGAGCAAAATCTAAGAGGCATATAATGATTGAGAGTCTTATGAGGAAGAGCAAAATGAACTCCCGTGCAGCCGGTGGCAAAGTGATACCACCCTCTAGCACTATTGAATAGATTACCCTGAAACTACAGTAGAGTGTTGGGATTGCCAATATAGAGTTGCAAATATCCTAACTGACATGCAAACCTACTAGGAAAATACAGTTCGAGGAAATAGATCGATCCTTGACGATATAATAGGTGCCACAATCTGATGTTGATCAACCACAAAAGGCAGCCAGAAGAAAGAGCCATCAGAACTAGTAGTATATCTAAATTCTTCTCCATAAGCGTCTCCAAAGAAGTTAGGAAAATATCGATAGATGTAATAGTTTTGATAACTGCGCACAGTCTTACGAATTGTGTGCATATAATAGTTCCTCCAATCACAACTTTCATGCCTCTAAATGAATGAAGCCCCACAATTGTTTTCTAGGGACGAGGTCATTAGGCTTGGGCAATGCATCACGAACCATACTATGAGATAGGTATAAGGTAACTCCACTGTGGGATTAGGAGTTGACATCTCAACCTCAGATTTAGTGTTTTTACTCTTCTTCTTCTTCTTGCCTCTTGGGCAAAATTCTGTTGACAGCTCTCGAAGATCGTTCTGCAATTTGTAGATCATGGTGGACAGAAGTTCAAGGGGGTCTTCTATATACAACAAGAACTGCTGGGTATACTACCTCAATAGCTATTACATCTTGTGGCAGAGATGGGACGACATGCCGTTTCAACCAGAGCATAAAAAAACCCACTATCAATCCTCTGTCGGAAATAGGTGTTTGAGCCTAATAGTGGAAGCTCTGGATACTCATGCCTGCCTTAAACCCATCCTCATTTGACTCTGTTATATATGAAGTGACTCCCAGGTTAGCTATCTGAGCCTCAATAGCAGCTTGATTAAGAGGGTCCAACTTTGTCACTGCAATTCGGGATGATCTACATCTTGAAAGAAATAGTTAGCCCATAATTTTTGGCTAATAACTTGGCTCCTTCTGCTTGAAACTTCTTGGTAGATATAGAGTGGCAGATCACCTACCAATATGTTTCATATACTTGGGGATCCTGGATCTTCATTCGTCTCTACTCCTCCGCGGTCGAGACTATCTCCTCATATGACAACACCCCGTCTAATAGTAAAAAAAATTCGAATATCTCATGGAGAGCAAAGCCAAGTTCACCGAAGGAGCAAAGAACGTTCTGGACTTAGGGTTATACATCTCTAGAATGCTGAATAAGTCATAGGCGCTATTAGGAAGACTATACCATACATTTTTATGGCTCCATACAATCCAATATCCTTCCGGATAGGTTCGAAGGTTGAGAGCACGAAGCTAATCATCCTGCTCCACCACATCCTGCGAGTATAGTAAATCTAAACAGGAGTGTGGAAGTTATGGGAAGGATATTGTTCTTTCGACATACAAATATCATTGAGAAAGGTGCTGGCAAGCTGAGGCAACTCGCCGAGAGGAATAGACCAGCCAGGCATCTATCAGGACCATCTTGATAAGAATCTTGGCTATCGAAGTTGTCGACGGGGATGCCATCTTGGTTCTTGATACTCCACTCCATTTGACGAGGAATGGATATGCCTTGGAGATAAGTTAATGAGCAACTTCTCACCATCTCCGGGATGAACATCCTCACATCTCCCACCTGCCTTGGAGATAAGTTAATGGATATGCATTCATCTTCAAATAGAGACTCCTCTTAGATCAATATGGAGTCACCAAAGAGGAATGCCCGCTTCTCCAGTTCTTTTCTATTCGTACCCTCGAGTGGGGCTCTACTTATTAGTTCACTTAAGGTGGATGGGCTACAACTATATAACTTATATCTTCGGTCGTCATTGCTACTCAGAGTGAAAGGCAGGATTGGTTCAGAGAATCCAAGTTGAATTCCACCATCATCACCTCCTCTAAAGCCAAAGTGATGGTGCTTTCTTAAAGAAGTTGTGTAGTTCACTACCAAAAAAATAAAGAAGAAATTAGAAGCTCTTCAAAAACTGAAAGAAAATTTTCTAAGTGAAAAAACACGAGGCTAATAGCCCCGTGTATGGAGAAGTAAACGTGAGGCTAAATAGCCCGACATAAAAGAGGTGTAACGTGGGGTTAATAGCCTTGCATAGCTAAACACAAGGCTGTCTGCCTCACGTACTAAACGCGAGGCTAATAGCCACGGTGGCTCAAGTACGGTGGTTGGCAGTTAGCAGTTCGTCGTCGGCAATGGACCCCAATGGTGGAAAATGGCAAAAATCATTGTTCGGCCAAATTTAACCCAAAAATCATGGCAAAAATCCTCAATTGAACCTTTATAACTGATTTCCACTCAAAAAAGAGGAAGAGAAGGAGGTTTTAAAAGGATTTTATTTTCAAGAATGGGGAGAATGGATCCTACGCTGGCGACCAATGGTCGGGAACGAGAAGAGGTGCCGCTCCGGCCAACTACAACCTTCTTTGGTGTCATTGATTGGCGAAGAAATGAAGAATATGAAGGAAGAACAAGAAAATTGAAGAAATTCGATGGAACTCAAAGGAGTTCTTGAAGAGAAGAAAATAAGCTTCTCTTGGTTAAATACGAAGAAGATGGGGGGGGGGGGTGGGTAATTTTAAAAGAAAAATGGCTCCCAGGGAGGCTTAGTTAATGACTAAAATTTTTCAAGGCTGTTAAAACTCCATAAGGCTATTAGCGAGGCTATCAGCCCCTCGAGGCTAGTTAGCCTCGTGTACAAATGAAACTTGTGTAATGAAATATTTGATGAATTAAAATCCAAAGTATTTCAAAACTTATTAAAAAACAACAAATCGATTTTGAAAACTTTGGAGGGGGGTCTTATAAAATAAAAAATTAAACTCAAAAGAATTTAGCCACACGAGGCAAATAGCCTCATGCACGCGAAGCTAATAGCCTTACGTGAGGCTGATAGTGTTGCGCGGGGATGACAGCCTCGCGTGTGTAGGGCTGAGTCAGCATAGAGATGGTTTTCTTTTTTATTTTAACTAGAATTTAAGATTCAATCATATCCAATTACTCCGAATTGAAGATTTCAAATCAAACATAAATATAAGATTAGAGATTAAATTGTGATAGAATTTAATCTTTATCTCATAAGAAAACTTCTATAACTACCTCATGACTATAAATAGGGGTCAAGAGAAGAGTTTTTGCAACTTTGGAGATCTTTGGAAAATTTATTTACACACAAGAAGCAAGAAGCCACTGGCTAGCAAGTCTTCTCCATCAATTTTTCACATTCAAGATCAATCCAAGTATCAGATTGTTAACGGAGTATGAGGTCGATGCTCCATAGCCATGTTAAGAACTCACACTTTTTGTAAAAGAAAGTGATAAGTTATAAATCATCTCGTTTTATTTTTCTTTGCTTCTTTTTATTGTACTTTGAGATTATTGTAATCATAAATTAATGGCAATGAAAGAAAACGCGAGTTTTGTGGGAAACACCAGTGATACTACCCTCAAACATTAAGAAATGTTGGGTTTAAGAAATAAATAAAATGAAAAATAATGATAAGTATAAAATAAAGAAAAATAAAATGTTAGTATCCTATTATTAACCATGTAATTTTTCTTTTCATTTGTTTTCTATATTATGCTCAATTAGAGATATGCATATAGATATTTATAAAGATATCAATCTTAACAAATCACTCATAATATAATATCTTTATGCATCTATCATTATTATTTAAAATCATATCATAGATATACTTTTACTTTTAATTATCCTCTTGTATGCACTCATCTGATCGTGTATATGTATATATATGAGTCTTGTCAAGTTTCAAACTCCAATCAAACCTATAGGAACCTTTTTCGTGTGTGTGTGTATTTCCTTTTTTATAAACACTTGCCGTTCTTATGAATATTCATGCTTAGAGAGACAAAAACACCCAGTTACTTAGTTCATGTTTATAACAAAAGCCCATAAGTATTGTTCGTATGAATATACACGCTTACTGAGACACATGAACCTAACTACTTAACTTACTTTCTCTTATTTATTGGTATATATATTATATATGTTTTCTCAAAGTATATTGCTTTAATACTAGACTCACTTTTTTTATTTTTATTTTTTTATTATATATATGATAGGCTTTCATTTTAAGTTTTTTTCTTTATTATCAACTCTTCATGACTCATCGTGTAAGTGTTTAGAGTGAATAATTGATTCAAACTTCAAGTATCCATATATCTTATTATTAGATTTAATTTAACAATCAAGATTACATAAAAATTATTATCATATAAATGTCAATATTAAGATGTCAATCTCATAAATATATCACGTAGAATACTTCTAATCTTACTTTTTACATCAAAGAAATGAAACTGTTTGAATTTTTTTAATTTTTATGTGTTTTATAAGTGAAACAGTTATATGATACAGTAAATTAAAGTGTACCTATCAATCCCCAACTTACATTATTCAGTATCTTCATTGCATTAAGAATATGACTATGCAAATAATACATTAAGAAATAATGTAAGAAGTTAGAAATAGAAAATACCAGGTTTCATCGGTTCTCCAGAAAATCCACTCCCTTAAATTGTCGATATCAATGACGCTGCTGATGATTGCCTTTTGGTCACTTGCGTCTTTAACACTGGCGGAACCTTGTGGTCCCCTAGCTCATCCCTTCATCTTTATCGGGAGAAATGGTGGCATACTAACTAGCCATTCATTTGTATAATTTGGTAAGGAGCCAATATTGACGTTATTTACTATGCTCAGTTTGGGTTTGCCGAGTCTTGATGACTTGCAGCTTTTCTTTGGATGTGTTAGTCATCTTTATTATTGACTCATTCAAAGTTTAGACTATAATTTATACTAGTTGGGCCACCTGAGCTACTGTACCTCCTTGTTCTTGCTCTTGCTCGCCAAGTTCAACTAGTGAGGCAACACCTTCTGGTTGCTTTTGTTGTATATGCTGCTCCTTCTAGGTGTATCGAGCACTCATGTTCCTTCAAATGGTTGTACCATGAATGGCTACAGCAGATGAGTGAATGCGTCAGTTGATGACAAATCAATCCCATTGCTGATGTAGATTTTCGATATCAGAGACGGTAGAACTAGTACTAGTTTTGTCGTTCTCGGGTGCATGATACATTCATGGACCAGTCCCATGCATTGGATTACCATGAAGTGCATGATGCAGGTGACATCAAATGGGCATCATTCCAAAATCATATTTAATAACACCATGTCCTTTAAATATAGTTCCGTTGTTGTAGAGGACATTATGATGTTATATTTGATAAATAAGCTTACCAAAACGTACTTCTGTCTCATGAAGCCCACTTTCAAGAAACTTCCATTGAAAGCTTAATCATTGATATTCATACAGAGCTTTTTGAGCACTCGGGAGCTGCTTAGTATGTCATTGACTCTATTGCTGAAAGATGGCTTTTCTTCAGGCACATTGAGAATAGGAAGGGCTTGTAGAATTTCTTCTCTAGTAAAGGTACTTCCCTGCCCCGTACTATGGAGTATGTGTATTGGTCTCCCATTGCTGGTTGCAAGTTGGCATAAAATTCACGTACTACCTCACTACAAGGCAATATATGTTGATGCCTTGTATTATCCTCCTATCTTGCAGCCTGCTTTTATGCTCTGAGGGCAAGATTTTCATGTATCTTACAATATTCAACCGCTCATTTGGGCTAGAGCTTGAATTTCTCATATTTTCCTAAAAGTTTCTTATTTATCTTTGTAGCTCTATGCCTCTGTTGAGGAGATGAGCTTATGAGTCGTTCCCAACTCTTTGAAACAATTTGCTTTCTTGGACCTATCCTAAACAATAATCACAAAATATATATTCTAACAAAATATAACTTATATATTAAATTTATTCATGATTATGTTTCACATATATTCTTATTTATTTTTTCATATATATTCATTTTTCTTTCTCTCTTTTTTTTTATAATTCCTAATTGCTCCCCAAAAATATCAAAGTTATTACTATTTCACTTTTAATGCATGAATTTGATATATGTTAATTATTCAAGAACCCTATTAATTGTTATGCTAAAAATCTGAGTTTTTTTTATATTTGATTTCACCTTTAAATTAGCATATATTAAGAAAAAAATAGTCAAAAAATCCATAAAATTTGCTAAACCACTCCAAATCTACTAAGAAATTCGAATCTACCTTCAATCTACTCTAATTCATTCATATAAATTGTAGATTTAGGTTTTTGAAACAAAAATCTACTTTTATGAAGAACTACCATGAAAAGTTAAAGAGAAGAAAACTTACTTACTTAGAGATCTTTGAAAATTTGAAAGAAAAACCGCAAGATTTGGTTTTAACCTTCAAAAGGAAACATTTTTTCTTTAGGGTGTTATGAAAGAGGCTAGATTTGGTTGTGAGGAAAAAGAAACTCACAGAAATATTTATTGATGGGGCTTGCTATCAACGACTGTCAACAACTGCTTTGACAGTGGCTTTCGTAGATGTTCTCAGACAGGATGATTTTTTCCTTGTAGAGTTTGGCTGCTGATAGCTATTTTGATAGTAGTTTCGATAGCCATTCTCTGCTGAGAACCATGTCAAGCCAAAAAATAATTTTCTTCTATGTTTGATAGTTTCTAGACTAATATTATTTCTAAAAACTAATTGTCAGTTCATAATTCTAAAATAAATAATTAAACTGTCTCTAGCAAATATTTTTTTATAGAGAAAAACCAAAAGTAGTTAGAAAATTTTGAAAAATTTTAAAAAAATTGAAAACTTTTGAAAACAAAATTGTTGAAAATATCGTGAGTATAAAACTAAGGTTAATTTCATTAGTAATCTCCCCAACCTAAGATGCACATTGTTCTCAATGAAATGGTATTTCTATTAAATCTATTAAGAACACGTAATAATTAAGAAAGAGTGCTTAGATATTATCTTGTTTTGCTGCTCATTGTGTATCATCTACAAAATATAAATTGTTAGTATATAATATACAATAATATATAATGTGTCTTCGTTAAGTTCGTATCATGGAGATGTTGGAGGATCCACTAAATCATGAGATTGCTTCACGTGCTTTGGAATTTCCAAGTAATGGTTTAAGTGTTTTCCATTTATTTTAAATGTATGACCGTTTTTAGGGTTTTCAATATCAATTGCGTCATGTGGATACACAGTTTTAACAATAAATGGTTCGGCCTATCATGAATGTAATTTTTCTAGAAATAGATGAAGGTGTGAATCATCAAAAATCAATTTGTCGGATGGATGAAAAACACGGCGTGTGATATGATGATCATGCCATGTTTTTATTTTTTCCTTCGAAATGTGTGAATTGTCATATGCATAACGTCTTAACTCTTCCAACTCATTAATTTGTAATTTTCATAATGGACTAGCTAAATTAATATCTAAATTAACTGATTTGATTGCCCAATATACCTTGTGCCTAATTTCTGCAGGCAAATGGCAAGTTTTTTCATAGACTGATCTATATAGAGACATGTCTAAGAGTGTTTTATGAAGTATGATAAGCCTATAAAACATTGATTAATCTAAATGATCAATCTTTGCGAGACGAATTAACTGTTTTCTCTAAAATTTGCTTGATTTCCCTGTTGGCCAATTCAACTTATCCATTTGGCTGTAGGTGATAAGGTGCAGAAATTTTCTATATGATGTGATATTTCTTCATCAATGTTTCAAATGCTTTGTTGTAGAAATGAGAACCGTCATTGCTTATTATAGATTTAGGAATTCCAAATCTAGACAATATATATTCCTTAAGAAATTTGATAACGGTTTGTTGATCATTGTTTCTACATGCCATAGCTTCCACCATTTAGAGACATAATTGGTCGCCACAAGAATATAAACATATCTATAAGAAATATGAAATAGTCTCATGAAGTCAATACCCCAACAATGGAAAATCTCAATCGTAAGAACGGGTGTTAGAGGCATATCACCTTTCGGTTAATGCTCTTTATTTCTAACATGACTCACAATGTTTGCAATATTCATATGTGTCTCTAAATATAGTAGGCCAATGGAATCCACATTGAGTTATTTTGGCTACTATCTTTTTAGACAAAAAATGACCCCCCCCCCCCCCCCCCCCATATGCTTTTGTATGACAGAAAGCAATTATACTTTGAATCTCATCATCAGGCACACAATGTCTGATGATTTAATCTGAATAATATTTAAATAAATAAGGGCCATCATAAAACAAATGTACCTCATGAAGGAATCGTCTTTTATCTAGTACACTGTAGTAGTTTGGCATTTTTACCAAGAAAATTAATAATATAAACAATACCAGAGAGTTGTTATGATTAAAAATAGCTGCTCATCAAGAAACGAGTCCGTAATTTGTAGCATGTTGTTATCAAATGCCAAACGAGAGAGGTGGTCAGTAACTACATTCTCTACTCGTTTTTTATCTTTAATTTCAAGATTAAATTCTTGTAGAAACAATATCCATCAAATTAGTCGTAGCTTTGTATCTTTTTTTGACAAAAGATATTTAAGCATCAAATGATTTGTAAAAACAACTATATGTGAGTCCAAAATATATGAACAAAATTTATCAAGAGCAAAAACTATAGTTAGAAGCTCTTTCTCTGTTGTTGTATAATTTATTTGTGATCATTAAGAGTCTTGCTTGCATAGTAGACCACATAGGATCGGCTTCTTGTCTCTTTATTTCCCTCGAACTTCTCCAATTGCATAGTCGCTTGCATCACACATAATTTCTAATGGAAGTGATCAATCCGGAGGTTGCATTATTAGTGTTGTGATGAGCATCTCCTTAAGTGTATTAAAAGCTGTCTAGCATGCCTATGTCAATTCAAATTGCACATCTTGCACAAGAAAGTGAGAAAGAAGTCTAGTAATAGTAGTAAAATCCTTAATAAACCTTCTATAGAAGTCTGCGTGTTCTAAGAATGAATGTATATTTTTTACGGTTTTAGATATTGGTATAATTTGGAAATAGACCCAACTTTTGCCTCATCTATTTCCATTCTTTTAGATGAAACTATATATCCTAATATAATACCTTTTGTAACTATAAATGACATTTTTTCCAACTTAGGACCAAATTCTTTTGTTGGCATCTTTTAAGCGCTGCTCCTAGATTAGACAAACATAATTCGAAGTTATTTTCAAATATGGAGAGATTATTCATAAATACCTCTAGAAAGTCTTCAATCTTGTTGCTAATGATACTTATCATACACCTTTGAAATGTTGTGAGTGTATTGCATAATCTGAATGGCATTCTTCTAAATGTGAATGTGCCAAAAGGGCAAGTAAAAGTTATGTTTTTTTTATCATCTGGAGCAATTTCAATTAGATAATTGCCAGAATAACCATTAAGAAAACAATAAAATTCATGCCTAGCAATTCTTTTAAGCACTTGGTTAAGAAATAGTAAAGAAAAGTGATCTTTATATGCGACTTGATTTAACTTTCTATAGTTGATGCACATACGTCAACACGTATTTGTACGAGTGGGTATAATCTCTCCATTCTCATTTTTAATAACTGTTACCCTACTTTTTTTGAAATAATTTGGGTTGGACTTACCCACTTACTATTAGCAATCAAATAGATGATTCCAGCATCAAAATATTTTAACACTTCAGTTTTAACCACTTCCTTTATGACAGGGTCAAGCCTTCATTGCATTTGCCTTATTGGCTTGGCTCCATCTCCAAAGTGATGCGATATATATAGATAAGAGGATCCATACTTTTTAGGTCTTCCATATTCCATTCAAGAGCTCCTTTACAATTTTGCAATGTCAATAGTAGTCATTCTTCCTGATTATCATCAAGATATGCTGAGATGACCACTGAAAAAATTTCCTTAGGTCCCAAAAATATACGCTTGAGATCCTCGGGTAGAAGTTTTAGCCCAAGTATTGGTACTTGGGTATCTTATGGTATTAATTTCTTTGTGATTTGAGATAACTCTTCATACACTTTCATTTTTGGAATCCGTACTATGACATTCGAATATTGAACACAAGATAAGTATTTTAAGATGTTAACGGCGTGTTCGAATTTGAGCTAATCAAGGACCATCAGTCATTGTCAATGCAAGCTCCAAACGATCAGAGATGCATAGTGATACAATGTATCCTTCTTCACGAATTTCTTTGATGTAATTAATATCATGCAATTTATCATTATTAATATTTAGCTATTTGCGAACACTAAAAATATTGAGCTCAAGGGTCATATTTCCAAATGAAAGTTTCACCACACCGTTCTTGCAGTTAATCATCACATTAGCCATGGCAAAAAATAGATGTCTGAGGATAATTGAAATGTTAAGACTTGAATTCTTTATAGGTGTAGTATCGATGATTATAAAATCTATTGGAAAAGTAGATATTTTTTTCAATCTACACTAAAAATCATCCATGATGTCTTTAGGATATCTTTTTGGCCTATCAACCAATTGTAGTATGACAACTGTCAATTTAAGTTCTCCTAGACCCAGTTGCTTATAAACCGAATATGGTAAAATATTTACACTAGCTCCCAAATCTAGTAAAACTTTTCAATATTGTGTTGACCTATCACATATTAAATAGTTAGACATTCATGATCCTTATACTTAAAAGGCATTTCAAAACGGAATAATGCATTTACCTGCTTTGTGAGAAATGTTTTTTTTGCACGTTGTAATGTCTTTTGATTGAACACAAGCCTTTTAAGAATTTTGCATTTGAGGGGACCTGTTTGATTGCTTCCAACAGAGGAATATTGATCTGTACCTGTTTAAAAATTTCTAAATATCAGCATAAATGGACTAATATTTTTAGATTTCAATCATTGTGGAAATTGGTACAGATGGTTTGCAAGTTTCAGGAGTGGGTTCTTTTGAATTGTCATTTTTAGATTGTTGTACTAAATCATCAGTCTGTTTCTCTTCAGTATCTTCTTTTGAAACATACTCATCAAATACTTTTCTACTTTATAAACTAATTGCAATAGATATCTCAGATATATCATTACCGATTGAAGAAATAATAACGTTTACACATTCGATTTTACTTAAAGTGCTGGCCTCCAGTTGAGATGGTAGTTTACCTTTTTCTTTTGTTTGCAGCTCGGGATTAAGGTGGCATATTAGTGATCGGATATCATTGAAGGCTATTTGATCATTTGTTGCAAGTGAATAAACTGCTGTTATGCTTGGATCATTTGATCCATTCTCTATTACATATACAAAATATTATCTTCTAAATTTTTCTTCGGCAGTGGTTAGTACACCGAAGGTTGATTAGATGGTTGGATATATTTTCGTGGTGTTGAATTAGTGGGTAGCTTATTTTGATGATTAAATTGTTGTTAAGGATTATGCTTCCATTGAAAATTTGGATGGTTCCTCCAACTAGGATTACACATTTGTGAATAAAGATTATTTGCTAGCTGAGGAACAATATTGAAGGCATTACCTTGTTCCTTTAATACTTCCTTAAAAACGGGAAGCATTGGACAACTGCAAGTTACATATCCTTATAATTCACAAATGTCAAAAACTTCCAGAACTTTCTCTATTACCTTAATAGTTTATGTTTTCTTTTTAATAAATCTACAAATTTCTTAGTAATAGTGATTAATTGTGTAGCAATATCTTCATTTTCTCCCAATTTAGTAAGTCCACCTTTATTCTGAGATTTCTCTACTAATTGGTGTCTTTTTGAAATATTCTCAGTTTTTCAGACTTATAAATTCTCAGCAAGTGAATCAAGATTATCCCATGCTTCGTCAGCATCCTTACTTATAAATTTACCATTACACATACTTTCTAGAAATTATCTGGTTATAGTGTTTAGCTCTTAATAGAAGGTACTAAGAGTCTCCATATCTCAAAGCCATAATGTGGGCATGAGAGTAGCAAATCTTTAAATCTATCTCAACAATCAAACAATGGTTCATCTTCTTTCGGACAAAAGTTGAGAATTTATTTTCGCATATAATTTGTTCGATGTAAAAGAAAGAATTTCTTCAAGAATTCTTTGTGCATCTCCTCCCATCTTCCTATTGAATTGGGACGTAACGAATGTGGCCATGTCTTTACTTTATCCTTAAGAGAGAATGGAAAGAGTTTAAGTTTTAGATGCTCTGTAGTAATATTTTGAAGATTAATAATAGAGTAAACCTCTTCGAATTCTCAAAAATAAAGTTATGAACTCTCTGAATCCATCCCATAGAATTTAAGCAAAAATTGAAGTACGCCAGATTTAATCTCGAAATATATCATATTCAAAAGAAATGCTATACATGAAGGTCGTGTTGTCTTATTAAGTTGTAGATAATGGCATAATGACCTTCTATTTCCTCCATGATGGTTATTGTTATCGTTTGTATTGTTATCTCCAAATCCGTTGTTATACCATTATTCATGTTATTATTATTTGTGCTCATATCGTAAGGTGATTAGTGGAAGGGAAGTGTTTGTGGATTTGAGTACCATCGAATGAGTCTAATGATGAGTGTCATATATTACACATTTATAGCCTCCATATTATCTATTTTTTTATATAAATAATGTTACTTGGGTATTTTTAGTATGTTTTTCAAGTAAATCAATTTCTACAAGGAGATGGTATAAACTCAGAGCCGGATTAGGAAACCAAATCTTAAAATGAGTTAAAAGTGAGCAAAGCTATATTATCATGAAGCTGTAGAGACCCAAACTTCAATACAGTCATTCAGATAAAAGGAAAAGGACTAGAAACTCATGCAGAAGAAAAATGGAGCCAAGACTTGACACTTTTGCCGCTATTTAATGGCATTTGCCGCCATTTGGCTGCTCAATGGGGCCCACGTTGGATGAATTTTCTACAGGGTCTTCGATATAATTTTTTAATTACTCACTTGTAATCAGATTATGGTTTGGTTCTCCTAAGCCTATATATTGGCCGCATACTTATAACTAGGGTTTTTTATGTAATTTTGTACTCGAAAATTATTGAATAAAATTAGAGTTTGCTGAATGGGTGACGGTTGCCATACCAAACTCCAGAGGAACCCTTTGCTGCTCATCATTATTTCTTAGGTAATCTTATTTTAATTGTTTTCTAGCTTAGATTAATCTTGATTCCTTGATTAGATTTTCTCGCTTTCATAAAAAAATAGGATTTCTAATTCTTTCGAATAATAAAAATATAATCTTACTAATTAGACCTAGAGTAGCTAATTTAGTTTAGTTTTAGGATAAAGATGAAAGTAGGATTCCACCATGCAGTTGCTCTCTAGTGTTTTAAATAAAATAATAAAGATAAGATTTTTCAATGAAAAGATTAAAATATAACAACTCGTAGATTAATGTTTTGATATGTTATACTTGAATTAAAATTCTTGATAGCCTATACTTAGTTAGGGTTTGGGGCTACTGCTTTTCGTTTTTGTCATAGAGTTATTCTAATAATTTAGTTTATTTTGATGAAAAGTTGTATATCTGATGCATTATACTTGCACGCCACTTGATAGCTCATACTTAGAACACTTAAAGTAAAAATTAAAACTAAAAGATTAACTTTTTTATGATAGAAAGAAGATAATAGAAATAATACATGATTGGAAACTAATAGACTCTATATGTTAGACTAATTAGAATAACTCTCATTCATCTTATAACTCTTAGTTAATTCGTTAGGACTAAAGAATTAGTAAGAACGCAAAAATACCTTAGATTCTCGTGGGAATGACATGTTTGTACTACAACCGACACTGTGAATTTGCAGTAGATTTTTCACATCAAGTTTTTGGCACCGTTACCAGAGATCAATAGTATTTTCTTACTTTTTCTAATATTTTACGGGTTAACAGTGTTAATTGATTGTACAAAGCCCAGAAAGTGCAGATATAGGAAGGCAAAAAGGATTAGAAGAGTTTAAGAGTTGCGTAGCCAGAGAGAAAATCTCTCTCGTTCTGCCGCTAATTGGCACCAAGAACTTCCAAATAGCGGCAATCTAGGTAAATTCTGACTCCAAATTTTCTCCAATCTGTGCTTTGGTTCTCTTGTTTTATAAAAAATAAAAAAAATTAAAAACAGTAGGAACAATAGGAATCACATCTTTTCTTTGATCATATCTCTGCCACCGTTTTATCTTCACCACACCTCACTTCTTGCATAAGTTTAGGAAACTCACTCATCTACTCACGGTTACAGGTTCATGCCATATTGGACCTATGATCAATTTTGTCGACTAGTGAGATTAGATATGTTAATGGGAGACAAGATGGACCAACCAATCCCGATCCTCCAGGATCGATGTTACCCATTGTGCACATCACTATCGTCATACATCAAACTCCCACACGCAGTAGATAATCACTATGAACTAAAATCGCAGTACATCAGCATGCTCGCTAAATTCACTGGTTCTGATTCTGAAGATGCATATCTCTTTATCAATGAATTTCAGGAAGTGTGCGTGATGATTAAACTACAACACTTATCAGAGGACGCAATTAAGCTCTGCTTTATTCTATTTGCTCTTAAAGATAATGTCAAGAAGTAGTTGTATACTATGCCTACTGATTTAATCACTACTTGAGATGAATTCATTTTAGTTTTTCTTAAGAAGAATTATCCATGCATAAGACAGCAAAAATTTAAAATCAAATTAATCAATTCTATCAAGTGCCGGGAGAACTTTTCTGGAAATACTTGGAACGGTTCAAAGATTTGTTAGCTCAGGGCCTCCACCATGCAATAGAAAAGTGGCTTTGTGTCAAATCATGTACGAAGAACTCAATTACACATCCAAAACTCTTCTTGAGTCTATGTGTCAGGGGGAGTTTATGAGAAACAATGAGGATGAAGTGTGAGACTTTCTTGAGGACCTATCGTGAGAAATTATACAGTGGGAGAATCCCGCTGAGAAACCCAATGCATCATTGTCTACAAATAAGGGTGGGATCCATAACATCGACAGCTCGATAGCTGCCGAAGCTAAGATTATAGACCTTATGCAGAGAAGTGAGGTGTTGGAGACTTCTAGTGCTCCACCAGTGGGTCAAGTCAACCAAATAAAAGGTCCCATGTGTTTTAATTGTGAAACTTCAAATTAAGTCATGGAGGAGTGTCCACTGCTTGTGAATTCCATTGGTCTGACACTTGAGCAGGCGAATGCCTTATATCTAAGACCTATAAATAATCCAAATACTCCTACATACAATCTTGGCTGGAGGAACCATTCAAATCTCTCTTGGGGTCAGGGGCAATATCAGAGAGCCCCCAACCCTAACATGCAGCTTTCAGCCAATGGTTAATTTGCAAGACCAAATGTGGGTGCTTATCAACACCCAAATGCTTCAAATCATGGGAACAAGCAGAACAGATCACCTGCACAAAATCAATCACATCCACAACAGGGGTCTAACAATGATCAAGAAAAGCGACTTTAGTCACTTGAGAAGAGTGTTGAAAATCTTCTCAAATCCTCGTCCAACCTTGACACACATATGCAAAATCTCATGAAAATATCAACTGATTTTATTCAAAGAACAAATCAGCATCTACTCGTGAACTCTCAGGCTATTAAGAACTTAGAGCGGTAGGTTTGACAATTAGCAAGTCATATGAGTGATCGTGGCAAGGGTACTTTTCGAAATAAACCCTTAACAAACAATGCCAGTCTCTCAAACTCTAATTAGCGCATGTTAACCAAATTAATTCCATTCACATGCTTCGCTCTGGAAAGCTAGTTGACAATCATGTAGCCATGCCATTTGATTCCACTCCTAGTGCATGGCAGACTACATTTCCTGATTCCACAATTCCATCATCACCTCATAATTCATCATCATCCCAAGATCCACCCACTAGCATAACAGAGGAGTCTGACGTCTCTGAATTTGATCCTCCTATCGACCATACTTATAAACCGAAGGCTCCATATCCAAATCAACTGAAGAAAAATTCTCCTCAGGCTGTGCACATCCTTGAGTTATTCAAGCAAGTTAAGATTAATATTCCTCTTCTTGATGAAATCCAACAAGTACCTGCTTATGCAAAATTTTTAAAGAATTAATGCACAAAGAAGATAATAACAAATGTTCCAAAGAAAGTCTTTCTAGCTGCTAACATCTCTACCATCCTCTCTCAGATAGTAACTACGAAGTACAAAGACCCTGTAAGTCCTACTATCTCCTGCACCATAGGAACTATAGCGATTGAAGGGGCTCTACTAGATTTAGGAGCAAGTATCAACTTGCTTCCTTATTTAGTGTACCAGCAATTAGGACCGAAAGAGTTGAGACCTACAAGAATTACATTACAGTTGGCTGATAGATCTGTGAAGAAGCCTATGAGAGGGATTGAGGATGTTTTGATTAAAATAGGGGAGTTTATTTTTCTAGATGATTTCATAGTTCTCGAGACTCAACCTGTGGTGAACCCATAACATTGTATCTCAGTTATTTTGGAATGTCCATTCCTGACCACTTCTAATGCTGTTATTAATTGCCGGAGTGGATCGAAGAAACTTTAATTTGGAAACATGATACTTGACTTGAATATATTCAATCTAGGGCGCCAACCGAGTGATCCACATGATGAGCCCCTAGAGGTGAATATGATCCAAGGTTGTCTAGTGAGCACCAAGAGGAGGAATTCTTTGATGAGCTGGATAGTTTAGTTGATAAGAGTTTATTCTTGAATACGCTCAATGAGTCATCTAATTATGTGTCTTCCACTCGATGAGAACTTCTTCCTAAGTCATTGATTACTGAACCACGAGTTCAATTATGACCATCTATTGATTGTCCACCTAAGCTTGTGATAAAGACCCTTCCGAGTCATCTTAGATACACTTTCTTAGGTGAACACGACATACTACCTGTTATTATCTCTACAGATTTGACTGAGACTCAGGAGAAAGAACTCATATCATTATTGAAAGTACAAAAGGAAGCTATAGGCTGGAGTATGGCTGATATAAAGGGGGTTAGTCCATCTATAGTGCAGCATAGAATTCATTTATTAAACAATGTGTGACCTACAAGAGATCCTCAACATAGGTTGAATCCAGTAATGAAAGAGGTTGTGAGAAAGGATATTCTTAAGTGCCTTGACAATGGGATCATCTATCATATCTCTGATAGTGTATGGGTGAGCCTGGTTCAAATAGTGCCTAAGAAGCCCGAAACCACTGTAGTCAAAACGATGCAAATGAGCTTATCCCGACATGCATGCAGATGGAATAACAAGTTTGTATCGATTATAGGAAGCTGAATGTTGCAATTAGGAATGACCACTTTCCCTTATCTTTTATTGATCAGATATTGGAACGGTTGGCTGGACATGAGTTCTATTGTTTCTAACATGGATATTTTGGCTACAACCAAATTTTCATCGTTCTAGAGGATCAGGAAAAGACCACATTCACGTGTCCATTTGGCACCTTTGTATATAGACACATGCCTTTTGGGCTATCCAATGCACCCACCACATTCCAAAGGTGCATGGTGAGTATTTTTTCTAACATGGTTGAACAATTTTAAAAAATTTTCATAGATGACTTTTCCATCTTCGGAGATTCAATCCGAGAGTGTCTCCATCATTTATACTTAGTTCTCATGCATTGTCATGAGAAACATTTGACACTCAATTAGGAAAAATATCATTTCATGGTCAAAAATGGTATAGTACTAGGGCATGTCATCTTGAAATATGGTATCGAGGTTGACAAAGCCAAGGTGGACCTCATCATAAATCTTCCACATCTGCGATCAGTGAAAGATATACGATCCTTCCTTGGCTATGCTAGATTCTATAGAAGATTTATTAAAAATTTTAGCAAAATTGCTAGGCCTTTAACACATCTACTAGCCAAGGATGTGCCATTCAATTTCACACCTAATTATCTTAGAGCTTTTGAATAGCTCAAGAAGGCACTTACCACCACTCCTATCATTCATGCTCCAGACTGGAGTCTGGCTTTTGAGCTTATGTGTGATGTATCTGATTATGCTATCAGTGTCATCCTTGAACAACATATTTAATAAATAGATACATGTGATTTACTATGCAAGTACGATACTCAATGATATCCAGTTGAACTACTCTACCACAGAAAAAGAGCTGCTGACAGTAGTCTTTGCACTTAAAAAATTTTGCTCCTACTTAATTGCATCACGAATTGTAGTATACACTTATCATGCTGTTTTGAAATATTTGTTGACAAAGAAAGACGCAAAAGCAAGGCTCATTCGATGGATCCTCTTATTACAAGAGTTTGATCTCGAGATATTAGACAAGAAATGTGTTGATAATTTAGTAGCTGATCACTTGTCTCGCCTACCCAATACTCCAACTAATACTTACCCCATAAATGAATCATTTCCTAGTGAGCAATTGCTTGCATTAACACGTGAACCATGGTTTGCTAACATTGTGAAATATCTTGTGACCAAAAAGATTCCATTCCATTTGTCCAAGCAAGACCGATATAGATTATTATCCTAAGTAAAATTCTTTTATTAGGATGAACCATATCTGTTCAAATATTGTCCAGACCAGATTATACGTCGATGCATACCAGATGATGAGATACAAAGCGTCCTCTCTTTTTATCATGATCTTACTTGTGGAGGACACTTTGGTCCAAGGAAAACAGCTGAAAGGTGTTACAGAGTTGCTTTTATTGGCTAACTCTTTTCAAAGACGCTGTGGAATATTACAAAACATGCACACAATGTCAATTCATAGGCAAACTTTCATGGCGCAATATGATGTCTCTGCAACCTATTCTTGAAGTCGATATATTTGATGTATGGGGTATATATTTTATGGAACCGTTACCCAACTCATTTGGAAACTAATACGTATTGGTCGCTATCGATTATGTTTCCAAATGGGTAGAGTGCCACAAAATTGAATGATAACAAAGTTATTGTCAAGTTCTTTAAAGAAATAATATCTTTTCTTAATTTAGCATTCCTCGAGCTATCATTAGTGATAACGGTACCCATTTTACTAATCGGTCATTTGAGGCACTCATGCGGAAATACTCTATTACCCACAAGTTAGCTTCACTGTATCATCCTCAAACTAGTAGGCAAGTGGAAGTTTCCAATTGCCAAATAAAACTAATTTTGGAGAAGATTGTGCAACACAATAGAAAAGATTGGTTATGTAAACTCGCAGATGCATTATGGGCTTACCGTACCGCTTACAAGACCAATCTAGATATGTCTTCTTATCGGTTGATATTTGAAAAAGCGTATCATTTACCGGTGGAGTTTGAGCATAAAGTTTTATGGGCCATTAAGTTTCTTAACTTTGAGCTCGAAAAAACCGACGAGTAACAAAGGCTACAACTTAATGAGCTTGATGAGATTAGAAGGGATGTATATGAGAATGCTAAGATTTATAAAGAGAAGACTAAAGTATTTCATGACAAAGTAATTATTCACAAGTCATTCACACCAGGACAGAAAGTTCTCTTGTATAATTCGAAATTATATTTATTCCCAGAAAAATTGAGGTCAAGATGGAGTGGACCATACATAGTACGGACTGTGCACCATCACGGTGCAATCGATCTCGAGAACTCTAAAAACAGTGATTTATTTAAAGTGAATGGTTAGAGATTAAAACTATTTTTAGAGACTCGAGCGAGCGATAATGCAGAGATTGTGGTACTTCATGACCCAATCTATGTGTAGGGGCATGTATTCATTTGTATATTAGAGTGTATATTATATATATTGTGTATTACTAACATGATGCAGGGCAAAATAGAAGTTGAGAGCTGCAAAGTAAAACTGAAGAAAGGTGAGGGGCTGGTCAAAAATTTTCATTATTATAAATTCACCAAACCAGCCCTAATCTAACCCTAGCTGCCCTCATGTTCCCCAAAGCCTCCATTGTCTTCTTTGCTTACTCTTTTCAGGTCCGCAGAGATTTCTCAAATTTAGCTCAAACCAATGCTGACCAGAAGGCAGATCTCCTCCTCATCTTCCTCCTCCAAGTTGTCGTGCCCAGGACTCCCCATTCTGCCGCCAATCAGCGGCCAAAATCGCCATTCAGCAGCAAATTTTGGGTTTTCCCCCCTAAAACTTTAGGGGAGGTGAAGTTTCTGGATCTTATATTTACTATTAAATTAAAATAATTTTTTGTGGTCTATGGTATAGTCCAATGGCACGATTTGTCTGCGAGAAATATTTTGGTGAATTTTTTGCTGCATTTTCAGTATATTTTTTATCCACCATAGAAACTTTGGAATGGAATTACTTGTTATACATGCCCACTTCATTTTACATTCCAACGTTAGTAGAAGAGTTGGAGGATCGCAAAACTATTAAACTCCACTAGCGTGGAGAAATCACGATGTGCACGCAGCGGCCGTCTCCACATCCACCGGTATCCTCCTTCACTCTGGGAATCAAACCCCGAATGAGATTGAGGAATACCTTACACGGATGGGTCCCAATTACATAGTGACACGTGATAGAGGGATCAACAGTAAGACACTTTATCGCAATGTACACATGACTTGTTGCTGGATCAAAACTAATGTAATGGGGATTACACACATGTCTTCATTTTACACATCCATGTTCCATATTGTTGATCGCATCATGCTTCAAAATAATCATTTTTGCATATGCACACAATTAGTTGACACGATTATTGATGCTAAGATGCCGTCGAGGACTAGTTTGCCTCTACCATGTCTGATTACACAATTGTGTCACAGATTCATATCAGTTGCAGAATTTGATGCATATGCATTCTCATGTGTGTCCATAGCCATAGAGCACATATCGGTGACATATCACACTGTTGTTCTAGAAGATTGGAATAGAAACACGATTGAAAAGATATATATGCCACCGATTTAATACCAGAGGAGAAAAATGACGCCTTCTTTGACCAAGACATGCCAGTGAATCCCATTGAGCAGATAAATATTGTCTAGCGTTGTCTTGGAAAAATATGGTGTTGATTAAAATAAATTAACCGTGGAGATTATTCCACTACACGTGCACATCATACACCAGGAGAATCGAGTAGGAGGCAGAAAGGATGTCTTTATAGGATTTTTAGTTTTTCCAAGTTTTTTATTTTATTTTTAGATTTTTGGATTTCATTATTTTACACTTTTGGTAGTTTTTAGGATAACAAAAAAATGAGAAACAAATTTAAAAAAGTAAAAAAAAATCTGAAAAAGGTAAAAAATTTCAAAAATATTTTCTTCAATAAATCAACATAATTACAAATAAAAGAATAAATTTAGATTTAAAGTGTGATAGGAGATTAGATTGGATAATACACTTAGAATTTTATGAAAAAAATAAATACTGATAATAGTTATTTTGAGGTAAATATACATTTATTTTTCACTTCACAATAGTTTATTAGGTTAAGGATAAGGATGATAACGATTGAGTAGTTTTTTCTCTCTAAATAAGAAAAAAAAGTAAAAGAAAGGGATGAGCCTAGTATTTAAGGCAATATTCTAAAAAAAAAAAGAGACAAAAAGAGAAGGTGAGCCTGGTATTTAAGGCAATAATTCTTTAGAAATAAAAAAAAGAAAAAAAAAGTATGATCTGAATAATCGGATACTTTGCGCCTAAGTAAGCATGAATATTCACATGAATGGAGAAATATTCGCTAAAAAAAAAGAGAGAAAATTTTTTACTTAGAGAGAAGAGATAAATCACGAGTTAGAGTTTGAGTCCAAAACCGAAATAGACTATCACACATACATGTAGATGTATAGGAGCCAATGAATTATCTATTAGTGGGTATTGAAATATAGAATTTGAATTTTTTATTAAAATGATAAGTGTATTTGATATGATATTTAACTTGAAAACTGATAATCTAAATGCGTTCTTAAATTTATACATTCGTGAGATTAATTGAAGAAAATATCAGAAAAAAGAAGATTTTTCTTTCTTTTGTATAAATTTCTTTTATTTTTCTTATTTTTGGTTATCCTTTTTTTTCTTTTCTTATTTCACTAATCTAATTTCTTCACGAATTTTGTGGGTATATTCACTGTATCTTCACGAGACACTATTTGCCCATTAGGGTAACTTAGAGGTTTAACAGGTTGTTACACATGCTAAGTTTCGCAATTCTTGCGAAAGTGAGTTAGATTTTTTTCTTTTTAGGTCTAGGTTTTGCTCTAGTACTAGCAAAATATAGGTGTGGGGGTATGATGAGTACCATATATTGCATATTTATAACCTCCATATTATCTATTTTTATATATAAATAATATTACTTGGATATTTTTAGTGTGTTTTTCAAATAAACCTATTTCTATAAGGAGATGGTATAAACTCAGAACCGGATTAGGAAACCAAGTCTAGAAAAAAGTTAAAAGTAAGCAAAGTTATAAGATCATGAATCTGTAGAGATCCAAACTTCAATACAGTCATTCAAATAAAAGGAAAAGGACTAGAAACTCATTCAAAAGAAAAATGGGGCCAAGACTTGACAGTTTTGCTGCTATTTGGCATCATTTGCCACCATTTGGCGGCTCAGTAGGGCCCACTTTGGATGAATTTTCTACGAGGTCTTTGATGTAATTTTTTAGTTACTCACTTATAATAAGATTAGGATTTGGTTCTCCTTAGCCTATATATTAGCCGTATACTTGTAACTAGGTTTTTTTATACAATTTTGTACTCGAAAATTATTGAATAAAATTAAGATTTGCTGACGGGGTGACGGTCGTCATACCGAACTCCAGAGGTACCCTTTGCTACTCATCATTGTTTCTTACATAATCTTCTTTTAATTAATTTCTAACTTAGATTAATCTTGCTTTCTAAATTAGATTTTATCTCTTTCATAGAAAATAGGATTTTTTAAATGCTTTCGAATAATAAAAATATGATCTTACTAATTAGAACTATAAGTAGTTAATTTAGTTTAGATTTAGAATGTAGATGAAACTAGGAATCAACCACGTAGTTGCTCTCTAGTATTTTTTTCCTAAATAAAATAATAAAGATAAGATTTTTCAATGAAAAGATTAAAATATAACAACTCGTAAATTAATACTTTGATAGGTTATACTTGAATTAGATTTCTTGATAGCCTATGCTTAATTAAGGTATGAGATTGTTACTTTTCATCTTTGTCATAGAATTATTTAATGATTTAGTTTATTTTTATAAAAAGTTGTATCTTTGATGCGTTATGCTTGCACACGATTTGATAACACATGTGTAGAACACTTAAGGTTAAGTTCAAAACTAAAAGATCAAATTTTTTATGATAGGAAGAAGATAATAGATGTAATATATGGTTGAAAACTAGTGGATTCTATATCCTAGGCTAATTAGAATAACTCTCATTCATCTTAAAACCCTTAATTAATTCGTTGGGACTAAAAAATTAGTAAGAATGCAAAAACACGTTAGACTCTCGTGGAAACGACCTGATTGTACTACAACCGACACTGTGCGTTTGTAGTAGATTTTTCACATCATCTATCATTAGAAGTTCTCTTCTAATGAGTCATGCAAATTCAAAATCGCATAAATTAATGACATAAGAACCGTAATCTATACTAAAGTGTAACACAATTATATTAATCCCCGACAATGGCACCAAAAACTTGACTACGATCTAAATCATAGACTCCCAAGTGCAAGAGATCGAACAAGTAGTACAAGGGGTGATAACTCAAAATCATTCTTTCGAGAATCATTTTAATTATTGTGATAGATACTAAAGAAAAATAAAATACGGAACTAAAAGAAAGATTGGGTTTTTATTAACTAAAACTAAAGATTGAGGGTTTTAAAATGCAAAAAATAAAATTGTTGATCAGATGGGTTAAATCCTTCGTAGAATAATTTACTGGATGTATTTATACTTGTTTATCTTAGTAGTATAGATTACGTGGTCTTCTTACAACCGAAAAATATCTCTTTAAAGCAAAAATCAAACAACGTTGTAAACTTGATATTTTTGAATAACTTACACCAATTAAACCTATATGAATTTGAGTTTATCTAAGTATGCAATATAAACAACAAAAATAAATGTTCAAAGTCTATGCATATACCACGCATAAAGAGTCTACCGTATATCAAAAGTTAAGTAACGAATATATCGCCAAATAATAAAATATCAAAAACTCAAAATCATATCTAAAACCTAATAAGATAATAGGGAATCAAAAATATCAACTTTATGTAAATGAATTAAGCATAATAAGTAAATAAATCACATACCACTAAATTATATAGGTTTTGTTACCTTATCTGATCTAACGCAAGAATTTAGCCAGTTATACTCATCATAGCCATGAATAAAAGACAAGAAATTCATTTATTGATTGCAATGAAAGAGTAAAAAAACTAAAATATCTAATATCTATTATATCTCCTTGAAATCATACATGTATATTTATAGCCTCACAAAACCCTACCAAGAATTCTATTTACAAAAAACTCTCTTTTCTCTCAAAAATAGCTCCTGAAAATCAATCTACGGCCGTGGTTTCTAAAGCCGCTTAGACAGCCAACCTCGGATTTTTTTCTTAGTCGTTGACTATAGACAGCCAATAGATAGTTGTTGACAGGCAGACCTGTAAATGCACAGTTCTAAGTTGATAATTTAAAATTACGCTTCGATTCTTTGATTTCTTTATATTTAGAACCCTGCAAAAAGACTATAAATACTAGAAATACATCATAGTGGAGAATTTGATTAATAAAAATAATTTTTCATTAATTTCTTATATTAATCACAAAAATTGATTTATGAGTACACAAAATAAATTAAAATAACTATACTTTTTCCTGATATAAGTGAGTGCTAAATAGAACTTTGTAATTATGCTTTATAATAGTGGGAATTACTCGGAGCTTGCCCATGGTTTTTTCCCTTCACATTGAAGGGTTTTCTATATAAATCTTTTGCCTATTTTTTTCTCTTCTTCTCATTCTATGTGATTATTTTCTTTGTCTTTCACTCAAAGTGTTATTCCCAACAAGTAGTATCAGAGCAAAATTCAATGTTATTTTTATATTGAAATGGAGATATCCACCATCGGGATTCGAATGATTAGTTTCAAAGGCAACAACTGGATTAGTTTCAAAGGCAACAACTGGATGATTTGGAAGGCAAAAGTGGAGGATCTTGTCTAGTACAAAGATCTCTATGCGCTAGTAAAGATGATATCACCAAGCCAGTGGTCGTTCTGTTAATGATTGGAAGAAGCTCAACCGTAAGACTATCAACGCCATTCAACAATGGGCAGATAATAGTATTTTCTACCATGTGCCAAATGAGACTTTGGCAAATAACCTCTGGAAGAAGCTAAAAGATCTCTATGAGAGGAAGATCACCAACAATAAAAATTTCTTAATTTGGAAGCTTATCAATTTGAAGTTCAAAGAAAGAGGCTCTATCATTGAGTACCTGAATGAGACTCAAAGTAACATAAAACCGGTTGGCTTCAATTAAGATAATATTAAATGATGAACTTTAAGCTTTATTATTGTTTAGCTTATTGTCAGATAGTTTTGAGATTTTGGTGGTTTCTCTTAGTAACTCTACACCCGATGTGGTTGGTCGCATCCATGAGTCAAGTTACAAGAAGTCTTTTGAATGAAGAAATCAGAAAACGTCATTAGATTCCTCCCATTCTTATGCTTTTGTTAACGTAAATCAAGGGAGAAGTCAAAATCAACATCTTCAAAGAGATAAATCAAGAGGCAGATCAAAAGCAAGGAAAGACCATTTATTATCATTGTAGCAAAATGGACATTTGAAGAGAGAGTGCCGCAAGGTCAAGTGAGAGCAGAAAGAAAAAAAACTAAAAACAACGCATAAGGCAAAGAGAGTACAATTGTCAACATCAATAGTATGATCGTACTTTTCTCCATATGCAAAGAAGAGTGTGTCAATCTCGCTTGCCAAAACTCAGTAGGGGTAATCAACTCCATCACCTTCTACCATGCAACTCCTCAGAAGAATTTCTTCATTTTACTTCAAGAAGGTACTCATGGTTCTATCGAGATGGGCAATAAAGATTCTTCATAAATTCTTAGAATAAGTAATATATGTATCATTACAAATGCTGGAGTAAAAAAAATAGTTCTAAAAAATATGAGGGAGTTTTGATAAAGAATGCTAGAAACTTACCAAAGGTTCCGGACCTTCGCCTGAATCTACTTGATCTTTATAGACAAGTTAGATAAAGATGGATACACAAGTATTTTTGATAAAGAATGCTAGAAACTTACCAAAGGATTGCTTATAGTAGTAAAGGTATGAAATGTTGTATTCTTTATAAGACTAAGTTGTTCTTAAAGAAAGGTGAAATCGACACAATGGAGTAAGATTATATAGACTTGTGACATAAGTGACTTGGGTACATGAGCAAGAAGGGAATGCAAAATCACATACAATAACAACTGCTTCTTAACTTGAAAGGTACTACTCTATCCCATATGAACATTGCTTAATTGGAAAGCAAGATGGAATAGCTTTTGTTAGAAATGCTAATAAAAGGAATTTTAGATTTGGTTTACTCACTTGCAAATCTATAAATATGAAAATATTTGGTGGGCTTCTTATTTCGTGACTTTCATAATTGATGTTTTTAGAATGATATGGATTTACATGTTAAAAATCCAAAGATCAAGTTTTTGAAGTTTTTAGATGACTTTCATGCAAAAGTCGAAATAGAAACTAGAAAACTCTTGAAATATATTCCTACAGGTAATAGGGGTGTACTTCAGAATTTTTTTGATTTATTATTAGTCTAAGCATGGTATTAAACACCAAAAGTCTATCGTACACATAAAACAACATAATAGGTTGCAGAAATGATGACCCACATAATTATAGAGGGAATTAAGAGTATGTTTCTTTAGCTAAATTACCTAAATCATTTTGGAGGAAAGAAATTTGAACTGCATGTTATTTGATTAATATATCTTCATCTGCCCCTTTAAATGGTGAAGTTCTGATTAGAAGTGGGAAGGGTATCTCTTATTCTCATTTACGATTGTTTAGGTGCAAAACATTTGTGCATGTGCTTAAAGATCAAAGGTGTAAATTTGATAACAAGGCAATATCGTGCATCTTCCTAGGCTATGGAAGTGATGAATTTGGGTATAGATTGTGGGATCATAAAAATAGAAATAATATCTGAAGTAGAGATGTAATTTTTTGTGATGATAAAACACTAAATGACTTTTAAAAGTTGTAAAGCACAGAATAGTAACATCTTTCGAGTTTCTAAGTCTATATTTATGCCAAATCCTTATGCAGAGAATGTATATGAAGAAGATGGTGATATGTACAAGAAAAATAAAAAAGTAGAGTTTTCGATTTTAGATCAAGAGAAGTAACCACGCATTGATGAAACATAATAGTCTCAGTTGAGACGGTCAGAAAGGTTCGATACAGTTCAACTAGATAACCTAGTAATGAGTACTCTATGATTACTAATGCAGGTGAACTTTATGAAGCCCATGTCTATAAGCACAAAGGCAAGTGGAATGAATCTATGCAAGAGAGAATCGAGTCCTTGCATAATAACTAAATATTTGATCTGATGGAATTGCGAAGGGATCGAAAACTACGAAAAACAAATGGGTCTTCAAGTTAAAGAACAATAGACAAAAAGAAGTCAAGTACCAAGCTTACCAAGTGGTGAAAGATTTCGAATATAAACAAGTTATTGATTATGCAAAGTTTTTCTCCTATTATTAAAATAACTTATATTCGAATAATCCTTAGTCTTTTGAGCAACTAAATGTAAAAACTGCATTTCTCCATGGTGATTTGAAAGAATAAATTTATGTGGAGCAATTTGAAGGCTTCAAGATAAAGGAATAAAATGATTTGCAAGTTAAAGATGAGTTTATATAGTCTTAGGCAGACACCTCGACAATGTTCCTTCATGCTTGACTATAGATAGGCGGGCATTTGTAGATCATTGTGCTTATATTAAACCTTTACATGACAATAATTTATTATTCTCTCACTATATGTTGATGATATGCTTGTTGTTGAAAAAGATCCTTCAAAAATTGATAGGTTAAATAAAAATTTTACAAGTCCTTTGATATGAAGGATTTAGACCCAGCACAACATATCTTGGGAATGAAAGTGTCTCAAGAAGGAAGAAGATGAAAGTTATGGTTACCACAAGAGCAGTACATTTCATGGATATTGTGATGTTCAACATAAAGAATTCTAAGCCTATGAGCACACCTTATGCAGTGTATTTTAAGCTAAGAGTGAATTAGAGTTCCTCCATTAAGAAGGAGTAGGAGTTTATAAAGAACATCCCATATGCCTCAGTCATTGAAAGCTTAATCTACAAGACCCGAGTTAGTGCATACAATTGGCATGGTAAGCAGATTTCTTACTAATCCTAGCAAAGGGATTTGGAAAGCAGTGAAATGGATTCTAAAGTATCTCATAGGAACCTCCAAGTTCTGTTTACATGTTGGGTATGATAAACATTTACTGGAAAGATATACAGACTTTTATATGGCTAGAGTTATTGATACTCGAAAATGTACTTCGGAATATGTATTTTACTTTTGCAGGGAGCATTGTGTCATGGTAGTCTAAGTCAAAATTTGCTCTATCTACTACTGAAGCCAAATATATAGATGCTACAAAACCAAGTAAGGAACATTTATGAATAAAGAATTTTCTAAAGAAATTGTCACTGACTAAGGAATATATACTCTTCATTGTGACAGCCAAAGTGTCATCAACTTGAGTATAATATCATAAATCACTCAAGGATAAAATATATTGATGTTCGATTCCATTGGATTCAAGATATCTTGGAAAAAATATGATGCAACTTGTAAGATCAACACAAATCAAAATCCATCAAATGTGATGATGAAGTCTTGATTAAAAGAGAAACATGAGCTTTAAATGAGATTAGCAGGCATAACTAGTACTTGAATTACTTACTAAAAGAAAGATCCCTCCTCATGTGAATGGAAGCCGAGATTGTTGGGAATTTTTCCATTCCTATATTTCCAAAACACTCATCTTAGAAATATTCTTAGAATTAGTAATTGCAGATTTGTTATATTTCCAAAGCACTTATCTTGGAAATATTCATAGTATAGGAAATTATAGATTTGTTATATTTCCAAAACACTCATTTTGGAAATATTGTTTGCATGGTCTTTCCATCCTCATATACAAATAAAAAGGAGGGGTTTAATGGTGGGATTATACAAAATGAGTTATCCTCTAGTGATTCTTCCTAGAGAGAGTTATCCAATAGTGTCATTCTCTTAAGAGATATTCTTTAGTGAGTTCTATAAAGAGTTTTGTAATTCTATTTTATTATAATAAAAGTTACCTAGAGTTTACCCTGTGGTTGTTTTCGTTCATATCAAAGGATTTTCCACGTAAAACGTGTACCTCCTTTTTCCTGTTCTTCTCATTCTTGTAGGATTGTTTTATCTTTGTTTCACACTCAACACATTGCAGGAATTAGAGAGTTATTCACAACAATGTATTCGCATATGGAAAAATGACAAAAATGGGAAGGGGTATTTATAGATTTGTCCCTTAAATCTTTATAAATTATAATTTAGTCCCCCAAATCTTCATATTTAGGATTTAGTCCACAAAATCCTTTAAGTTACTACAATTTAGTCCCCCTAACTTCCGATAGCCCAGTTTATTTTTTAATTTGATTTTTCCGTTTTACCCCTCCTTAATTATTCTTCCCTCTTCCTCGTCTCTTCTCATTTTCTTCACTCTTCCTCCTCTTTTGTCCTTTTCTTTATTGGGTTCATTGGCTTCCCCATTCTTCTTCTCTTCTATCTCTCTATTCATTATCATATATCCAAGAAATTTTAATTTTATCTCTCTCTAGCCAATTAATTCTCAGGACTGAGAACTTGTTCTCAGTCCAGAGAACAAGCTCTCAGGACTGAGAGCTTGTTCTCAAGACTGAGAACTTAATCTCAGTCCAGAGAACTCTTCTATGGACTGAGAACTTCTTCTCAGTTCAGAGAATTCTTATGAAAGTAGACACTTCAATAACAGAGCTCATTACAAATATTTGACAAATTTGCCATCAATTAGGCCACATATATATTTTGACAAATGCATCCATATCACAATAAATAAGTAACAAGTTGTTCAATAACAGAGCTCATTACAGATATCAAGAAACTGTTCGTAACAGAGCTCATTACAAATATTTTCAAATCACAACACAGTTTTGCAACAAAATTTTCAGCTTTACTGCTCTATACATCCCAATGCACAATTGTTCCATCTTTCAAAGCTGAGAAACCCCTGGTATCATCTGCAAACAGTGCAACAGAAGTAACTGACTGTCGGTGCTTCACAAGGAGACGAAACTCATCGGCAGGTTCAAGTTTTAGAACCCTGCAATATCAGTGAAAAATTTAAGATATTGAAAATTAAAATTACAGCAAATACAAGCAAAGAAACCCACCTTGTATTTTACTTACAACTTTCAAAAAAGAATAGAATTTCTCTAAGAATTTCATAATTTTACACTATTCAAGTAGCAAAGTTGCTCTTTTACTACCAAAGTTGATAAATTATTTCTTATTTCTTTCTTTTCCTTTATTTTTCCTCAAACCAAACAGAGCGTGATAGATTTGAGAAATCCTAAAATTTGTAATTTGTAAACATCATCAATAGTAAAATTTAATTTAGTCTATAAACGTAGAACTTACTCCGAATCACGTAAATCCATATTCTTTACTTTGATCTATTTGCCCTATAAAATTTATTTATTTTTTTATCTATTTATCTGTTTAATATGGAGTCCAGAAGTACGAAAAAACTTTTGCGGCCCAGCATTTTTCCAACCCCCTTTCTTGGGCGATAGGGTTCCTCTTTAAACCCTGAGACTCGAATTTCTTTATCGGTCGTAATTGTTCCAGCGCAGGCTTGCGCAGATAAGGCTGTTATATGGCCTATGCGGAAGAATGCTTATCCAGATCAATTAATGTGAGCACCTACCCCTTTAATTTAAAATAGGTCAAGGATTATTACATGATAAATAGTTTATTATTTGAAGGTTCGTCGCACAACACCAATATTACTCATTTAACAAGTAGGGCATCAATGCAAAGTATTAAGTCTATTTTCTGTAAACTGTTTAAATTTTTCGGATAATATCCAAACTTGACTGGGATACTGAATGCAAAGACTCCTCTCTCTCTCTCTCTCTCTTCCTAAAGTATTAAAAAAAAAAAAACTATAGCTAGCTGTCTAGCTCAGCCAATTACGAGCTCAAGCAAAACGGTGGGCGGCACGTCAGGGCCATGCAAGTGTTTGGCGCAGTTCACATGAAGCCCCCCTTCTCATCTTCTGTGATTCCCAGCCACCAGATCAAGTCCCACAAATTTGTAGTCAATATTTAAGCATTTAATCATTACTTGCCATTCGAATTCAATTGTTAAAATAAGAAAATGAGGAGGGGAGAGAGCTTTAATTTGTCGTTGCTAGCAGTTGCTCTGTCAATTTGTTGATGATTAGGAATTGGATTTGGAGGAGAAATCACTATTATTAGCCTCAAGAATAGCTGACTCCTTACTTAATTACCTCCATTTTAATTATTTAAAGCTAATTGCGTTGCTGGTTGAATTGTTACTGTCCTAAGGCAAAGAAGGTTTGCCGTCGGCGTTAACAGGAGTAATGGAGTACTGGCATAACTCGGACGTATAGGATATTCTGAATTTATTTATGCACCCAACCAATAAACCTCATTATCCTCTCAACCAAGATGTTCACAATATGCTAGATATATAGTTATTTTTATGAAATCTGTATTCTTCATATGTAGAGAAAAGGTAACATGTACATTGTTTTTTATGCTAGTGAGAATTCCGTTTGGATGCAAAGATTATTTGGTATAAAAAATTTCATCGACGGCTTACAGACTCGCGATAAAGGATATATCTAGTTTTTGTTATAAGATTATGCAGTCATTGAGGTCATTATCTAAAATTGGGAGTCACATCACCAATATCACCAATATGATATTTTCCACCTGTTTATGCAGAGCTAAATATCGAAAGCAGAAAGAAAGATGATGGAGAAGAGTAGCGGAAAAAAAAAAGATATTACGGAAAAAAAAAACAAAATAGAATACAAAGACTAAGTACATTTTCATTAAGATTCTTCTTCTATTGAGATATTTATTTCAGTATGCATCATTGTAATTGTGATATAGAGGCATTACTCTATTCATTATGTATTTTCGAACAATATCATTAATATAAAATCTTTTCCTTCTCATTCTTAAGCAAAATAATCACTCATAAGACATTGCATCTAATATGTTACAATTTACAACCCGTGAGTAGAAGGGGTTAATCTATATAACTTCTTCTTTTGTTAGTCGCTAATCTATATAACTGAGATGTGAAAATGGGTTAATACGACTCAAGCCTTCTCCCAGAGAAAGATAACGTAGAGAAAGGTGAAACGACAAATGAAAGAAAAGAAAAAAAAACAAAAATTGAGTTCAGATGCATTTTATTTCTCTTTTGCTTAGCATGTCGGTTAAATTTCAAGTAAGTGATGCCTTATCTAATTTCTTTTTCACATATTCGGTCATTTATATCCTATATGATTACTGTAAATGAATTGACAGTTCAAGTAAGTTACGTGAGTTAGCAGCGATAAAGTAATGACCCATTAGTTCAAAATTTTTTGGATCATAACCTCTACCTCCTTAACTAATTTAGGATTAAATTTTATAGGTTTTGAAGATTATTTATTTTTAATCAAGTGATACAGAATGATATTCACAAAAAAGGTTAATTTTGTGTCTACTTGGTGAAATACAAAATTAAAACTAAAGCCCAAGAAATTTGGTATGAGAGAACATTAGTGGGTTGTGATCATAATCCAAAAGAATTTTTTTTTTTAAAAATTATGAGAGATAGGGGAAATGAACTGCAAACCAAGTATCTTAAGTTAAAGGGGGAGCTCATTTCCATATGTGTATGTGTATGTGTGTGTGGGGGGGATCATTATAAATGAGTCGCCAGCTCAGATAAATTACGTAAGTTAGTAACAAAAAACTAATATTTCTATTATTTTTTATTAAAAAACTTTTGGACTCATGATCTCTATTTCAATACCTTCTAAAGAATCAAATTTTATAGATTTTGAAATTTATTTCTTACTTGATCAAGTGGATATAGAATATTGTATTCAACGAAACAGTTAATTTTGTATCTATTTGATGGAAGGTCAAATAAAAAGAAAATCCCACAAAATTTTGAATGAGTGAACTCTAGAGGGTTGAGATCAAAATGTAAATAAATATTTCGAAAAAAATTATCAGAGACAGTGGAAATGAGTTACAACTCAGATAACTTATATAAACTGTCAGCTCATTTTCATTATTGTTATTGTTATTAAATATATATATATATATATATATATATATATGTGTGTGTGTGTGTGTGTGTGTGTGTGTGTGTGGAAGGGGGAAGAGAATGGTGTCCCTAAGGTGCCTCCATATGGGAGTTGTCAATGGACGTATCCTAAATTTCAATATAGAGAGTGTATGTGAATAATCTGAACTACTGATTATAATTTTTATGTTCTAAACATGTAGTATATAAAACATTATGCAATTTAAATACTTCTTTATCATCGATTAAGAGGTTTTATTTATTTTATAATTAAAAAGCCAATCATTTTGTATATATTCAATGTACGGACAAAATGTACCTAAAATGCGTGATCTTTTATATATCATCATTTTTAAATGTGGAGATCACAATTAAAATATTTGGAACGTTAACATATATTCTCTATGTTGAGATTTAAAACACACACACATCCATACACAGATACATATTTATGCATACATACATATATATACATATATACATACATATATATTTATACATACATACATACACACACATACCAGCTTAGGTAAGTTTCGTGAGCCAACAACCAAAAAAAAATAATCCCATTATTTTTTCAAATTTTTTTTAGAATCCTAATTTTTTCCTTCTTAACTCCTTTAATATCAAGGTGGTTTTGAAGTTCATTTACTCTTTCATGAAGTGAATAAAAATTATTGTATTCATCGAAAACTGTTAATTTGCGTCTATTTGATGGAATGCCAAATCAAAACTAAAAACCCAAGAAATTAGGTTTGAGTAAAATCGAGACGATCGAGATCATAACCAAAAAAAAAATTATTTGAAAAAAATAATATTAGAGATAGTGGAAATAGATTGCACCTCAAGTAACTTATGTGAGATTCTACTTATTTTATTTTTCTCATATGGGATTACTATATGTGAGCTACCACTTTAATTAAGTTATGTGAGGTGACAACGAAAATTGTAATTATCCTATCATTTTTTCAAACTTTTTTAAAATTGTGATCTTTATCTCTTTAACTACTTTAGAATCAAATTCCGTAGGTTTTGAAGTTTGTTTGTCCTTTCATCAAGTGGATACTGTTGACAGGGGAAAAATTGATGAGGAGGGGGGCCTACATCTGCCAATATCTTAAAGAATCTAAATAGAATCAAAGTGGATGGAGATTTTAGATCTAATCTAATCAAACTAGAGATCTCAGAGATTTTACCAAACTTTCCTTGGTCAAATCAATACCAGATTTATTGTGCCAAAACAGTTTACATTAAATCAAATATTTGATGAAAATTACAATATATTTCCATCCCTATCTATAAAGCAGGTGATCCATCCAACTAAGCATATAAATAGATGTCACGAGGCATTGTGGAAGTCAACTTTAAGGAGACCCAAGGTCACGTGCCTAGCGCGTTTATGAAAACTAGCAAATTGGCCGTTGCCATGCTGCTCAAGAAAACTAGCAAACTGTCTATTGTCATGCTGCTCCCATCTCTATCGGATAGTCAACGAGAATCAAAGCAAACCTCATAGCCAAATGAAGAGCCTATTACTTTTGTAAAAAAGAGAGATAAATCGATAAATCTCTCTTCTTGTTTTCTATTTTGATTGTAATTTTCCTTTCATTGTAATATTTGAGATCGTCGTAATTTATTGTAATGGCAATGAAGAGGAATCCAAAATTTCACCGAAAACAAGATGGCGACCACAGTGGGAGCGCCCTTCTTAGAGAGTGTAGTGCAATCCGACGCTCAAGATGGGAGCAATATTCGATGCCCAATGATGGTTGTGGCCTCTGCAGAGGATAGACTCTCAAGCCCACTAACTATCAGGGACACATGGATGTCATATCCAAATCTTACATTGGTTTGTCAAGAGAGAGAGAGAAAAAAGAAAAGAAAAACCCTTTCTCATTCTCTCTCTCTCTCCCCCATCTCGACCGCCATGCAATCCGACGCTCAAGATTGGAGCGACGTTCGACGCCCAATGATGGTTGTGGTCTTTGTAAAAGATAGACTCTCAAACTGACTAACTATTCGGAACACGTCAACGTCGTATCCTACTCATGCATTGAGTTTGCCAAAAAAAATAAAAAGAAGATGAAAAGGGTAACTTGTGGAGAACTTCAAACCCTAGCGTTCTCTCTCTCTCTCCCCCCTTTCTGACTGAATCTTGAAGGGAAAGAGCCAAAAAAAAAAAAGAAGCAAAATAAAAAGGAAAGAACTTTGATTGAAGAATCTCAAAGCGATGGCTCTCAGAATTCATCTCCAACCCAAGGTTCTTCTCCTTCTTGAATCCCGAGAAGAAGAGCAGCCACCCCCAGACTCCAATGATCACCATGGCTCCCAACCGAGAAGAAACCCACCAAGAGGACAAGAGTGAGAAGCGCCTCCCATCGAAGGATGCGGCAAGCGAAGACAAGTCAAAGAACTAGAAGAAGGCGAAGATCATGGAGGCACACAAGATCTACATCTTCAAGGTGTTGAAGCAAGTCCACCCCACAATCGAGATCTCCAGCAAGGCCATGGGAGTCTTGAACTCTTTCATCACCAACATCTTAATGAAGCTGGCCCATGACGCCTCCCGCTTCCCTTCAACCTCCCGCAAGCACTGCTCTTTATCTCACCACCACCGGTCTCCTCGCTTACGAACTCTCGCTTCAAGTGACGGCCCAGAGCTCGATAAGTGGGACCTGATGGAGCTCAAGTTCGGCTGCCTCCTCAACAAAGACCCCAAGCTAACCCTCGCCAAGATAATGGCAAGAAAGGCGAACCCAAATTTTTCCTATCTCGAGGCCAAGAAGTCATTTCACAAGAACAAAGGTAAACTAGATGAGAGCATGTTCAACATGCCCAAAGATTTGAATGTGGAGAGACAATCTTCTTATGATTATGCAAAGGAGAAAATTTTGAACTTGCCTCGGCCCAGTATGAGGAAAGGAGTGAAAGCTACTGCTGAGTTGAATCTATCGCAGCCAGTGATGATGAAAGGAGGCAATGCCACGAGACCGGTCGAGAGACCTGCTTCAGTTGGGGTGTCGTGTAAGCTATAGGCATTGACTACATTGATGAGAGAGAGGTCCTCACCCTTGTCGACGATGACCATTACATCAACAAGCACAACTTCCGCATCCCCTTTGTCTGTGGCTACTGCAACCTTGGTGAGGCCCTCCGTCGGATCCCAGAGGGCGCCGAATCGGCTTGTCCTCAATGAGGTGGACAATGATGACAATTTTGCGGACCTCGTGATCTTGCTGCCGCAGTTAACTGCATCACCAAGCTCCAATGGCCACCCTTGGCTTCACCAAGCCCATGTCGATCAAACCTCCTCAGGTTGCCATGATATTTCTGCTGATAACATGAATTATGTAAAGATGGATAATGGGCAACCTGATTGGTCAGGAAAGAAATCTCCCATGCATACAAGCTCCATTTTTCCACCTGGTACAGCAATGCAAGATGAAATTTGCTTTGGCAAATGCCTTCCCTCTATAGATACCACTGATGCAATTGTAGAGATTGCCTTGTAAGATGCAAATGAGAATTTGGAGAGATTTCCACTTCTCTGACTAGTAGTAGTCACCGATCAGGGACCGCACACTGATCCGCTCCTCCGCTGCCATCATGAGCGCTTTGAGAGGTGCTTCACCACCATTGCTACTCAGAACTTCTACAAGAGCATCTTGACCATGTTGTCGAAGCCTAGAGGAGGGAGGTTTGGAAAGAACTTTAGCTTATCGGCGCTGGATGATCAGAGATTGGTTGCCTTACTTGACATGGACTTGATGATGAGGCCGCCCTTGATGCTTGCAAGTTTTGATTTGCAAGCTTGAGAGGCATCTTGTGCTACTTAATGGCATTTGCTGATGATGATGACTCACTAGTTGATAGGGAAAAGGACTTGAATCCTCGATTCCATTCATCTTGATTTTATGAACCTGACCATGGATAAGAATCTAAAGAGGGCACAGTCAATGCAGTGCTGCTTGTTTAGATGTTCCTTCAAATATGTTTGATGATGAGATTCTTCCAACTTTGATGCTCTTGATCCAGCATAAAACTATCAACTTCCTCTCATACAAAGTATTACTTGTTGGAGCCAGTATAGTTTCTACAACAGAGGTATCACCTATACCTACTCCACAGTCTTCTTCTGGTTAGCGAGAGCATGCATATTCTAATGGGAGAAAATATCATAAGAAGACCAAACAGTCTATTTGGAAAAAGCAGATGTAACTGATGACGCATATTGAGGGGGTTGATGCATCAACTGCATGAATATACTTCTCCAGATAAAAACAGAAATGAACCCGAGATGAATACGTTGACTATATGATGCTCGGATACTATTTTTAAAAACAACTGTTAAGGATGATGATATTAATGTTGACAACATCCCTGAGGTGATAGACAAATATGTGATACATCTGATGGTTCTATCTCATGTCCATCGAGTCAAAAGACAGGAGGACTTCTACAAGGACGATCTAACCTTACAACTGATTGTCGATTCAGTCATCGATGTCTTACAGCTGGCGAGTCCATGTGACATGCTGAGGCTCGGTTTGTAGTGCATGAGGTTACTGCACAAAAAATTCATCGAGATCCACAAAACTGACGCATGACTGTTTCCAGAACAACGATCCTTAGAAATTCTCGAGTTCATTCTTGTTGAACGCAGGATTGAGCTAAACTTGCCAAGACGTGAAGCTACGCCCGCATATAATGCGAGACTAAGCCTGCATAAAGTCACCCAGATAGAGAGCTATGCCAATGTAAAACACGAGGCTATGCTCGTAGCTGAAACATGAGTCCAATTCAGTGCGCGAGGTTAAATCAACACACGAATCAAATTCAGTGCACTAGGCTAAATCAGCACACAAGTCTATCCTCGCGTATAACGTAAGGTTAAATCTACCTAAAGTAATTCAGATGTGAGATTATGCTCTCATAAAACGTGAGGTTGAACCCTGCGTACAAGTAAGGCCAAGCCAGCATAAAGTTATTTACAACATGAGGCTAAGCCAGCGCAAAGAGGGCGAGCTAAACCCCATGTATAACTTAAGGTTATGCCAGCGTAAATTCATCCATATGCGAGGCTAGGTTTAGACTGAGCTAGCATAAATTCATCTAGACGCGAGGCAAAGTCGAGACCAAACCAGCATAAATTTATCTAGAAATGAGGTCATGCCCATGTATGAAGCCAGCATATGATGCAAGGCTATGCCAGCATAGATCGTAAGGCTACGCAAGCACAAAATACGAAACTAATCTCACAAACTATCGGCCTAGTGAAAAATATGAAAATGTGAGACTAAGTGTCAGTCTTGCACAGAAGAACAAAAATGTAAGGCTACGCCCGTATGCACCACGAGGTCAAGTCAGTGTAAAATTATTCAAAACACGAGGCTAAACCCCGGGTATAACGTAAGGTCATGCCAGCGTAATGCGAGGTTAAGCTTGCTACAAGAACGTGAAGCAAACTCAGCGCAAGGCTAAGCCAGCGTGCGTGGATAAATCCAGTACATGAGACTATGCCAGCGCAAGGACCTCATTCAGAATAAAAAAGTGAACATAAATGCGAGGCTAAGATTCAGCCCGCATAGTCTACTATGAAGAAGAAAGTAATTTATTAACATATGACGAACTCCATAGACAGCTAAACAAGTCCCATGCAGGGGGTGGGACCCACATCTAGCCAAACAAGAATATGTATGAAGGCAGAACGTAAGGTTATGCCTGCATACAACGTGAGGCTAAGCTAGCTTAAAGATCGCGAGGCTAATACATGTGAACAATGCAAGACTATGCAAAACAAAATCATCGTAAAGTCATCTAAACATGAGGCTATGCTCGCAATTGAAATGTGAAGCTAACTCAGTGTGCAAGGCTAAGTCAGCGTACATGGATAATTTAGTGCGCGAGGCTAAGCCAGTGCATAGAACTCATTCAAAGTGCAAAAGTGAATAGAAAATCGATGTTAAGTCTCAGCTTCGCGTATAAGCTCCTAAGAGCGAGGCTAACTCCCAGCACCACTTAAACTTCAAAAAAAAAAAGAGAAGGCTAAGGCTTGAGTCAGACATCAAGCCAATCAATAGTCTTGCATGAAGAAGAAAGTGATTAATTGAATTACGATGTTCTTCATAACCATTTAAATGTGGCCCAGACAGGGGGTGGGACCATCTAGTAAATAATGTATACAATTGAAAGTTAAATCCCATGTACAATATGAGGCCAAGCTAGTTTAAAACCAGCCAGACGTGAGGCTATGCCTGCAACTGAAATACGAGACTTATTCAGTGCGCAAGGCTAAACCAGCGCTTGAGTCTAATTTAGTATGTGTGGCTAAGCTAGTGCACAAGTCTAACCCCGCATATAACGTGAAATTATGCTAGCCTAGTTACGAAACTATGCTAGTTTAAAATACGAGGTTAAGCCTGCAACTAAGAAAACCTGAAGCAAACATTGCATAGAACTATCAAAGGAGTAAATTTTGCAACAACTCTGCAAGAAATTTACAATCGAAATCAATTTCATAAAACTAGAGAATCCGTAGGAGGTTTGGACATATTATGACTCCTAATTCTCACAGTAAATAGGGATACAACTTCTACTTCTCACAGGGGGTGGGATACCTTAAATCCCCTACTTTCTCAGAGACGGTTTGCTGAACAAGTTTAGCAAATGTTCTCCAATCGTGTAAGAAGAAGAGCTGCGGTAAAAAGTGGGGGTAAAACTAATATCTCTCCACAAATATGTAATTCTCCAAAGGCATTCACTTACTGAACCATGCACAAACACGCGACAGAGAACAATGCGCTTATAATCAACCTCCAAATAGCTTAGTAGCTGGGGTGAAACGCCACAAGCCAAATGGCAATTCGAAGCATGTCATCAACCAGATAACTAGAGAGTACGAGGTTAACATGAATACCTTATGCACTATCATCAAGTGGCAATCAAAATGACAAACAAATTCTAAAACTTTTACATCAACCATATACTATGACGTCAATGCCCTCGCACCACTTGTCATGATTTTGGCGCTGCCATCTGAATTGAGTAGGCGCATCATTATCGAAAGCCACAATCTTCTTTGTTCTAAAACAGTATTGGAAGCAGACAAAGTGCACCAAACTGGATTGAGTCTTGAGCCCTTGGATGGGCATACTACCAAAAGATCCAAAGGAAGCGGTCTTAGTAAAGAAGAAGGCAACTAAACTCTATTATGACGCAGTGCTACAAACCCTATATCGCAAATCACAAGATGGTATCCTACTTTACCATCTCTCAAAGAAGGAAGCTCAAGAAGCGCTTAAAAGCACAATAGCAGATCAAATTATATCAAGTGCGCATCTCAAAAGCATTCAACAAGAAAGTCAAATAAAGGGCTTTCAAAGAAAGGGATCATGACCCATATGACCAAAAAAATAAACTCGAACCCCAAATGGGAAGGACCCTCCATGGGAGAGACAGTCTACTCGAATAGTATTTACCATCTAATCAATTAATATGGCTTCATCCGAAGGCCACAATGGTGAAGGGAAGATAGAACGTTTAGTATTTAAGCCTAAATAAAACCTTCGTTAACTCATCATACTGAGAGAAATAGTATGGCTAGTCTAATACAACCGGCAATTGGTAAAGGTATATAAAATCTTTTGATAGCTGAGAGTTTGCTAAAAATCCCACGATAAATTTATCACAATATTGCCCTATAAGGACATATAATTGCCCAATGCTGCGAAAGTAACGAAAAGAGAAATAAAAAATTTCTCATCAACCCTATCATACTGGGGGTAAGAGTATGAAACCAACCACCCAATGCTAAAAAGGCAAAGGGAAGAGTGAATGTTTGGCATTTAAGTCCAACAAAGATATCGACAACTCATTATGCTGAGAGGAATAACATGACTAACCCAATGCAAATGACAATTGGTAAAGGCACCTCAAATGTGTTAATAGTTGGGAGTTTACTAAAAATCCCATGACAATCTGTCGCAATACTATCCCATAAAGATATGTTATAATCTAATGCTTCAAAAGCAAAGGGGAGAAGAGATCAAATTCTAGATAACTTCTCATGCTGAGGTAAAAGTATGAACCGCTCAATGCCGATAAGGCAAAGAGAAGAGGAAATCAAAATTCTGGCCAACATATTATAATAAAAAATAATGTACTAACAGCACAACGCTTTCGAGGTAAGGGACAAGAGGAAACTAAAATTCTTGACCAGTTCTATCATACTAGGGGTAGAAATAACCCAATGCCAAAAAGACAAAGAGAAGAGGGAACTTCGGTATCTAAACCCAGACAAAATTCTCGCCAACTCATCATGCTGAGGAAAATAGCATGGCCATCAATATGCAAACGGCGATTGGTAAAAACATGTCAAATCCGTTGATAGTTGAGGGTTTGCTAAAAAACCCGTAAACCTGTCATATTAAGCTCTCATCTCTGACAGCGAGATTCGAACCATCTCACCGATATTACCTCAATACAATCAGACCTGTCATGTTAAACTTTTACTTCTAACAACGAGATTCGAATTATCTCACCCATATCACTTCAAAACGATCAAACCTGCCATGTTAAGATCTTACCTCTAACAGTGAGATTTGAACTATTTCACATACTACAATAAACAATTTACTTTGTGACCCTAACCCTGTCATTTCAGTATGTTTAATAGTACACCTCTACTGAATCCCCATGGTTACGTTTAACAGTACACTTCTGTCCATAATCTTTTTACCCCAACTCGGTCATCTCAGTATATTTAACAGTACACCTCTGCTGAAATTCCATGGGAGCAGTACACCTCTGTCCATAGTTTTTCGATCCTAACCCTGTCATCTCAGTATGTTTAACAGTACACATCTACTGAAATCCTATAGGTACGTTTAATAGTACACCTCTGCCCATGATTCTTTGACCCTAACATGATCATCTCGGTATATTTAATAGTACAGCTCTACCAAAACTCCATGGGTACATTTAACAGTACATCTCTGCCCATGATTCTTTGACCCTACCCCGGTCATCTTGGCAAGTTTAATAGTAAACCTCTGCCAAAATCCCATAGGTACATTTAACAGTACACTTTTATCCAAGGTTCTTTAACCCTAATCCGGTCATCTTGGTATGTTTAATACTACACCTCTACCAAAACTCCATGTTATGTTTAACAGTATACCTCTGCCTATGATTCTTCGATCCTAATTAAATCATTTTGGCTTTGCTTGTCAACCAAGCAAGTCACTCTTTTAGCTCAAATCAACATTCTCGGCTCTGTCTGTCAACTAGACAAGTCACTTCACAAACCAATTTCCATCATATTCATGTCACAACCAAAACTCTTCGCCTGCTAAGATGTTCCCACATTCTTAGTAAACTTTCATTTCCATCAAACCCATTTACCTATTCTGAAAGAAAATCAATTTACCAAGTTTAGTCTCAATAGTATTGCTATCAGAATATCGCAAACATCAATCATCCCCGTAGACATGTCAATCATACATCTATCTATGATTTTATGATCCTAACTCGATCATCCCTTCATAGGCACTCAGCCATACCTCTGTTTATGACTCCGTGATCCTAACACGATCACTTATTCTATTTGTCATCTAGGCGAACCACCCCGTAAGCATGTCAATCATATTTCTGTATATGATTCTATGATCCTAACATGATCATCCCTTCATGAGCATGTCGACCATACATCTATCTATGACTCCGTGATCCTAGCACGATCACTGATTCTGTTTGTCATCTAGGCGAATCACCTCGTAAGCATGTCAGTCATATTTCTGTCTACGGTTCTATGATCCTGACCCGATCATTCTTTTATAGGCATGTCAGTCATACCTCAGTCTATGACTCCATGATCTTGACCCGATCACCGATTCTGTCTGTCATCCAGGCAAATCAGCCCATAGGCATATCAGTCATACCTCTGTATACGGTTCTATGATCATAACCTGATTATCCCTTCATCGGCATGTCAGCCAACCTCTGTATATGACTCTGTGATTCTGACCCGATCACTGATTCTGTCATCATTCAAGTGAATCATCCCATAGGCATGTCAGTCATAGCTCAGTTTATGGTTCTATGATTCTAACCCGATCATCCCTTCATAGGCACGTCAACCATACCTTTGTTTATGACTCATGGTCCTAGTATGATCACCGATTCTGTCTGTCATTCAAGCAAATCACCCTATAGGTATGTTAGTCATACCTTCGTCTATAGTTCTATGATCCTAACCCGATCATCCATTCATAGGCATATCAGTCATACCTCTGTTTATGACTCCATGATCCTAACCCAATCACTGATTCTATCTGTCATCCAGGCAAACCACCCGTAAGCATGTCAGTCATACTTCTATCTATGGTTTCATGATCCTATCCCGATCATCTCTTTATAGGTATATCAGCCATACCTCTGTATATGACTCTGTGGTCCTAATACGATCACCGATTCTGTCTGTCATATAGGCAAATCATCTTGTAGGCATGTCAGTCATAGCTATGTTTATGGTCCTTTGATCCTAACCCGATCATTCTGACTATATCTGTCATCTAGACGAGTCACTCCCATAATCTAACTTGACCATCTCGGCATATGCAATGATGCGTCTCTGTCAACCAACTCTATCTGTCATTCAGGCAAGTCAACTCACAATTTTGACCCGATCTCCTCGACAAGTGTGACAATGCACCTCTGCCTATGTCCTGGTCATTATATCTATCACAAGCAAAACATTTAGGTTTCTAAGGTATCCCCACATTCTTAGTAAAGTTCCATCTTCCTTAATTTATCCACCAATTATCCATTCTTCCCAAGTTCGCTCATATATTGCCCATTCACTCCAATCACAACACCATCTTCAAAATCTACACATCACAATTAGTTCTTGTCAATTCCATCACCACAAACATAACAAGAAAGCTCAGAGTGATGCATTAAATAAGAGAACTGAAATATTTCTTATTCATGTTTGCAAGATAAAAGAAACAATAAGTTACAAAATTTCATCATTCATTGCAAAACAGAAAGAGAGCTAAAAAGACCAAAATAAAGAAAAAGATGTGGAGTTTTTAACTCTCCCGAAAGCCTTCAGTCTCTCTTGCATCACCTTCAAATACCATTATTGAGCTTCTTCAGCAACAATCATGATGATTCAGCTTCACCCCGTTGACGGTCATTTACAGGGTAACTTGAGTTCGAGAGTCTTCCAGTGCCGTATTTTTCATAATTACCTCATATTGGATCGGATCCTGCCGATGGTTTCACTCTTCGCAAAACAAAAGAGGCATAAAAGTAATAGTTTCGAGTGATAAAACTAGATAATCTCAAGTGGATGTTAAAAAGATCGACTAAAGGATGCCCTCAAAATACTACATGAACAAGATCATTCAAGACTACTACGTTAATGATCACCTCTGGTCATTATCGATGATGCAACTATTGTTATACTACAACCATCGAACAGCTCATTGATCAATGAATGGTTCAAGCTCATGACAAAATCACAATAAAGAAATCCAAAGTATTTCGAAACTCATTACAAACTGACGATGAGATTTCAAAAACCTTGGAGGGGGTCTTGTTGATAGGAAAAAATTAATTAGAGGGGCCCAGTTCTGCCAATATCTCAAAGAATCCAAATAAAATCAAAGTGGATGGAGATTTTAGATCTAATTAAATCAAATTAAATCTGATCTAATCAAATTAGAGATCTCAGAGATTCTGCCAAATCTTTCCTTGGTCAAATCAAAACCAGATTCATTGAATCAAATCAAATTAGATTAAATCAAATTTTTAATAAAGATTATAGTATATTTCCATCCCTACCTATAAGGCAGGTGATCCACCCAATTTATACCTATAAATAGATGCTATGAGGTATTGTGGAAGTCACCTTTGGGGAGGCCCAAGGTCACATGCCTAGTATATTCATGAAAACTAGCAAATTGGTCGTCGCCATACTACTAAAAAAACTAGCAAACTGGTCGTCGTTATGCTGCTCCCATCTCTGTCAGATAGCCAACGAGGATCAAAGCAAATCTCATAGCCATATGAAAAGTCCACTATTTTTGTAAAAAGATAGATGAATTTATAAATTTCTCTTCTTATTTTCTATTTTGCATGTAATTTCTTTTTTATTGTAATCTTTGAAAATTATTGTAATATGTGACAACAAAGAGGAATCCAAAATTTCACCGAAAACAGATACAAAGTATTGTATTAACCAAAAATTTTTGATTTGGTTTCTATTTGATGGAAATCCAAATCAAAACTAAAATCCAAGAAATTGGATAATATCGAATCTTTGGGGATCGATATCATAATCCAAAAGAAATTTTAAAAAAAATTATTAGAGGTAGTACAAATGGACTACAACTCAAGTAACTTAAATAAAGCGGTAGCTCGTTTCCATTATTCTCATATAAGATTATTGTATATGAGCTGCTAGCTCAAATAAGTTACGCAAGCCAGCGGCAAAAAAGTAATGGTCCCATTATTTTTTTCCAAACTTTTTAGAATCGTGATCTTTTACCTCCTTGCTTCTTTAGATTCAAATTTCATGGTTTTTAAAATTTATTTACCATTCTATCAAGTGGATACAAAATTACTGTACTCACTAAAAATTATTAATTTTATGTTTATTTGATGGAAGACCAAATCAAAACTAAAATTCAAGAAATTGGGTATGAATTAACCCTTGGGGGACAAAATCATAATCTAAAAGAAATATTTTAAAAATTATTAGAGTTAGTGAGAATAGACAGCAATTCGGTTAACTTATATGAGGTGGTGATATATTTCTATTATTCTCATATGAGCTTACTGTATATAAGCTGCTAGCTCAGATAAATATGCAAGCCAGCCACGAAAAAGTAATAATCCTATTTTTTGTAAACTTTTTTTTTTCAGAATTGGGATCTTTACCTTTTTCGCTTTTATAGGATAAAATTTCATAGATTTTAAAGTTTATTTGAATTTTAATTAATTAGATATAAAATATTATATCTCCGTAAAATGTTAGTTTTGTGTTTATTTGATGAAAAACTAAATTAAAACTAAAACCCAAAAATTGGGTATGAGTGAACCCCAGGGGATTAAGATTAGACTCCAAATTTTTTTAGGGATATTTACTGGTTTGTCCCTCAAATCTTTATATATTATGATTTAGTCTCCCAAATCTTTATATTTAGGATTTAGTCCCCAAATCTCCTAAGTTACTACAATTTAGTCCCCCTCCCTAATTTTTAACCTGATATTACCATTTTACCCTCTGTATTCATTCTTTCTCTTCCTCCTCTCTTCTCCTCCTCTCTTCCTCCTCTCTTCTCATTTTCTTCATTATTCCTCATCTCTTCTTTTTCTCTCTTCCTCCTCTCTTCGTCCAATGAAGAAAAGAGGAGGAAGAGAGAAGGAAGAGAAAGAAGAAGAGAGGAGGAATAATGAAGAAAAATAGAAGAGAGGAGAAGAGAGGTGGAGAAAAGAGAAAGAAGAGAAAGAATGAATAAGGAGGGGTAAAATAGTAATATAAGGTCAAAAGTTAGAGAGAATGACTAAATTGTAGTAACTTATGAGATTTGGGGGAGTAAATCCTAAATATGAAGATTTGAGGGGCTAAATCATAATATATAAAGATTTGAGGGAGAAACCAGTAAATACCCATTTTTTTTATAAGAAATACTACAGATAGTGAAAATGGACCGAGACTCAGATACTTATATGAAGCGGCTACTCATTTCCATAATTCACACACACAGACACATTGTGTGTGTGTGTGTGTTTGTGTGTGTGTAAATTGGGTCCATTTCCACTATCTTTTATTTTTAAATTTTTTTCATTCAAATTATGTTGTCGATCCTTTAGCATTCACTGATATCTTATTTCTTGGGTTTTAGATTTGATTTGATTTTCAATGAAGTAAACATAAATTAATGGCTTTCAGTAATATAACATTTTATATCCACTTGATGAAAGGGAAAATAAAGTTTAAAACTCATAAAATTTGATCATAAAAAAACTAAAAATATAGAGATCACGATCCTATAAGAAATTTGTAAAAAAAAAAAAGTAGTGGGATCATTGTATTTTTTTTACTGACTTGGGTGGCTTGCCTAAGCCGGCAGACCATATATTATATGAGTGCATGTGTGTGTACTTGCTCTTTCCTTTGGCTTAAGTCGCAAGTGGTGAAGTTCTATGTAAATTCCGTGGTAATCATAATGTCAAGCGTACATTTTATTGCTGATTTTCCCACTCTTTTCTATTTGTCTTTTCTGTTAAGAAATCATTGTATTGTCTAACTTAGGTTTAATTGTGTTGACAAATTCTAGGTTTGCTGATTCAGGATACTCTATTGTTTTTGTGCATTCTACTACGCTTGGAGCCTCATTAACTTTTTCTTGGAGAGATGGTAAACTAACCTCCTGTGTCAGCTGCTGGGTCCTTCCTCGGCTTGCTCTCTCTCCCATTATAACTATTCTTAAGACTGATAGACCCATCTTTTATACTCTCTTACATGCGTGCATCATAATTAAAGAGTTGAGAGAATATTCAGAGATCTCCTAGCACCATCACTTCCTTGATGAGCCCATGCAAATTTTGTTTTATGTATGACTGTACATGTGTATGTGTATATTTGATTTTGTGTGTGAAGCCCTTACCCAGAAGGTGAGCTGCAGAGTCGCCAAAAGCATATTTACGTATGAATATGCAAACCCTCCCATAGAATAATAATAGTTAAATAATTTATAATTAACCATGGATTTCTCCTTGACAAAGCCTAGCTCCGATTATTGTAATGTCTCGTTTGTCACCTGCTCATGAAAACGAAATGCATTACCTGTAGGCACACTCTAAAACTAACTGGTGTCAATGAGGCACTAATTTTGTTTCATATTCCAGACCATGAAGAGAGTCAGTAATGAGAAATAATAACTCCTGCTAACACATAGTTATGTATATACAAAATAGTTATATTATCCATTAATATGATATATATATATATATATATATATATATATATATATATATATATATATATATATATATATATATATATATATATATATATATATATATATATATATATATATATATATATATATATATATATATATATATATATATATATATATATATATATATATATATATATATATATATATATATATATATATATATATATATATATATATATATATATATATATATATATATATATATATATATATATATATATATATATATCATATTAATATATATATATATATATATATATATATATATATATATATATATATATATATATATATATATATATATATATATATATATATATATATATATATACTAATATAAATCAAAATATGGCCTAAAAGAGAGGAAGATAAAGAGAGAATGAATACGGTCATACATCATAACATAGCATAACAAAATACACGTACTGATAACCTGGAGCTTGTAGTGTATCATCGATGCCTAGGCCTCTGGGTCCTAACTCTCCTCCTTTGGCCCCTCTAAGCCGATCCTGGTTCTAATCTGAAGATAACGTAGCATCTGGATTCACCAAGATCATGAGTCCATGGCATCAGTAGGATGAATCATACTGGGTGCATGCTCCGAATAGTCTCAATTAGCTTTAGTATAGTCATGTCTCTCAAATTTGGCTCAACCCATCTCTTGCTGGCTGATCGATCCCAAAGAGCCCATACTCCTCCTCGGCATGATCCACCTGTGCACACACTGAGCATCACAAGCCATTTGTAGTATTGCATGATTCTGCACTAGATGCTGGGGATATCATCTAACCTGTAACCTAGGGTTTAGAACCTAGAAAATTAAACTCGACAGGTAGAACATATAGACAAGATATGCATATTCTATCATAGTATAAGAGAAATAGTAAGAGTGCAATATCTGATATCCAGTGTAGTCTGCTGTCTTACAAGTCTAGTATCACAACATATATACTGGTGCTAAGTAAATTAGGTGTGTCACAAACATTATCGATAAACAATTGATCATCTTATATGCATGTAAGAGTGGATCATGTACAAGTAATCATGAATTGATCAAATCTTGATTAACATCAAATTAAATAATTGAAACTAGATGGATGGATATATAATCATGGATTCCTAAATGTAATAACAAGCATTAAATAATTTATAATTAATCATTGATTGCTCCATCTAGAAAAACTAGTTATAATTACATTATAGGCTCTTGAGAATCATTATAAACTATAGTCATATCTCATATAAGATATAAGATTAATCAAATTAGGTGGGTTATTATATATATAAAGGTTGGATTACAAACTTTCAATTAAATCAAAAAAATAATTTTAAGACTTTTCATCCACATATTTGCTAATGATCCACTATTAATTTAGCTTGCTATTGCTTTTTTCTATTCACCTTTTAAAATTTTCATTAATAGATATCTCAAGATAATAATTGATGACAGATATGTTAATTGTAGATTTAATAGAAAGTTTATAATACAACTATATATATCACCAACTGTATGCATGTTCATTACCGTAGTCGGCAATAAATAATTAGACTTATCTGTATGTACATGACCAATCATATATTATCTTCCAATTGCTTGGCCTATAAAATTTGTAAATATTTATATTAAAATCATGATTGTTTTATAAATATTTAAATTAAAATCATAGTTTGAACGGTGCATCGTTAAAACCATAGAAAATTATCTTTAAAACAATTCATTCCTCAACATGACATAACATATTTTTTTTTTAAAGATAGCATAAAAGAAGGAAGAGAAAGCGGAAAATGATGAAAACGGTTAAACTTTGATCGTGGCCCAGCAGCCAATTTTCCTATGGTGGTGGGCCCCATGACAGCTCTTTGCCTCCGACCCCATCCATCATCTCTCCCTTTCTACGATCTCTCTATCTCTTCTCTCTAGTCGCCTTGTTGTCGCTGATCTTGTTGTTGTAGTTGTTGTTGTGGTGGCTACCCAAAGAAGAAGCTCTCTTTCTCTCTCTCTCTCTCTCTCTCACTTTCTCTGTCTAGAACTAAAGCTAAAGTGAGTGATGAGAGAGTATCCTGATGGATGGGAGAGAGATTCCGTGTAGGTTGTTTCGGCTTGTGCCTTTCCTTGGAGATTTTTACGGTCGGCTGTCGCGGTTTTACGCGTCTCTTCCTGCATCCTCTCTCTCTCTCTCTCGCTCGAACTCTCATTCTTTTGGTGGGGGACCACAAACTCCCTTTCTTTGTTCCATCTCTTTCTCTCTCTAGGAATGTTATGTTTTGGTGGGTGGCTCCTCTCGACTCCAGCAAAACCAACTTCCCTACGTACACGAGAAATTCTTAATAAGCACACAACTTGAATTAGTGAGCAGTGTACCTAACTTTAGACTCTATCAATTTCTCAGTTTCGTCTTAGGTTTTGTTTTTGAGGAGAATGAAGGAAACAAAAAGAAAACAAAAAAGATAATATTTTTTATTATTTGGTTCGAGAAAAAATTTGATATAGAGAAACGATATTCACAGAAGATAACTGTAATAGATATGCGCATGTTTCATTGGATATGCGATGATAGTAAGAGAAATAAACTGAGAAATAAAAATATTCGTAATAAAATAGGTATAGCCCCGTCGAAGAAAAGATGTGAGAAAATAACTTATGATGGTTTGGTCATGTGCAACATAGACCTATAATGTACCAGTTCGATGAGAGGAGTTTATTAATGCAAGAAAAATTAAAAGAGCGGAGGGAAAAAAAAAACATGAATGTAGGTGATACGAAATGATATGTATTCTAGAGGTTTAAATGACTTGATATGATTATTTGGAGAAGAATTATCAATTTGATCAATTCGACGTGATTCTCTTTTGGTTCATATAACCTATCCTAAGTACTTAGGATAAAAAGGCTAAGTTGTTATTGTTGTTGTTTGTGGTTTGAGAAAAATTTAAAAGAAAAGAAAGTAGAAAAAAATATTTTCTTACTAACCAAACATTAAAAAAAAAAAAAAAACAATTTCCATCTCCTTTTCCTTTCTTTCCTTTTCCTTTCTCTTTCTTTTCTTTCTTTCAATTTCTTTCAAACCAAACACAGCCATAAGGAATTATAAATTTGTCTTTTTTTTTGTCAAAACTACCCTTCACCCTCCTTTCTTCTCTCCGGTCATCAAAAGTGTTTCTCCTTTAGCACACCCAATCCCAAAAAAAATCAAATTTTTTGTATTTCTAAAAGCTAACTTTCACATTCCATTCCACTAAAATTTGTTCACTCTCTAGTTAGAACAGTATCTAGTGGTGATTTGATGCCCATCTTGTTTGCAAAGTGAAAAGAAGAAGCCACTGCTCGTGGAGTAGAGGAATTGCTTGATTTCAACAGCAAAAAAGGGTCTTCTTTTTTTTTTCCTTCAAGTAAATATTAGGATTGTAGGGTTATAATTTTTTATTTTTTAGGATTTTGGATCCAAATGCATGAGATGAAAAATTATAATAAATTAAAATTCTAACTGATTTGTGAGGCTAGGGTGAGAAGAAGTGAGGAACATGGATTTGAAAAAGGCTAAAATTGGAAACAAGAGGTGCTTACTAAGAAACACCCAATCTCTTTTAAAAGTGGTGGTGCTTACAAAGCAAATGATGCTTACTAACTGGGAATTTCTAGATGGGTACAACTTTTTTCCTAGTGAGCCTACTTAAAATTTTCTCTTTATTTACTATTTTACCATCAAAACTCTTGGTCAAAACTGTCCCTCCTTCACCCCCTCTTTCATCCTTCCAGCCATCCGGGACTGTTAGCCCGGATGGATTGGCCTGATCCGGACTAACCAGTTCGGATCAGGCAAATTCATTCGGACTAACAGTTCCAGATAGCTGAGTCTGATCAAGGAGAGAGGGAGGGGGAGGGGGACAATGTTGTCAGGGAGGTCGAATTCCCGGAGATTCAAAAAAATCTTCCCTTTCTTAATGATTGTCTCTCAGTTTGGTGAACTAACACAATTATCTAACTCTCCAAAATAATGGAGCAAATAGATGCAAAAGAGAGAGAGAAGAAATTGTTATACCTCTGGGTCCGAGAGTGACCCCAACGGCATCAGCGAGCTTATCGGCACCGGCCTGGATCGCGAACCTGGAGCTCTGGTCGAAGGCCACCTCCTTTGCCGAAGTCCTAACAGTCATCCTCCTGAAGCTCGCACCGCTCGGTCTCTGACCTTGGCTTTTCCTAAATGCCCCCTGCTCACAAAACAAATTAACTTATTAGCTCAGAAATCGAAGAAATTCTTCAGAAGTCCAAGAAAGAAGGGAAAGGGGATGGGATGAAACCTGGCGAGGGGATGCCGACGATGGAGGCGGTGGAGATTGCGTTGGCGGGCGGCGATATCGTCGGGGAGGTGCTACTGTAGATCAATCGGGGGGAGAGAGAAGGATAGTTTGGAAATACAGGTGTACTTACTAGAAAAACCTCTCTTTTCAAAAGAAAGAATATGCTTACTAAGAAAAGTGGGCTCACTAGGGAAAAAAAAAACTGTGCCCATCTAGAAATTCCCTTACTAACTCAAGTTGTGTGCTCGTTTAGAATTTCCACTCCGTACGCTAGTTATTGTCCAAGAGTACTCCAAATACATTACATCCTTCCCATTTCATTTGACCTTAAATACAAAAGATATTTACTGGTTTGTCCCTCAAATCTTTATATATTATAATTTAGTCTCCAAATTTTTATATTTAGGATTTAGTTTCCAAATCTCCTAAGTTACTACAATTTAGTTTCCTTTCCAAATCCCCAAATTTTTAACCTGATATTACCATTTACCCCTCCTTATTCATTCTTTTTCTTCCTCCTCTCTTTTCCTCATCTCTTCTCCTCTTCTCTTCCTTCTCTCCTCCTTTTCTTCATTATTCATCTTCTCTTCTCATTCTCTCTTCCTCCTCTCTTCTCCCAATGAAGAAAAGAGGAGGAAGAGAGAAGGAAAAGAGAAGGAGAAGAGAGGAGGAATAATGAAGAAAAAGAGAAGAGAAGAGGAAGAGAGGGGGAGAAGAGAGGAGGAAGAGAAAGAATGAATAAGGAGGGGTAAAATGATAATATCAGATTAAAAATTTGGGAGATTTGGGGGAGGAGACTAAATTGTAGTAACTTAAAAGATTTGGGGGACTAAATCCTAAATATGAAGATATGGAGGACTAAATCATAATATATAAAGATTTGAGGGACAAAGCAGTAAATACCCTGAATACAAATATCCTTCACCCGTCACCAAGTCTCACTTACACCTCTCTCTCTCTCTCTCTCTCTCTTAATTACTCCACCAAAAGATCATCATCATCATTTCTTATATAATTAAGACCACCATCATCACTTTGAGAGAATAATTAAAACGATCAAGAACATGAGCATCACCGTCAATGGCCAGTCCTGTGTGCCGCCAGGCTTCCGCTTCCACCCGACGGAGGAAGAGCTCCTAAACTACTACCTCCGCAAGAAGGTGGCCTGTGAGAAGATCGACCTGGATGTTATCCGTGACGTCGATCTCAATAAGCTCGAGCCATGGGACATCCAAGGTACAGCTTGTTCTTTACTAGTTATCATTTTGTTGGCACCGAACTCTATCTGATCAAATATTGTCATGGCTGTACACCGCAGAGAAGTGCAGGATTGGATCTACGCCACAGAATGACTGGTACTTCTTCAGCCACAAGGACAAGAAGTACCCAACAGGCACGCGAACGAACCGTGCTACGGGTGCTGGATTCTGGAAGGCCACCGGTCGTGACAAGGTCATATACACCAGCAGCAAGAGGATCGGTATGCGCAAGACCCTCGTCTTCTATAAAGGCCGTGCTCCTCACGGCCAGAAGTCTGACTGGATCATGCACGAGTACCGGCTCGATGAGCACTCCGATTCCACATCCCTGTCCAATGTACAACCACCCTCTTTCTATTTATGCTCTAAACATACAGTTTCATCGTTATTCTTATTGTTGTTTGATTAATTCAGCTTGCTAGCTCGATGGTTGAAGCGAGCAATCAAGAGGAGGGATGGGTGGTGTGCCGAGTTTTCAAGAAAAAGAATCTGCACAAGGCGTTGGACAGCCCGAACAACTCGTCTGCAATCACCGCTGAAGCCAAGACGCACCTTCTGCTGCATTCCAGTAGTGGCGTTGCGTTGGACAATATCCTCCAGTACATGGGGAGATCCTTCAAGCAAGAACCAGAATCCATCATAAGCAACATGAGCATAAGCAGCACCAGCACCAGCAACAGCAACCTTAGGTGCCTTCGCCCGATCGATACCTTCTTAGGCACCAACCTTGACGAACGGTCCATGAAGCTCCCTGCGCTTGAGAGCCCAACGGTTCCACCCATAGCCGATGAGTTCTCACTGAATGTCGAGTATTCTTGCAGTACTGATAGAGCGAGTTATCAATCTGATGCCATTCATGCTGCGGTGAACATGGATCAGGCTTATCATGCTGAGCCGGGGCTCGACAACTGGGCTGCCCTAGACAGACTCGTAGCCTCGCATCTTAACGGGCAGTTTGATGCACCGAAGCAACTATCCTGCTTCGACAATCCTACATCTTTCATGTTCTGTCAGCCAAGCCGGTTGCTAATTTCCGGTTCTCAGGAATACAACATGAACAATAACAATGATAGTGGTGGCGGCAGTAGCAGTGGCGATGGGGATCTGTGGAGCTTGGCATCATCAGCATCCGACCACATCAGCCACATGTCGCACGCCTCGATATAACGGACGGGTCCACCAAGGACCTCGAAGCCCAGAGAACCAAATGAATGCTTGTTGTTCAGTTCAGCATGTAGTGTAGTGTCGCATATACCGAAAACATTGTATTTACGAGACTATTGCTACACCAACGCCCTTACGTCCATACATAAATAAGTAGGGGCAGGGATTTTGAATTGAGGATGTGGTAGCCTTGTCAAAGGCTAGCATCATCATCAACATCGCGCGTCATATGGTAATTAATTAAGACTTGGGTCGTGATAATTAATGCTGGTTTTGGAAAAAAGAAGATTAGAGGGGTTTTATTGCTGGTGAGGTGTGATTTCTAATCTCGAGGTTGGAGTATTAGCTGCCTACTTTCCGGGTTCGAATGGAAATCTTTATCTTTCTTGTCGCTAAAAGGTGACTGAAGCGAAACTCATTATTAATTGGGTCGGGTACAGATCCGGCCCCAGATTCAAACTTTCTTTGTACTGTTTGTTTTTGCAGCCATGACTCTTGAAAAAGTTCGGTAGGTTTACAGAAGAGGAGACCGGGTCTTGTGCTGAATTCAAACTAAACTGCTTACGTGCTGACGACAAAACAAAAGGTTTCCATGTTGGTCTTGTATTAATTAGTGTACATAGAGAAGTTAATTAGTTGATTAATTTGCTTGTTAAATCAGTGCATAATTTATTTATTGTTTAATTATTGGTCAATAGGGGGACCTATGGTTAATGTAGGTTGTGGGAATGGTGGGAGAAGTGGGGAAAAGTATGATTAATTAAGTGGTGTCATGTCATAGAGGTTATGAGTTGTGACAAATGTTTTTTGTCTGGATAAAAACGGTGAAGAATTAATCAAGATGGTCGTGTCTACTCTTACTCCATGATTTTGGCTATGCCATGATCTGTTCGACTATATTGTGCATACAAACTAAGTACAAAGCTTATAGATAAAACAATTCTTTAGTAAGAGAAATAGAACGTACAAACAGAGTTTCAGTGAGGTTTTGTTGAGAAAAACTCGGGTCCATTTTTGTTGGTGAGTTCTTTATTGGAGAATAATAATCTAATTACAATCTCTCATATACTTGCATTTGGTTTACATGAGCTGAGAAAGAACCATTCCCCCATCCCAAGAAGAGAGGGATACTTAGATTTGGGAATTCATTGAAGAGTAGGAATTGTAGTTGTCTCATGTTACCTCGGCTTTCATGTTCTATTATAGATTTAGTTGCCTTAGCAACATTCACTTCCCTTATCTTCAACAGTATGGTAAGTATTTGACTTATTACGGATTACGAGTATTAATCGAAGATATTACATTGAAATTCATATGTTAACTTTCATATGAGCGAAATGAGATTCAAACAAGATGGGCTCACCATTATTGTCGTACTGCATTATCATTTGGGTCTAATCTGAGCCGACTTTGTAGTAACAATAGATTCCACTCCTGAGCTCGGACCACTGAGTTTTTAGAGTCATGACATGGTCTTTTCGAGTTAAGTTCTTGGACATCTTCGACTCCAAGCGCTCATGGTTGTTGGTGGATTGGACTTATTCGTCTTTAATGTTAGGTGGTACGACTATTTAAAGCAAGCTATATTCATTTTGGTAGACCATCATTGTGCCTTTCATAGTTGCCCGGGGTGGACCAAGCTCCCAAAGATTTTCAACTTTGCTGTTAGATTCATTGGCAGAAGGTTCTCTCATTTGTATATGCTTATCAAAAATTTGTAATGAGGCGAGATAAAAGAGCATTTCGAGTGTACACTATTCATGAATCATGCCATTGTGGCCTTACTTGGCTGAGTCATTCAACAAGGATTGTCAAGGAGATTTTTTTAACTTACAAAAATAAATACTCAAGTTCTTACTTAATTTGCTCGTCAGGTTGCCTTGGGGGCAACTTGTTGACATGGTGGGAAATGGACAGTTAAAATTCCTTAAACATTTGGCCTCCCGTTATGAACTAACAACAGTGTTCATCTTAGTTTTCTTGTTGATCGAACGTACGAGATTAATTGGCAGTTAAGCATTAAATTATCTCATCATTCATTACCTTGATGAGCGCAAGCTTGTCACTATTATAATTGCAAAGGATCTTGTAACTAAAGCATGAAGATTGCTTCGAGCTATTCCTTCGAATCCATATGTCCAATAATGTGACGGAGATTCACTGTTGATTTAAATTCAAATCAACCCAGCAATCACTCGTATATTCGAGGTGATGTTGGAAAGACACATTTATTGCAATTCTTCTAGCTCTTATTTGCCGCCCTCGGGAGCCTCAACCCCCAACCCCCCCCCCCCCCCACCACCACAAAGAAAGCCTATATATATCTATTCCATCATGGGGAATGTCTATGCATATAGAGAACTCAAGCTCATTTCGTGAACCCGAACTTCCTTGTACTCGGGGCACCATTCTGTTGTACATTCCAGGTTAGTTCACCCCTCTATTTCTTTACATTTTTAAGTATTTGTTTTTTACTGGTAGTTTTGTAACACCCCATGTTCCCATATAAATTCATAAAAAGAGTACGCCACCGAGGGCATGTATAAAAAATTTCAACGTGCACGAGGTCAAAATGCACAAATAATATAGCCTATATATTAAAGAATGAATTAGATGAGGAGATAGATATTTTTCTATGCAAATTATATAAAAGAAAAGAGTATGTTTTTATTAAAACGACTGAAAGATACACAACATAATTTTTATAATACTTAGTTACAATAGTGAAACCCCATCGAGGGCATGTACAAAAAAATTTCAACGTGCATGAGGCCAAAATGCACAAAGATATAGCCTATATATCAAAGAGTGAATTAGATCAGGCAATAAATATTTTTCTACGCAAATCATATAAAAGAAAAGAGTGCGATTTCATTAAAATGACTGAAAGATATATAACATGATTTTTGTAATACTTAGTTACAATAGCGATAATACTATATACAATAATTGCCGAGTATGAATAGATACAAAAGAAGAAACGAATATATAACTGATAAAATATAAATTGAAGCATAGAGAGAACAAAATAATAATGCATAGATGGAGTCCTACATCTACTTTGGGTCTTTACTTAGCAAGAAATATGGATCGATCTGCTGGTGGCAAATAGATTCTTCCAAGTCAATATTATCCGATTATGTGTGTGTACTCAGGGGTCAATACCCAACCAAGAAGAGAAAAAGATATGTGATCATGCACAATGAACATGAATAGGTGTACTGGCATGAGTGTGAGATTCTATGTGATAGATGTACAAATATCGTGCAATAAGAGCTTATATAGAAATGGTGAACACAATGCAAACATGTGCAATAATCTCAATGAATTTAAGAGGTGTCTCATGTGGGTTTGGTCGCCTAGACTCGTCGTCTTATGGATATATGTTAATTTCATGTAGTTTTAAGTTGTTTGTTTATTACTTGTATTACTTGGAACTGAATGGTGGGAATATTGACGTACTCTTAGAGCATACCATATATACACGGTGCTATGACCACAAATGTCGGTCTTCACACGAACTAGATGGCATGTGCTAAGCATCTGAGATATCCTGTATATACTTAGAATCACAGCCACAAGTCGCTGGTCTCTACATGGCATTGTGACGATGCAAGTATGATCAAAATGACCATTTTTACTTCCATTGACTATATAGCGAAGGATTTTGGTTGAAGAATAATTCTCTCTATTTTATTTAGGAATTGATTTTTCAATCCCCCTTATTCGCATACTCAAAGTGGTTTTATAGGTTGAACGATTATAATTGTCCCCTTGATTTGCAGAAGATCATGATAGAGCAACACTACAATCTGATCCAAGGGATCATGATAGAACTTCACCATAATTTGATTAGTTTGAATAACAACCCACTAACAAGAATGAGATATTTTCGTTGGCAGAGATAACTTTCTTGGTCGGTGAAGGTGGGATGACTTCCTTGGTAGAGTTGAGCTTAGTCATTTTTATAACTTTATTTATTTTGGACATATTTGTTTTCTTTGGTCTAATGGCGATGGGATGTCTTTACTTGCTGAGGTAGACTTTGTCTTTGAAGTCTTTAGACTAGTCCTGATTGGCGAGGTAACTTGTTCTGTTTACTGAAGCTAGGATTCCTCAGTTGGCAAAACTGAGTGTCTTTGGTGTGGTGAGGATGAAATCCTTTGTGTGGCGAGGATGGTCATGGTCTAAGTTATAGCTTTGCCAACTCAACATGTTGATGAATTGATTTCCTTTGGTCCGTTAGTCAGTATTTTGATAAAATTTTACTGCCTACAAGACTCCCACCAAAGTTTTCAAGATATTTGGGATTTCTTGTATCTCAAAACACTTTGAACTATGTCCTATTTTCTCAGGATATTGAGTTGAATATTTAAAATTTCAAATTTCTAGTTCAGTGGGCCCCAATTGCAGTAGGGAAGCCTGACTCGTCACCGTTGGCTGGAGAAAATTATCTCAATCCATGTTCTTACTCCGATTAGGAACGACAACCATCAATTGTCTCAAAAGTTGTTCCGCATTTAATGTGATCATCTTGCCTATCATGTGAGATGATTACACTTCAAGTTTTACCAAGACAGTATAAGTACTCAAAGCGGTGGTTCTATTTCTTCTTTACTTTAAGCTGGAATTTCTTTGGCATTGCTTTTTTTAAGCCTTTAAACTTCGTCCTTTTCTTCAAAATCTAGCTTACCAAATCTGTGGTATCGAAAGGAATTCCGAAGGGAAAGAAAGTGGCTAACAGTTCACAGGCGCTGTTGATGCGCAGATAGTAACAACTCCTCCATATTCTGCTAATGAGATTTACTTTTCTTCATGAATTGATTTTAATCGAGTTCTTCTTAGGTTTGTATGATTTCTTGACCTAACGGTGGCTATCTTTATAAGAAGCAACCATTTAATTTTATATATATATATATATATATATATATATATATATATATATATATATATATATATATATATATATATATATATATATATATATATATATATATATATATATATATATATATATATATATATATATATATATATATATATATATATATATATATATATATATATATATATATATATATATATATATATATATATATATATATATATATATATATATATATATTTGGTGATGGTTTTGGATATCTTTTGGATATCTTTTGCAATGGCTTAAATCCTTTGGAAATATTTTTTTCATTAGTGTTCATGATGACGGTTCTTCACTAGTGAAGATGAATATTTCCATCTTTATTGGCGATGATTATTATTTTGTTGGTGTGGATGATTCTTCTTATCTTCTGCTCATGTTGATAACTCTTCATTTTGGTGAAGATGGAGGGTTTTTTTTATTAATTCGTTTGTCATCATTTGTCTAATCGTCAATCTAATATAGATTATTCCTCCTTTCTTTCATCTCCATTGTAGTCTGCCGTGTTCGAGGAACACCTTCGGTACAACAACCCACTAGAATGTCTTCTGACATGAGAGGCGAAGTTGAGTTCAAATTTGAAGGAGATATCTCTTTAAATTGGGATCCAGAGAATGTAAAGAGGATTAACTTGATATGAAAGGGTGAACCTAGAACCCTTCGCCAAATTATAACCAACACGAAACTTGTTAGCTCTGATGGAAAGAAGTTGTCTACGCCTGATTTCATTTTCGGTGATTTGGTTGACCTCAAAAGTGTGTGGAGCATTGAGAGACAACTCCATGGTATTATGACTAGGAGGGTATGGTATACTCTCATCCTACAATGGAATGCAATTATCCTCTATTGTATTTTAGGCCTTGCATAGAGGACTGATTGATGAAATGGGATCTCATACCAAGGCATGTTTCTGTTTCGATTGAAAGATTCACGAAAGGGGAAAGTAAATTCATACAGAGCGACCCTCTAATGAAGGTAATGGGTTTACTCTCTAGAGTAACTACTCGAGAAATACGAATGATAGAAGAACTACTGATGGTCATGAATTTTAGAAATGTGCTGATTAGGAATGAAAACAATTACACTTCTATGAACTTTTGCATATCCAGATGGATTAATTTTGGCAAAGATGGACTGGTGGATATATCTCATGAGCATTATCTTGTAAGGCTAGGTTGCATGAACTTGATCTGAACAGGACGATTAGGGCTACAGAGTATGGAATCAATAACAATTTAGCCTAATTTTTTTGCTTTACTGGAGATGTATTGCCCCTCTTTTGGTACTTTTTTCATGCACAATGGTGAATTAGGCGTAGGACTTCATGAGATGGGGATAGTTTCGGGGTTGCTGATGGGTAATTATCCTTAAGAAGAGTATTTCCCTACACCTCAAAAGCTGAACATCTCGAGGACTGGAATGTTTCAATGTACATGATATTATGGGAGTTAGCTTGCCACTTTAACATTTGTGCTGACGTTAAGAGATCGAAGGGGCTTTCGTTTGGCACAAGAAATGGGTGGAGTATTTCTTCGATAATTTGGTTGATTCGGGGATGGTTACTGTCAACAACAAACCTTCGGTGGACGAATTGAAGGAGTGCTTAGAGCAACATAAAGTTCCGGAGAGAGTGTTGATTGAGGATGAAAAAGGTATTATTGTCGACATTGTTCTTATAAGTTACCATCATTGGGTCAGTACTGATTTAGCATCATGTGCAATTTTGGTGAGCTATTTGGTGTTGTGGCTGAAGAGATGTGTAGTTCCTTCTTTGCCAAGGGATTGCTTTACTTTGAAGACTCTCTGTCCTGCAGTACTATTAGCGATCGGGCGATCTTTAGGCTTACTTCCAGTCATAGTTTGCTGAATCCACAAGGGATTGAGGACATTCTTCCAGCATTTTGTAGTAGGGCAGAAGGCAAGTCCTAGGCATGAAATGCTGTATACATATTTAATGGCATGGTTTGTGACCCACTATGAAGGGAGAATATACAGTGGTGTCGACGCTGATAAAGAGAGTCTTCCTACAAGATTCTTCAAGTTCTTCTCCAATATTGATGTTGCTGAGTTTGGGGGTCTCATTTGTGAGGTGGGTTTCTTATGTGGGGAATATTTTGGTGGTTGTCGTATATCTACACCTTCGCATTTGGTGTACCAAAGTGGCAATATGTGTGAGCTATCACCTTACTTTCCCAGCCGATTTGCTAGACAATTCGGTTATGATCAACTCTATGTAGACAACCCTTGCTAAGTATTGTCGCATAAGGATAGTTTTGTGGATGGTGATAGAGCTTAGAAGTACTTTATCATGACTTCTACTAGTGTTGGCTTTTGATTGCCAACTAAAGACACTCAGCTGTTAATAATCTTGGCTTTCAATTGGTGGTATAGTGAAATCAATACTACCGAGTTGGCGTATGATCTCTATTATGCAAGGTTGGCACATATTCACCAAGTTCAAGACCTCCAAGGTTGCAGGATTTATGAAATATCTAGAAAATTTGCCTAATTTTAGACAACCTAAGGGGGCTAGTTCTTCCAGCGATGACAAGGATCAGGGCGAAGAATCAGGGGATGAAGTTGCCCCAGCCACGACCCAATTTGGAGGGGAAGATGAAGGCAATGAATCAAAAGGGGACTCAGATGATGAATCATTGTTATGCCTCACACGTCGAAAAAGAAAGACATAGTTGCCTCTAGTTCTGAGGATCAAGCTCCACCAATCACACTTTCTAGGGCAGCATTAGTAGCCCCACCAAGCGATACTTCACATGGACCAGGCACTGCTATGGATATTACTCCATAATTGTCAGCCCCTGCTACAATTGTTATTCTGCCAGCCTCGACAGTCACTCTTCCATAACCATCAGCAGCTGACACCATAGTTGTCTCACAACCATCGAGGCCAAAGAAGCATGCCAAGTCATAAATCTAGTCACCATATTAGCGACTATTGCGGTTTCAAGCAAGATTGCTATAGTAACCCAGACTAGCATTGAGGAGGCTACAAATGCTAATGCTACAGTGAGGGAGAGGGTGGTAACTATTTTAAATTCCATAATTGTGGATCCTTTTCCACTTTCTACTAACTCTTCCAATTTTTAGATTGCGAAGATCACTTTGTCTAGGTCTGAAGAAGATGTGGCTGACAAGATAGAAGACGTATTTGCAGTCCAAGAGCCTACTGGTGGGTATTCAAGAGTTGAAGGCTCCCAACCATCCTCAGATGTTGCTCCTTCCACTACTCAGGAAGTTGTCACCGCACTTGCTCCAAGCCCTCCAAGGGAATAATCAAAATAAATAGGGGAGCTGGAAGATGCGATGTAAGTTGAAGAAGATAATTCAGTGGATGAAGGCCCAACAGTTTTCACCTCCATTGTTAACAAGGGAAAGGCCATCATGATTGATGATAGTGATGACGATGATCAGGTCATCCCTACAAATGCTTCGGTAGAGGAAAGTAGTGCACCTATTTTGAGGCCCACCAACATATACATAGCTCTTGGGGCTTCTGGAACTAATCACTTTAAACATTTTCTTTTGTTGCTTCACTTGTCATGTATACAATAGATATGTGTTATAAGTTTACATCTATAGCTACCATATGCAAATTTTTCTTTGCTGCAACATAGACATTATGAAGATTCGTGCTTCACCAGAATTTATACTACTAAATATTTCTTTCTTTCATGCATAGTGAATACTGTTGCACTTTGATTAACATTAGACCACAACCATTTATTCAGTATGCTCTTCTTTATTCTTTGATTAAGGGCTTTCCTCTCTCATGAGGTTGCTCGTACTTATTTTATGCGATATGTAGTAGTGCTTGACTTTAATGTTTCTTCTGTTGACATCAAATATATCTACTGCACCTCAACATTGCATAGACATGCTCTTGGGCACTGCTCCTTCGGTAGATACTTCTGATCTAATAGAGGTGTCTGAGGCTTCTTCTATGCCAATGGTGCCCCTACCAATGTAGCTGGTTTTGCACCTACTCCAGCGAGCGAGTTGGCACCTAATATCATTCCTCCTCCTGGCTCATTTATGGACTTGGATTTGGATGGCTTGATAAAGGGAGCCTTATTTCCATTGAAACAAGAATGACTTTTATTAAATCCAAGTATGTGGCATGCATTCGTGCTAACTTATTTAAGAGTGTTGAGGCCACTTTCTATGAGACTCTGAGGAAATTCGTAAACATAGTCATGTATGATGAGCATGCTCCTCTGCAATCATTATTAAATATGCTTTTTGTTTTCCATGTCGAGCACTAAAAAATTGATAAGCTTGGATGAGTGGCAACCGATGCGAGCTTTGGTTGTAGATTTCGTGGTGGCCACCATTGATTGGAAGAATTCTAACTATAGACTTCCCTCTGGTATAGTAGAGGCAGAGTTCCAACATCTGGTGGAAGAATCTGAAAAGTTAAGGCTCTTACCAAAGAACAGGAGATTGTCGCTTGGTCTTTAGAAGAGGCCCAGCCAACAGATCAAGGATTATCATCTGAAAAAAGGTGATTAACTTCAGTCTGACTCAGCAAACTCAGAACCTTGCCAGCCTTAAGTTAGCTTCAAAGGGGTTGATGAAGGAGATACAAGCCAATGAACTGAAGCTCTAAGATTTATCCATTTGACGTCTCGAGATTATGGAGAGAGAGTACAATGTTGCCAGGATCTCATGGCACAGCTAGACACCTAGCAACAATCACTCCAAATAAGACTTAACCAAGTCCCATGGGGTCAATAGAGGAGCTGAGGAGATTAGCTAAGGACAACGTCCAATCTACTCAGGAGGAGCTCAAGAAATCACTTGGAGTTGGACTTCCGTCTTTGAAACGATATTGAACATTTATATCCTTTACTTGATAACAATGTTCAAGTCAAGCACTTCATACACTTATTTTATGTTTTTTCTTGTCTTGATAGGCATTATGCTTTTGCTGTGGTTGTTTTGTGGTCATACACACATACTTTAATTTTCATGCATATGGGCACTTGTTTGTTTTGGCAAGGGTAACTCTGCCTGTATGTTTAGGTAATGATATTTTGATGGCTGATTTGGTTTGATTTGGATTAGAGGCTTGATACGGAGTTGTGTTGTTTTCACTATCATATTGGCCAAAAGTTTCATGTTGAACTTGCAATTTGATATTGTAGACGAGGTTTAATGTTGAACTTAGTCTTTACAAGATTTGTCTGACAGAGGTGTGATGGGTAACTATTTTTAGAGAAATTCTGCTTTCTTTTCTTTGCCATTGAAATAGATTACAATAATTTAGTCAATTACAATGAAAAAGAAAAAATAGAAACAAACGATATGAGAGGACTTATAGGTCGTTGCTATTTTTTTTATAGAAAATCATGGGATCTTACGGTAGCTATGAAGTAGTTTCGATCTTCGTTGACAATCCAATGTTGAAAAGTATTGATGATGGAGATTACTAGGACCGACCTTTATTTTCCGCTGCTGGTCGGAGAAATGCCGCAGGCTTTTATGCGAGAGATTCTACCAAAAAGGTCCTTTTTGAGTCTTCTCATATGGCAATTTATAGGCATGAAGCTGTTATGGTTGTTTCCATGTAGAAAAAGATGGAATCTCTTTGTTATCCTTATCAAATATATGATTTCCTGTTTGATTATACTTTGTTCAGAGATTCATTGTATTTTGTCTTGATTTTGTATTCAAATCAGTTATAGATCTGATCGAAATCTTAACCAGAATCTCGTTAGGAATTTATGGATGGCAAGGCCTCTTAGCCTCGCAGCACGCGAGGCTCGGGCTAGCCTTGTGGGTGCGAGGCTAAGTCAGCCTCGTGACCTGCAGGGCTGAAATAGCCCTGCGTCACGTGATATGTGGAGCCATTTTTTCATTGTGATCTTCGCTCAATTTTTGTCATTCTACAAGACTCCCTCCAAAGTTTTCAAAATTTTGCTTCTGTATTTCAATAGAATTTCAAAATACTTTGGATTTTTCATTTTAAATCTCAATTTTCTCGCTTCCACCGTCACATTTGCATTTATATCTAGCGAGGCTATGGTAGCCTCTTGTTCATCCGTCATCCGCGAGGCTAATAGCCCTGCGAGTTAACTAGCTCTTGAGCTTCCCTCATGATCTGTGCTTTGAATCTGAGCTGCCAATTTCAAAATGGGCACTCCACCTATTTAAGGCGCTTTCACCTCTTCTTCTTCCTCAAGGATCTAATCCAAATTCTTGAGCTCCACAGAGAACCCAAAAGAATTCACCTCTTCTTTGGATTTTTGCCAAGTTTTCTCCTCTCATGCTTCCAGGTGCTCTTCTTCAAGTTATCGGCCGCTCCATAGCCTTCTTCGGTGAATTATCCACCATCATTTAGAGGTGGGTACGGTTGCCGGTGATTGGTGCCACCAATAAACCACTTTTAGGAAACTATTGACTTCCTTACTAAGCAAGGCTAAAATAGCCTCGCGTACAAAATAGAGATGATGCGAGGTTAATAGCCTTGTGCCGTGCCCATCTTATTTAGCTTCATTCAACTTGTTTTCATTTTTCTTTCCCATTTGTGCAAAACTAGTTATCTCACTATGCTCCCGAGGAAGTCAACGAGGCTATCCTAGCCTGCACGAAGCTGTTAGCCTAGCTTTGTGTCTTTATTCTCACGCGAGGCTACTTTACCCTCGTGAGCCTTCCTTATTTACATGAGACTATTTTAGCCTCGCGTGCTTCAGAACTTAGAATTTTTTTGTTGGTGAATCCTTCTGACTTTTGCTTTCTTGTCTTTGGCAGTGCTGCACTCCCCAAGTGCAGCTACTTCAGTTATTGAGAAGGGCTTGATGGCACCATTCAATTCCACTTTAGGGAGCTCGTACTAACATTTACTCTTGACAGCAGTAAGGATTGTGTTGACAAGCTTTCCCAAAGCAACTCGACAACACTCTAGGAATTGATCATTGATGCTTCCTTAGAGGGGTCAAATTGCTGTCCACTAGAGAAGTCTGCTTTTCTTTTAGGGGATCGTGTCTATACTTCAGATGAAGTGTTGTACGTAGATGGACACAAGTGGCTTCGGGAGATAGATGTTTCCATAATTTTATTGACCGACATGGAAAGGAGCTACTCATTGTCTTTTCTCCAGGGGTTCTCAAATCCTCATCAAATATTTTGGAGTATCACAAGGGGCTAGGATGGACTAGCAGTGAGTTATTTTGGTACTCTAAATGCTTATCAAGATGGTCCCAGTTGGTTTATTATTGGGCTACTTCTGGGGAGATTCAATAGGGATTGCCCTACTGGTGAGATTCCCTGCAACCCTACTGGTGAGATTCCCTGCAATGCTAACACCTTTCTTAACAAATTTCTCTCTGC